>CM070631.1:13492801-13992801 GCA_036346255.1 Ampelocalamus luodianensis
TTCATAACTTTCTAACCGTTAATCGGATTTTGGTGTTCTTGGCGGCCACTGAAAGCTAAGAACATTATCTACATAACTCTAGGAGACCAAAACTCCTAATTCGGCCGTTAAACACACGAAACTGACTGCGCAATAATCTGGACAGAACGTGATCTATTAAACCGACGCAAATCAATCTACCAAACGACATCAACCGCAACTACTACGCATCAAACAACGAAGAACACGCGACGTTACCCTTGTAGAATCGCAGCAAGAAGATGAACTCTCCCCACGAAGTTGATCTCCTCTCCTTTCTTCACTTGATCGGCAGCAGGGAGCACCGACGGCGAGGAAGGGAGGCACCAATAGAGGGGGGCACCACCATGGAGGAGAGGTGTGCTACAGGAGCCGTGCTACAGTGTGGCGGCACTGTAGCTACAGTGCATCTAGGGTTTTCCCCCTTCCTTTTATTGGTGGCCGACCCCTCATGGGCCTCCTGGGCCAAGGCCCGAGGCCCAAGTTGCCGAAAAACTGCAGAAATCCCCCTTTTTTATGTCTAATTTCTCTTTTGAACCCTTTCTTTCGTAGAATAAATCGGAGTATTACATTAAAACCCCTCTTTCTCCTGTTCAATCGCTTTGCTACAAGAAATATTCTCCCAATTTTAATTATTCTCTCCCGATTTAATTATTCTCTCCCGATTTAATTTTTGGGGTATTACACCTAATTTGTCAAATTCCCTCTTCCTGCCATGCATCTTAAAGAAAAACAGAGGGTTTATTGATTACAGTCTTAAGAAAAAAATCAATACTAGAATTTAACATTACATACCTGTATTCATTCTTTTATGAACTCTGCAGACACCGTAATCAAGCTACAGGGATGGTCATCAAAGGAAACCAACTCTGAGCCATCCTTCACATTTTTCAACATGAAGGAAGCCTTTTCTTCGACCACCTCCTCTGGCAGAACTGAAAATAAGAATTTTATAGACTTAGAAATGTTTTTTCTACAAATTCAAAATAATTTTAAAAACCTAGAAATTAAAATACCCCCAGGGCTATCCTTGGTCGGGTTCTTATCCCCTTTCAATTGCCAAGCATAATGATCCCTTTTCTTTAGGGGGCTAATTTTGTTCTGGAGAAAGTCGTGGATGATCCTTCGACCAATTAGTTCCACAGTCACCAATGAGATGACTGCTTGGACCACTCTCTCCTCCTTGAATGTCAGCTCCAAGGAGGTCTTCTCCTTCCTCACGTCCTACACTGACCAGGTCGGTGGAAGACCTCTAGTGAACTCAGCGACTATCACAGAACACCAAATTTCACATGAGCTGGAATGCTACTAAACCAACACAATAACATTCTTAACATTGAAACAAATCTCCAAAATCTCGACGGAACCTTCTTTGTTTAGTTACTAAACGAAAGGTCCCAACATTTAAATATAACATAATTAATTAATCCAACCTCCAGCATAGACAAGAGATAGCCAAAACTATGCTAATCGTCACTACAACTTCCATAGCATGCTAAACAACTAAAACATAAACAGAATGACAATCATAATCCTCTAATCAACTCTATTACAAATTATAGCATGCATAGTGAGTAATCATAAGAAATCCTTTATGCAATTACTCAACTACTAATCTATCAATCTATTAGTCCAAATGTGAGTAGTTCGTGCCATTGTGCAACCACTTCTATTCCCTCCCATGCATGCCGTTCTTGTAAAGGGGGTACCTAAAAACACAACAACAGCAAGAGTGAGTCCAAAGACCCAGCAAGTACATTAAATGGCAATAATAACATAGACTACTGTAATCATCAACATCCATATACCATCTCAAATAAAAACATGTCTTATGCTCATGCGATGCAAGATGCTCAGGTGCACTTTCTCTTTCTCTTTAACTTTTGCATTTTACCGGTAATGCGAAGTATGCAACCGTCGCTGCATACCCATGCCTGTGCCTTCTGGCACAGGGACCAAAAGCCTATACACCACATGTATAGGGACCTTTGCCCATCACTTTAATGATGGGGACCTCTTATATTCATAGCCCACATTCCACGAATGTGGGGACCTCAAGCCCGTCATCTACATGACGGGGACCTCAACTGTATGTGCTTGGTCACCACGTGACCAGGGCACCTTTATGCTCTCAACATGCATATGCACCATGATAACATATGCATAAGCAGGAATACGTCATATTCTCAATATCATGTAAGCAATAACAACATGCGGTAGAACCATTTAACCATAACTATGATCATCAAGATAAAGCAATAATTCATCTCATTAATGAGCAAGCAAGGCTATACTGTCAAGATACATCACAATCCCATCTTGCAAGCTTACATATATAATAGCCCGAATACCTGCAACCCAGATCATTCCTCATAATCATTTCATCAAATAAATTCTTCAAAGTTGTGCATACTTGGTCCTCACAAGACCAGGTCTCCACATGATATCAATATGCACATGTACCAATACTATTCATCATCAAAGTACCAAAACCAGTAACGACATTTGTGGATAATGCAAAGTCATACTTTGAACATTCACCATTCTTGTTATGCACGCTTGTTCACAGCCATACGATACTAACACGCATAAACACGCATTCATATACAAGCAAATCACAACCAAAATACAAACGATGCACTTGCCTCAACCGTGCGAGAATGGTGGACGCGAAGAGGGTGCTGCCCCTGGAACCGCGCTCCCACCTGAACATAAAGGTATCCCAATCTAAGACCAACACGCTGGACCAAGAGCATAAATAATAACACAACAAAACTCGCTAACTCTCAAGTGTTAACAAAACCCCCAATTTCTAGCGATCGTTTTGGTGCTTACTGGAAACAGCCAAATTCTAAAATACATAACTTCCTGCTCAGGAGTCCAATTGAGATGCTCTTAGACTTTCTGAAAAGGTAATTGAATTACCTAAATAAACCTAGTTGGAGAGCCCTCTTGATTCTGCCCTTAACTTCCCCTATCAAACCAAACATCAGACGACAGAATTCTCGTCGGGTTCTCTGGACAGTACGCTTAAACCACCATAACTTTTGCTACAAAAGTCCAAATCTCGTGTTCTTTATCTCTATGAAAAGGTGCAGAAATTACCCACATTTTTCGTTATTCTGAGATCCGCTGATTCTCCTTTTAAATGACAGTTTTAACCAAATTACCACAGACTGCCAGAAACTAACAGAACCACAGGACAGCTACACTAGAAAATTCATATCTCACAGACCGTTAATCGGATTTGGGTGATCTTTGTGGCCACTGAAATCTAAGAACATAATCTACGTTTCTCTAGGAGACGAGATCCTCTGATTCGGCCTCTAAGGTCGCGAAAACAGCCGCGCAACCTACTGGACAGAACGCGATCTAATCGCAGCAGGGTTTCGATCCAATAAACGTAATCAATTTCGCATCTACTCTTAACCAAACCTCAAGAAACAGCGGGTGTTACCCTCGTAGAACCCCAGGAAGACGCTGAGCACAACCCCACGAAGTGGATCTCCTTCTTCGTGGATCTCCTTCTTCTCTTCTCCCTTTTCTTCTCCCTTCTCTTCTTTCCCTTCTTCTTCCTCCTTGGTGGCTACATTGAAGCTTCCTTTTCTTTGGCCAGCAGCAAAGGGGTGGAGGGGAGGTGAGGAGGTGCGCAAGGGGGTGGGAGGAGGGGTGAGGAGGTGGCGCCAAAGGGTGGAGGAGAGGAGTAGGGCGGCTAGGGTTTGGGGAGGGTGGCGCCTCCCCTTGCTGCCGGGCCAGACCGCATGGGCCAAGGCCCAGGCCCGAGTTGCCATACAAACGCGGAAAACCCCCTCTTATTTTCTGACTTGGTGATTCGCTGAAAGAAACACTCTCCCGATTCAATTTATTCTCTCCCGATTAATTAAATCTCTCCCGGCGATTCACTTATCTCACTTTCGGGATATTACAACTGCCATGGATGTCGGAGTAGAACAACTCCTACTGATAATTCCCCAACGTGTCCTTGATAGTAGTAGGGGATAATTCTTGGACATTTGGTCCTGAACTTGAAATATGTGCTCCCACAGAACCCCTGACCTCTATTGTAATATCTCGTTTGTCGTTAGTGGATGTAATAAAAAAATTAGAGAGGGAATTAAGATAATTAAAAGAGAAAAAAAAATCAGAAATTGAGAGAGAAATGGGCCACATGACCCATAGTCAAGTGGAGGAAAAACAGCTTAGTGGCCCATGGCCCATGAGGAAACCAGAAACCAACTAAAGAAGGAGGGGAACCCTAGGGTGCTCATCAGAGCACGCAGATCTGTAGCAACCCATCTCCTCCATGGTGGTGCCCCTCTCCTCCGATGCCTCTTTATTGTGGTGGCCGGCCAAGAAAAAAGGAAGAAGAAGGAAGAAAGGAGAAGGGAAGAAGAGAGGGAAGGGGAACCCCGGTTTGCATCGCGGTCTACAGCGGTTCGTCAAGGGTAACCCCGGTTTGCCTCCGAATAGATGCATATCTGATTGTTGTAGCAACGTCGGTATTTCTGTCTCCTCAGGACAGATCGCGTTAGACAGACGTTTTGATATAGTTAAGTGCGGATTCGGTCTTGGGCTTCTCATAGAGAGTTGTAGAAGACGTCAATAGCTTTCGATGAAGTGCTAGATCGTATTATTTGGACCTCTGTAGCAAAAGTTATGAATTTTTTAGTGCGATTGTTCTGCGAATCTGTTAGTATTCTGACAGGTTTTAGTAATCTGACTTTAAAGATCAGTTAAAGGGAGAATTAGAGGATCTCAGTATAACGAAAGTTGTAGATAATTGTCGTAGATTTCAGGGAAGCCCAAGAACACGACATTTGGAGAAACGAGCTGAAAGTTATGTTAGTTTTAGTGCTCTGTCCAGAAAGGGTGACGTGAAATCGATGTTTTGTTAATCAGCTTAAAAGTGATTTTAGATGGCCGAATCAGGGAGGCTCACCAACTAGGTTTAGTTGGAAAATTTGATTACCTTTCAATGAAGTCCAAGAACACCTAATTTGGACCACTGTACGGAGAGATATGAATTTTAGAACTTGACTGTTCACAGAGGGCATTTCAAGACTTAAGAAAGCGAGTCGGGATCGCGTTGCAATTTGCTACTTGATGAGTTCGCTTATTTAATTCATGTTTTTCGTTACTATGGTCTTAGTTTATATTCATAATGTATTAGGTGGGGTATTGGTACCGGAGGCAGCACCGTCTTCACGTTCTCCATTCGCACGCGGTTAAGGCAAGTGCATTGTTTGATTCGTGGTTGCGATTGATTGGTGTTTGTGTGCTTTTCGATATGTGATAGTATAGTGAGATTGATGGCATGATGTTGGTTTAAGATTGGTGGATGCTCCAAATATGTTTATGCTCTGTTGTGGTATGATGTTATCGTTTTGTGGTAAGTTGATGATGATTAAATGATGAGCATGTGCATATTGAGATCATGTTGAGGCTTGGTCACGTGGTGACCAAGTATGTTTCCCTTTGAGATCCCCGTCATGAATGTTACGGGCCGAGATCCCACACTCATGGAGTATGGGCATGAGGTCCCCAATACTTATGAGTATTGGGCAATTGGTCTCTGTGCGTATGCGCATGATGAGCATGGGTATCTGGCGACGGTTGCATACTTTGCATTCTGTGTAATGCACAAAGAAAGATAAAGAGAATGGACCCTTGAGCATTGCATTTGCATATGAGATGTTCTATTGTTGATCTCCTTTACATGGATGTCGATGTTATAGTTTCTTTATGTACTTGCTGAGTCTGTGGACTCACTCTTGCTTTATTGTTATTTTAGGTACTGAGCCAAGAACGACATGCATGGGGAAGTAGTCCGCTAGTCACACACTTGCCACATGAACTAAATAAAGATGAATGATCTTGAACGTAATTGTTTTAGTAATTGGGCGAGATGCCCAAAGATTTATTATGTTTCGTCTCATGCAATGGATTAAATGTAATAATGATGAGTAGTAGAAATTCATATCTCTCTAGTTATGTTAGATACTTAGCATGTCTTTGATTATCTTTTGATGTCTTTGGAAGAAGGTTTTAGTTAATATTTGAATTGTTTGTGTGTTGGAACCTTCGTGTAATTAACTTTACAAGGGAGGTTCTGCCGAAATTTATTAAGATTGTCTAGTTTGGAATTATTAGAGTTTGTTTAGTAGCATTCCAGGCTCATGTCGGGCTGGGGTGTTACAGTTTGTATCAGAGCGGGCTGTAGGTCCGTGGTGAACAGATTAATAACTTAGGTAACTTAGCTTGTTAAAAAATTTGCTAATGGTTAATTAACTGAAAACCTGACACACTGGTGCACAGTACGATGGGGTGGGTCAAGCATTGCATTTACGCTTCTATCATGTTGTAATGATGATTCCTGTTATGAGATGATCTTACATACCTATAATATGATTATATGATTATTATGAGTGAGAGCAGCCCTTGTTGAGAGGATTGAGGTCATGGTTGTGGCCCTGGGCTTTACCAGGTTACACCATTGTTCGTGGTAAGAGAAAAGGGAAGAGGTTACCTCAGATATCTTAGTACAGGCGTTAATAGTGAGTATCTTTTGAAAAAAATTTGTCCACTTCCTTGAATTTGAATTTGATCAACTCTTGTTCAGTTGTGGTCGATGAATTTCTTTGGGTCAGTAGTTCATTTCAGTTGATGGGTTTCTTTGAGAAAGGTTGTTATGTTTTATTGGCTTAACTGTCCCATAAAGCAATTATTGTTTTTCCAATTGCTGAGTTATTCTTGTGGCTGGTGGACTTAGTTAGTTGTCAATACTGACCTTTGTATTGGAGTTCCGTCTTTCTTACTGGAAAGCATGATCCATTTATTTCACTTGATGATTTGGATAATGAAAGTTTCCTTTTGTAAGTCCTGTAGTACGTGAAAGTTTTGATTCAATATATCTCTTTTGGGTATCTTGAGTTTTGAAGTTGAAAAGTTCTTTTATGAAAGAAAACGCTAAACTCTTTAGCGATGTCGTCTTGTGGTTAAGTGAGAGGTTATAATCGAGAAATTAGTGAATATGATATGAGTTATCAAGTTGGATCTCAGTGTGGTGTATAATCGATCCTAACTAAGATCCTGGAAGGAAAGTTGACTAATTTGATGGTGCCATGTAGTAGTTCTTGTTGAACTGTGATTAAGTGTATGGCTATACCTAATTGGAAGCAATAGAGTTATTAACAATTGTGTAACTTTAACGGAGTGCTTGACCCTAGAGTTGTTTAGTTTGCTAAACTTGTTAGATTATTTGATCTCAATGGATTAATCTAAGCGTGCGGGAAGAGAAATATAAGATGTGTTCATTTGCGTCTTGGTAGATATTAATATAGAATTTTTCGTTAATTGGCTATTTGATGATCTTATTTATGCTCGTGGGAGTACAAATAGATACAGGACCAACAATTCATCCACGATTGAATAATCATCAAAAGTTTATGATAACCTCTAGATTGGAGTTAGTGGGTACTAAATAAGTATGAGCATTCGAATAGTTGAAGGGTTGAAATTTGAAAGTGATTTATTCACGAGTGTTTCACGAGGATGTATTGTGGTGCATGCCATTGTTAAAAGAGGTCTTGCTCCGATAGTGTAGTGGTGTATTAGATATACTCTAGAACAGGTTGATCATTGTAATCTTATTGAGATAACAAAAATGTTATGAAATAATATGTTGTGTTTGTTTTGGAAAGGTTTATGATGGGATTTTATAGGTGACATGTGGTTGCTCGATGGTAAAAATTGTCAGATAATAGTATGTCTTTGATGAAAGGGTTTTGGTGTAACCTTGTAAATTGTGTAGTAGGTTCCTTCAAAAATCTGGTGGTTGTTATAGTGAGGGTGTAAGAATTTGGTGTACTCTCAATTGAGGATGAGAGGATAAAGTGAAATGTAACAGTTTGGTCAGCTTTTGGGGACTTTATAAAGGAAGAGTTGATGATAACGAACCTTGTTAAGAGTGAATTATTCTTGATGTTAGTAATAAGGTCTACAAGAGATTGTAACGCGTTGGAGTGATGATGATTCTTCTAGAGAGAAAGTAAGTTGATTATTTTAATAACGATTAAATGAAATGTTTGGAGTTTCATATTCGTGATCTTTTGGGGGCTCATGATTTATGTAGTAGATAAAATTAGTTGAGCAATGTGACATATGGAAAGGTTCCGTTTGGTTCGGAAGTGATGAATGTGATTTGGTATTAAAGCATCTCTTGTTTGGTTTGGCAAGTAATGTTGTAATCAAAGAGATTGCTTTCGTTGTGTTAACGGAAAATGTTTACCATAAGTATTTGAGGTTGGAGCTAAAAAAAAATGTAATCCGCAACTTACTTGTTGTCTCAGCTTAAGAGTTTCTTGGGTTTGCATAGCAATGTTTTATTATGAGTTATGGAGATGGAAAATTTCTTCTTGTGGACTTTTGCCTCGATCGTGGATTCGTGATTCATTTTTCGAGATCATTTCTATTTGACTATTTCTCTTGGTCTCGTGCTCACTTCGAGGAGCCATGATTTCTTATGCGTCGAACTTTGTATCTGTTTATTTCTTTCTTTTGAATAAGGAAGTAACCAAATTGTGTTGCCAAGTGTTATAAAGAGTAGCATGGTGATTGGTTGGAGGTGGTCAAGTATTTGGAATTGTTGATATTTTTGGGAACCAATCTATTTGAAGAGCAGTATAATGTGAATTGGTTTCACTTACAACACTGGAGAGAATTCTACTTAAATGGAAAGTTTGTCGATGAGATAAAAGTGATTAGTGTTACAACTAGTGGAACCTATGGCGAATTATGATCCAAAGAACCTTTGTCCATGTTGAAATATTGAGACTATTGAAATTATGGACTTTTGATAAACTTATTAGAGTATCACAATTGGGTACATAGTATGATTGTGCGTAAGAGTTGTGGTGGTGAAGTTTAATAAGAGTCATGTGTGGAGGAACCTAAGTGTCATGCTAATTAGAGGGATAGCAGAATTGTTGAGCTATTGTCAAGTATGACTCGCCTCGTAAGTGACCTTATGAGAGTTAAATTATCTTCGAGGATATCTTGGTCAAAGAAGATATTTATTTATTGACATTAGTGATTGGGTATGTTTGAATCTTAGTCATATAGTGAGGGTATGACGAATGAGTATATTGTGGTCGTGTAGTTGAATTTTGATTAGTGTGGTTTAGTGAAGGTCCAGATTGGTGACATGAAACGCCTTGAGCGGTTACTTGATTAGTGAGGAACGTGGATGTTAATGATTGAGGTTATTGTTGAGCTATGTAAAATTTTAGTAAATGAATTGGAAGATTTCTATCAATCATACCGAAATTCATTGTAGGAGACTTGAGGTTGATTTTAGGCTTTGCATTCTCATGTTAGAACCTTGGATGCCAATGATTATGTGTAGAGATGGTAGAATAAGAGTGGATTCCGAGTAGTGGGATGATCATTGATAGTATCCTTTGAGGCTAGTATATGAGAGTGTGTGATGTGAATTTCAAATTGCTCATCTTTAACGGATTAAGGGATGTGATGGTGGGTGAAATCTATTGAGTTGTGTTGGAAATTATTTTGACAAGTAATTCATTCGGTGGGGAAGTTGGCTAGAGTACGATATTGTGGATTGGAAGAGTCTACCTGCATAATTGTGGATTTTGTGTTCGGTAGAGCATAGGTTTGGGATTGCCAATTTAAGAGAAATGAGTTAATGCGTTATGCGATGATTTGGGATCCTATGGTTTAGAGAAAGTTGATTTCTTAAAAGAAAGATTGTGGTAAAGGTGTGATCTTGGATAGTGAGATGTTTTCTTAGTTCTTACTTGAACTATGTGGTTATGACGGATGTTAATTACAAATTGAGTTGGTTCTTGTCGGTATGTGTGATTCCTTCCAGTTAAGAAAAAAGAGGTTAATATGGTTTTTTCGAGTGATTTCGTTTTTGGCTTGTGTGGCATTTATTTCTAAACTACCTACTTCAAAAGTGGAAAAAAAATTCATGGTAAATCCATTGATTTTGGATTGGGCTCTTCTAAGGAAGATGGCTTTGAGTTGGATGCATTTTGACTCCTTTGTTCTCGCTGAGTTCTTGGATAAGTGAGTTGGTAGGCGAGTTCTTTGTCGCCCCTTGGTAAAGGAGATGCTGCTTGCATAGGTAAGGTGATCGACCGAGAGTTGGAACAAGAGTTCTATGTGTTTTGTGTAGACGGTGTACTTTGCACCGAAAGGAAGTGTAATACTCGGAAGTGTGAGAAGTCAATAATCGGGATAAATCAATTTAATCGGTAGCGCTTAATTTTATTCGGAGTTGGAAATTTTATTAAATTCAAAGTTTTGGGGATCTTTGAGTATGGACCTCCGCCCAAGCTCATCCATCCTTTGGCCGCCCGGAGTGGGCCATTAAGGGGGAAGGTGCCCTAGGCCCAAGGCCCAAGCCGCCCCTCCTTCTAAACCCTAGCGCCCTTACCCCACCCCTTGGCCGAATTCTTTCCTCTCCTCCCTCTTGCAGCCGCCACCCTTACCCCTCCTCTCCCTTGCGCCTTCCATCTCCTCCCTTGGAGCTGCCCATCCATGGATGAGCACCTCCCATTCCTTGATGCCGATCTCCCACGCCGGCCTCTCGCGAAGGAAGGGTGGAGCTTCGCGGACTTGTTGATCAAGAAGGGGGATTGAGGATCATCCTCTACAAGGTTCTTCATCGTCTTCCTGGTGCTCCAAGGGTAACGGTTCTCGGTTGTCATTGTTGGTTAATCGTAGAGGCGAATTTGATTAGGTTTGATCGGTTCATGTGCGGTCTGCTGTAATTCCAATTCTGTTCAGTTTCTTGCGTGGCTTGTTTCGTGTACCTAAAGGCAGAATTAGGGAATTTGATCTCCTAGAGTTTTGTAGGTCTTGTTCTTAGCTTTCGGTGGCCGCCAAGAACACTGAATTCCGGCTTTCGAGTCAAAAGTTATGATAGATTTATTATCTGCTGTCCAGAATCCTGATGAGAATTAGCAGTCTCTGTATAGGTTGATATATGGCCTAGTTAGAGGGTGATTCAGAGGTCTTGCCCATAACAAATTTTGAGTATGATATCACTAGCTTTCAGGATTGATAAAGAACACCTCATTTGGATTTATAGGTCAAAAGTTATGCACTTTTGTTTGTGACTGTCCAGATTGTATGTCAGTCTGTCCAGATTGTATGTTAGTTTTTATCTCTAGTTTTGACCCGTGTGCCACTTTTTGTTAAAGGAAAAATTTGAATGTCGTGCCAACTAGGTTAGTGTAGGTAATTTCATAACCTTTTCAGATTGATAAAGAACGTCCAATTTGGAGTTGTACAACAAAAGTTATGGATATTTTATTTTAGCCGATATTTCTGTTAATTAATTCAGTCAACAGATTTGAGCCGTGGGCCAAATTTTATTAGAGGCAAAATCTGAACTTTTGCCCAACTAGAGTATTGTAGATATGTCAGTTAAGAATCCATGGAAATTGGTCTCACCTCATTCCGAGTTCCAGACCAATAGTTATGTCAATTACCGTGCTGCTGTCCAGAATTAAGTTATGTAAGAAATTGTTGATTTCAGTTTAAGCTTTGTTTTAATGACTAGAGTCATCGTGAAGCGATGTTTAACGTCGATTAGTAGTGTTGGGTATATTATGTCCTTATTGAAATTATTTTACTTGTTTAGGAGGTGAAGCCTCGGGTTTATGAGTATCACCTTTGCCGACTAACGCGTCGCATCGCGAAGGCAAGTACATTGCCACCCTTAATGATTGTGATTGATGAATGTTTTTATGGCCATGCTGTGATTTTGTATGATACGAGAGAAGATGGATTGTCTATGTTCTTTCATATGTGTTGAATCCATGTTTTGTTATCATGTCTTTCAATATTCGTATTTCATTCTATGCATTCATTATGCATGTTTCATCCACAAAGTGGATTGCAAGTCCCACCATTCCGGCAGGGCGGTGTTGGACATTGTCATGTCCCGCCCACGGAGTGGATTTGAAAGACCCATTAATTCCGAATGGGCATGTAAGACCCATTAACTCCAAGATGGGCAATGTTGGACACCCGTATGAAACGTTCTTCATACGGAAGTGGATCCCCGCATTTTGTTAAGATGCGGGCTTGAGTGAACACCGACGGTGTTTCACGCGCTATACCAGATATGCATGTGTGCAGTCCATTCCTTTGATTTTGAGCATTCATATCATGTCTTCATATGTAGTCGGTTGTGATGTGATCGAACTCGATGATGAGTTTGTCTTATTCATATTGAATGATTATCTTATTGATATATGTACTTGCCGAGTCGTGGACTCACTCTTGCGTTGTTTGTTTATTTTAGGTAACCCCGATGTTGGCTCTTGGGAGGAGTAGACACGCACTACTTGTTCACAACATCAAATTCATGTTCAAGACTAAATTTTAGTTCCATATTTCTTTCGTTAACGGTGAACTGTAATAATTAAACTATAATTGCAGAAGGAAGGATACCTTCTCCACCTGGATGTTGATTTATTACTGCGTGTGAACCTTCTTTATTGATGTTCAGTATTAAATAACTTAGAAGGTGAAGGAAGGATACCTTCACCGTGTCCTGTTTATCTTAATGCTGTCTTTAGTTGATATACTTGTTTCAAGTTCTTCCGTATTATGGATGTATGTTAGATGTTTTAGGTAACATCTTGGCTTCCGGATAGCCAGGGTGTTACAGGAAGTTTAACCAAAGGTGTGTTGGATAGATTCCCTGTCACGGGAATTTGTAGATTGGCATATCACTAGGACCGTCTCAGTACTTGCGCGAGTACGCAATGTCTTGTGTTTTTCGGTCTTGAGAGAGCACATGAGAGGTCCGGAGCTTGAGATTTTGTTAGAGTCATTGGCTAAGAAGTAAGACCTACCTTTGAGTCCCGTGTGTTGAGTGTACTGTAAAGGTCGAGACTAGTGTTGAGGTGAAAGACGTGATATCTGTCAAGGTGATATGATCCCATAAGCCCAAGAGGAAGCGACTTGTGAATTGCGGTCTCGCATGTGCGAGCGAAGATTTCGAGTGGTTCACGTTGGGTATACGTTAAAGATTGTTGATTTCAGTTCCTTTCAAGTAGATTGGTGAAAGTAGAATTGGGTCGAATTCTTTTAAGAGGGTAGAATGTAATATCCCGTTTGTCGTTAGTGGATGTAATAAAAAAATTAGAGAGGAATTAAGATAATTAAAAGAGAAAAAATCAGAAATTGAGAGAGAAATGGGCCACGCACCATAGTCAAGTGGAGGAAAACAGCTTAGTGGCCCATGGCCCATGAGGAAACCGAAACCAACTAAAGAAGGGGGAACCTAGGGTGCTACAAGACCTGCGCCACTGTAGCACGGCACTGTAGCAACCCATCTCCTCCATGGTGGTGCCCCTCCTCCGATGCCTCTTCATTGTGGTGGCCGGCCAAGAAAAAAGGAAGAAGAAGGAAGAAAGGAGAAGGGAAGAAGAGAGGGAAGGGGAACCCCGGTTTGTATCGCGGTCTACAGCGGTTCGTCAAGGGTAACCCCGGTTTCGATGAAGTGCTAGATCGTATTATTTGGACCTCTGTAACAAAAGTTATGAATTTTTTAGTGCGATTGTTCTGCGAATCTGTTAGTATTCTGACAGGTTTTAGTAATCTGACTTTAGAGATCAGTTAAAGGGAGAATTAGAGGATCTCAGTATAACGAAAGTTGTAGATAATTGTCGTAGCTTTCAGGGAAGCCCAAGATCACGACATTTGGACAAACGAGCTGAACGTTATGTTAGTTTTAGTGCTCTGTACAGAAAGGGTGACGTGAAATCGATGTTTTGTTAATCAGCTTAAAAGTGATTTTAGATGGCCGAATCAGGGAGGCTCACCAACTAGGTTTAGTTGGGAAATTTGATTACCTTTCAATGAAGTCCAAGAACACCTAATTTAGACCACTGTACGGAGAGATATGAATTTTAGAACTTGACTGTTCACAGAGGGCATTTCAGTACTTAAGAAAGCGGAGTCGGGATCGCGTTGCAATTTGCTACTTGATGAGTTCGCTTATTTAATTCATGTTTTTCGTTACTATGGTCTTAGTTTATATTCATAATGTATTAGGTGGGGTATTGGTACCGGAGGCAGCACCGTCTTCACGTTCTCCATTCGCACGCGGTTAAGGCAAGTGCATTGTTTGATTCGTGGTTGCGATTGATTGGTGTTTGTGTGCTTTTTCGATATGTGATAGTATAGTGAGATTGATGGCATGATGTTGGTTTAAGATTGGTGGATGCTCCAAATATGTTTATGCTCGTTGTGGTATGATGTTATCGTTTTGTGGTAAATTGATGATGATTAAATGATGAGCATGTGCATATTGAGATCATGTTGAGGCTTGGTCACGTGGTGACCAAGTATGTTTCCTTGAGATCCCCGCACATGAATGTTACGGGCTCGAGATCCCCACACTCGTGGAGTATGGGCATGAGGTCCCCAATACTTATGGAGTATTGGGCAATTGGTCCTCGTGTGCGTGCGCGCACAAGCATGGGTATGCGGCGACGGTTGCATACTTTGCACATCGTGTAATGCACAAAGAAAGATAAAGAGAATGGACCCTTGAGCATTGCATTTGCATATGAGATGTTCTATTGTTGATCTCCTTTACATGGATGCCGATGTTATAGTTTCTTTATGTACTTGCTGAGTCTGTGGACTCACTCTTGCTTTTATTGTTGTTTTAGGTACCGAGCCAAGAACGACATGCATGGGGGAAGTAGTCCGCTAGTCACACACTTGCCACATGAACTAAATAAAGATGAATGATCTTGAACGTAATTGTTTTAGTAATTGGCGAGATGCCCAAAGATCTATTATGTTTCGTCTCATGTAATGGATTAAATGTAATAATGATGAGTAGTAGAAATTCATATCTCTCTAGTTATGTTAGATACTTAGCATGTCTTTGATTATCTTTTGATGTCTTTGGAAGAAGGTTTTAGTTAATATTTGAATTGTCTGTGTGTTGGAACCTTCGTGTAATTAACTTTACAAGGGAGGTTCTGCCGAAATTTATTAAGATTGTCTAGTTTGGAATTATTAGAGTTTATTTAGTAGCATTCCAGGCTCATGTCGGGCTGTGGTGTTACATCTATTGTTCCTAGTGAACTGATACAAGTGGCGAAAAAGACGAATAGAAGGAGGAATACTAAGGAAAGCTTCGTAGAGATGCGAAAAGACACTATGAATCATGATAGAATTTGGTCCTAGGCGGAAGAGCTCTATCTTAAAGTAATCTAGGACATCTACCAGAAATTCACTTTCTGGCAAACGAAAACCTAGAGTTTTACAAAAGAAGAAAAGAGGATTATCCGACCTTCTTGTCGAATCAGAGCATCTTCATGGCCTCAAGGGCTCCACTCGATCAAAGATATCTCCAGGAGATATCCTTGATCTTCAAGTTCTTGAATCCTGTTCTCAGAAAGTGTTAAAACTCATAGAATCCCCGTAATCAAAGATCGAATAAGGATTTTTTTGAAGATGGAAAGGTTTGGAAGCAAAGATGAACTAGATATGAAGAGACTCTAAGGCGAGAGATGGAGATTGCAATTAGAGCGAATAATAGTGAATGTAAAGAATGTACATTTATCCCCTTTATTGTGAGCCATTCGCCCACTCACCACAAGCTTCGGGTACGATTTCCAAGAAAACCAGAATCTTTCCCTTTCACCCACATTTTTATTAAATGATTAGAATGATTGTGCCCGGTCGAATCTTATTGATGCACATTTCGAGGCAAAAAGAAGCCTTAAGTAAATATTTTATTTTCTTAAACATTGGGGGCTAGCTAATGAGGATTTCTAACCAAGTCAACCTTTTCGGTCTAAGTCAAAGACTGTAAAAAAAGACCCACAAACCAAAAGCTACCTCCGTAATTGTTATTTAAAGGAAGTTTAATACCCTTTATTACGGCCTAACTGGTTGACAACCAATTAGAGCCATGAGATGACCAACTGTGGATATTGTTTGACCAGCAATGCAGTTTGGACAGTTCCCGGCCAGCGAACTGGTCATAAGATATGATGGTTTCCCACGTATCTAATGGGAAAGTAGTTATTGTTGTATTTGGCAACTTCTGACAATTAGCCAAGGGACACAACGATTCAAGACTCTATAGAAGAACGTGCATGAAAAATAGAGGTGCCTTTAGCAATATTAACTGCCACCCTTTCTATAACTATAAAGGGGGTATCCCATGTACTCTAAAAAATATATTTCAAGAAGGATTCAATAATTCATTTTCTTCTTACATTCTTCATTACGATCATTCTGTAACCTTCATTGTATTCATATATAAACAGTATATTCATAGTAATAGAATATCTTCATGCTTCATAGTGTTCTCACAATATTTCTGTAACACCCTGGCTATTCGGAAGCCAAAATGCTATCTAAAGACCTAACATATAACCATACAACGGAATAATTTTCACAATAATTCATCAACTAAGTTAAGTAGATCATCAACAATTGGAACATAAACGGAAATGTAATATGGGATCCACTAAGATAATCCTATCAACGAATAATCAATGAATATAAACAGTTATTTAAACAAACTCAATGATAAGGAAGGTACCATCCAAGTCTAAGTTTATTTATTACAATCCAACAATTCACTAATGTAAGGCAGCAGTAGATCTTTTATTCAACTAGTGTAAAGTGATGTATTTGAGTAGTGCATGTCTACTCCCTCCCAAGATAAACTTCATCAACGATCACCTAAAAATAAATAACAAAGCAAGAGTGAGTCCAAGACTCAGCAAGTACAATAAATAAGAACAGACAACCAACATGAACAAGACAATATCTTCTCAACCTTTGAACATACAACAAATGAATACTTATGAAGATATGAGATGAATGTTCAAATTCAAAGGATTGGACTGCACACATGTATATACCGGTATAGCTAGTGACACACCCGTCGGTGCTCACTTAAGCCCGTATTTATCGAAATACGGGGATCCAAAATACCATATGAAGAACATTTCATACGGGTGTCCAAACTGCCCACATTGGAATGGTGGGACTCACATGCCCATTTGGAATTGATGGGACTTTAGACTCCACTCCCGTGGAGCTCCACTCCCGTGGACTGAACATGAACATGGATGCAACTTTAGACTCCACTCTCGTGGAGTTCCACTCCCGTGGATGGACTTGAACATGGGTACATGAATATACTTAAGAACAACGACCACCATCATCTTTGAACATATGAATTTCACATACGGAAGAAACATAATCATCGGAACTTCTCACGTATCAAATGAAAACACAAGATTTAACATCCAAAGATCCAACATACACAATTCATACAAACGCGATTGTACTTGCCTTCCGCGGCTTACGCGCTAGCAGTGAAAAGATGGTGCTCCTAAACCCAAGCTTCACCTCCTAAACAATTAAATAACTGAAATAAGAACGCTAAGAACACGACATTATCAATAACGCCCTACAATGCTTTCCAATGATTCAATATCTAACTAGAAGCTCTAAACTAAAACCAACGATTACGCCTAAACCGCCTCGATAGCAGCACGGTAAACAACATAACCCTTGATCCGAACTCAATGAGGTGAATCCAGTTTCTGTGGATTCTTAACTAACAAATATATGATACTCTAGTTGACAAGATAATCTAATTCGGCCAAATTAGTACGTCAACAGTCTCATGAACTTTCAGCACAGAGCAGAAAAATAGCAGCACTAAAACGATCATAACTTTTAATCTATAACTCCGAATTGAGCGTTCTTTAACAACCTGGAAAGGTTATCAAATTACCTACAATAACCTAGTTGGGTGAAAACCCGGATTATTTCAATTACAAATTCATATGTTATGAAATAACAAAACAGACTAATCTCGTCATAAATCTGGACAGCAGATACCAAATCTATCATAGCTTTTGACTTGAATGTCGGAATTAGGTGTTCTTGGCGGCCACCGAAAGCTAAGAACATAATATAGATATCTCTAGGGGATCGAAACTACTGGTTCGGCTTCTAAGATCACGAAAACGCCCACGCAACAATCTGGACAGATTGATGTGAACAAATGCATCGACATTGATCCAATCAAATCTATTCGATTTCTCCTCTACGACTAAACAACCAACGATAATAGAGAATCATTACCCTTGTAGAACCTTAGGGAGACGCTGAACGATCCCCCACGAAGAAGATCCCTCGTCCCTCCTTTCGACCAACCAATCTGCAGTCCTTCTTTCTCCTTCCTTTGCGAACACCGGCAGCGGGAAGGAGCGGCTCCAAGAGTAGCCACAAAGATGGCGATGATCAGAGCGGTGGTACTGTAGCTACATTGTTGTTTTCCCATTCTTTTATAGGTGACCGGCCCCCCATGGGCCTCCTGAGCCAAGGCCCGAAGCCCAGGTTACCGAAGAAAAGCGAAAACCCCTCTTTCTTAATTCTATTGTTCTCTTTGAATGATTTCTTCCTTAGAATAAATCGGGTATTACATTCTACCCCTAATGTGATTCGACCGAATCTAAACGCCGATCTACACGAGGGAAACACGGCGATCAAAAAAATAACAACGGTAAACGGATACAGATGTTAAGTAACAAATCCGCACAACACTCACACCAATGACTCTCCAACCCCAAGTAGCCTCTCTTAGATCAAGAGATGACAACTCAATGACGAAACGATGTCCGAATTAAAACTCAACCCAGACTTTTGTGTACACTCATCGGATAAGACTCGAAGGTAAGATCTTACTCGATGGTCAATGTTGTTAACGAATAGCAACTCCGGATCTCCTGTACTCACTCAAAGCACTGTAACAAACCAAAAGTTGTGTACACCGCAGAGGAACTCGAGACGGTCTTAGTGATACGACAACTCGCGAAACAACCCAATGTACCTTAGCCTAACCTTCCCATTGATACCGAACCACACAAGCACATAGAACACGGAACTATCGCTCCACCTCTCAAATGAACTCTTCATCAAACAAGGATCACCTCCTTTAACCGAAATACACAACATAACTCTCTTTGAGCAAACTCTTATACCAACAAAACCCATTTGAAAATGAAAGACTCACATCACAATTATCGCTACGCATTTCAGACTAAAGAGTCAAATCCGTAAATAGGAATTTCATCATGAAAACCATTTCCATTTTCCAAGTGGCAAAGTTGCTAATAAACGTCACTAATTCCAAATGAGAAATTACTCGAATGCCCAAATCAAATGTTTCTTTATCCCATCCGAATCGAAAGAATCACACACGCCCACATAAATGCCGAGCTCAACTTATAAAGACAATGGTCAATAAAGACAAAACTCAAACGAGATTCAGAAAACGATTCACTTCTTGAGGAAGCATCAAATTATCAGTTTTTCTTTTACGACTAAAATTTCTCTCAAACTATGGAATCCCAATCATCGCACAACACACTAACTTATTACTCTTAACTTGGCGATCTCAACGCCAAACCCAAATCGAAACACCTCATCTACACCGCTGGAGAGGGACTCTAATGATCTCACAAAACATTCTCTAACTGATTTCCTTTACTGACGGAATTAATTTGACAGATGGCACTGAGAAAGTATCCCCAAATTAGATCTTTCACACAATCATATCACCTCAACCCTTTGAAAACAAACAACTCAGAATTCACATCACACACTCTCATGTACTACATTAGAAGGGTGTTATCAATGATCATCCCACTGTTCACAATCCACCCTTATTCTACTTCCTCTACACATAATCTTTGGACGACTCAAAGCCCTAGCATAAAATGCGAAGCTCAAATTTAAACTCTAAGACTCCTACAATGAACTTCTCATATAGAAGATAGGGGAAACCTCATATTAAATCCCTAAAATTATCACAATCCAACATACTCGCGCAATAACATCAACATGAAACATTTTCTCAACTCAATTATCTATATAAGGATTCTAACTCTTAGAGAGTTACTTACTAAGTCCAAGTCATTCCTGACAATAATCCAACAATCTCGGTTATCTCAATAATCGCTTTAACGATCAGATCACTTCGCTAATCTTACTCTCATTACAACACCATCATATTTTCACTGCACAACCGTGCAAGGTACCCAATCGCGACACTCTAATACTTTGATCAAGGTTTTCATACTTTGGATAATTCTATGTTCCATTGGAACGAACAAAAGAATATGGACCACGTCTCGCTATAGATTCTACTAGTTGTAACAATGCAATCAGTTTAGCCTCCAAAAACAACATTCTATTGAGATAAAGTCATCTTTAAGAATTATATTTCGAAATCAATTCATCCTCCAATATTCCTTAATTAACTTTCAACCCAAGGTTTCACAACAACAATTAATAACACTTTGAAAGACCCTTGTGAAACGAATCGATGGATCCTTTCTCAGAAGAAAAACAAATGAAAACAATTTTCACCACATAGAAACATTTACCACTCGCAGTGAACAGAGGACCAAGGAAAATAGTCACTTAGGCAAAGTACTCGAAAACATAAGGGAAAGTCAACAATCGCGCTCAAGCTCTCATCGAAGCTAATACCAAACCACAAATGAGAAGAAGGTACGCCCTTTTAATTGATAAACCCTTATGAAACAATCGCATAAGGTTTAAGTACACTCAAATAAATTGCAAGATGCGAAACATGATTTAAATCTCAAATACTTATGCTTCACTCCTTCTTTTAACAAGGAAAGACATTTTCTGTGATTACTACATCATTTTGCCAGCTTAAACAAGATAAGCTCTTAAAACCCAAATCACAGAAACCACTTAAGAACCAAAAAAGATCTTTCAACATGTCACCTTGCTCGAAACAAACTCAATCACCTCCTAACTCAAGAGGTCCAAATGATCACAACCGCAGAACTCGAAGCACTTTTACTAAATCAAAATTACAAAAGACGATCAAATTACTTTATTTCTAAAAGAATCATCACCACACACACAAGTCACAATCTCTTGCAGATAACCTTACTAACATCAAGAATAATACACTCTGAACACGAATCTTTATCATCAACTATTCCATTAGA
Organism: Ampelocalamus luodianensis; assembly: GCA_036346255.1. Taxonomy (NCBI): domain Eukaryota; kingdom Viridiplantae; phylum Streptophyta; class Magnoliopsida; order Poales; family Poaceae; genus Ampelocalamus; species Ampelocalamus luodianensis. Next base: position 13,513,903 of record CM070631.1, read on the forward strand.
AAGTCCCAAAGTTCCACCAAATGGTTTCATACTACCTTCCCAACTCATCACAAAACTAGAGTATACCAAAACCATACAACCTCACTACATCAACTTCTTAAGTTTAGAAGGGTCTACTACACAATTGAAAAGGTCCTACCAAAACCCTTTTAACAAGGACACATTATCATCCGATGATTTCACAATCATGTGGGCATAAGCCACCTATTATAACATATCAGCTTCAACCTTTAGTGATGCTCAACATCAAACTTCAACACACAACCGTTCTACTCCAACCATTGTTGTTATCAATCGCCTCATTATGAAATCTAGTTGCTACCTACTTCCTTTCCAATTCACATGGATATTTACAAACACATATTCAACTCCTCATATTTGGATTTCGACAAAAATACACTAAAACTTCAAAAATCAAAATCTTCTATCCATCAAAAGTTTCAACAACACTACAACCAAATTCATCGCGTTATTCTATATAAAAGAACTATATATAACTCCTCCTATAAATTCTAGATCCACCGACATTCAATCCCTTCAACCGGTTGTACATAATTCCAATAATTAATCATACTAGGGCATATGTAAATCTAGCATTTCCTCTTGTTTCCCTTTTCACACATTTAAATTAATCCATTGGAACCAAAGAACCCAACAAGTTCAGCAACCTAAATAATTTTAATGACCAGACTAATTCATCAATGTTCCATACTTCTTAATATCTCTTTTGACTCCAAATAGGTATGAACATACTCTCAGTCACTACTCATACATACAGTTCATCAAGAACTAGCAAAAGACAACATCAACTTAATCAATTTCACTTCCAAGGTTACTAATTAATATTAATTATGCACCACACCAATAACTCCACTTGATACCCATACCATATCAAGTTATTTGATTACACTCTTTGACTTATCTATAACAAGGCATCACAAAAGGTTTTTAACAATTGTTCGTCAGAAAAGGGATGCATTAAACTTCAACACTCAGAATAATCCAAAAGAAATACATAGAGCCAAAACTTTCTCATGTTAACAAACTTGCAACATAAAACTCTCATTACCCAAACTATCAAATGAATAAATGAGTCATTCTTTTCCAATGAGAAAGAAGGAACAACCATGGAATTATCAATATTGCTAGTTGACGAAGATCACAAGTAGTAAAAGCAACTCAACAGTCAGAAAATGATAATTGCTTCAGAGAACCATTGGAGACCCATTGAAACTCAGCAACAACCATGAACCACGAACCCAAGAGAAATTCATCATCCACCACAGAACAAGAATTTGTCAAGTTCAAAGATCAAGGAAGAAAATAACTTTCTAAAGCAGCTCACGCTCAACACCCACAACTATGGTATTCGGGGTAACTACTCTATTCGTCTACCACGAATAATGGTGTAATCTGACAAAGTCCAGGGCCACAACCACGGCCTCCACTGCTTAACATCCATCATCAACATGTTTAAACAATATAATCAATTATGATTATACATGATCATCTCATGACAATCATAGAATATATTCATAGATATAGAATATCATAACATATCATATATTAACAACAAGAAAGATAATACAGAAGCAATTCAACAATTGCTCAACGATTAAAACATAACAATAGAAATACGAAAATAATGGATTTCCCAACCCAACCTACTGTGCACAGTGTGTCATTTTAATAACTTAATTACCACGGATCTAAAGCCCACTCTGATACCAACTGTAACACCCTGGCTATTCGGAAGCCAAAATGCTATCTAAAGACCTAACATATAACCATACAACGGAATAATTTTCATAGTAATTCATCAACTAAGTTAAGTAGATCATCAACAATTGGAACATAAACGGAAATGTAATATTAGATCCACTAAGATAATCCTATCAACGAATAATCAATGAATATAAACAGTTATTTAAACAAACTCAATGATAAGGAAGGTACCATCCAAGTCTAAGTTTATTTATTACAATCCAACAATTCACTAATGTAAGGCAGCAATAGATCTTTTATTCAACTAGTGTAAAGTGATGTATTTGAGTAGTGCATGTCTACTCCCTCCCAAGATAAACTTTATCAACGATCACCTAAAATTAAATAAACAAAGCAAGAGTGAGTCTAAGAATCAGCAAGTACAATGAATAAGAACAGACAACCAACATGAACAAGACAATCTCTTCTCAACCTTCTTAACATACAACAAATGAATACTTATGAAGATATGAGATGAATGTTCAAATTCAAAGGATTGGACTGCACACATGTATATACCGGTATAGCCAGTGACACACCCGTCGATGCTCACTTAAGCTCGTATTTATCGAAATACGGAGATCCAAAATGCCGTATGAAGAACGTTACATACGGGTGTCCAAACCGCCCACATTGGAATGGTGGGACTCACATGCCCATACTGGAATTGATGGGACTTTAGACTCCACTCCCGTGGACGGAACATGAACATAGATGCAACTTTAGACTCCACTCCCGTGGAGTTCCACTCCCCGTGGATGGATTTGAACATGGGTGCAAGAATATACTTAAGAACAACGACCAGCATCATCTTTGAACATATGAATTTCACATACGGAAGAAACATAATCATCGGAACTTCTCACGTATCAAATGAAAACATAGTACGAACATCCAGCATCCAACATACACAATTCATACAAACGTCAGTGTACTTGCCTTCCGCGAAGCGACATGTTGGCAGGAAAAGATGGTGCTCCTAAACCCGAAGCTTCACCTCCTAAACAATTAAATAACTGAAATAAGAATGCGAAGAACATGACATTACTGAATAACGTCCTACAACGCTTTCCCAGCGATTCAATATTTAACTAGAAGCTCTAAACTAAAAACCAACGATTCTACCCTAAACCGCCTCGACAAGAAAGACGGTAAACAACATAACTCTTGATTTGGAACTCCGAATGAGGTGAATCTAGTTTCTGGATTCTTAATCGACAAATCTACGATACTCTAGTTGGATAATCTAATTCGCCAAATTAGTACGTCAACAAATCGATGAACTTTCAGCACAGAGCGTAAAAAAACAGTAGCACTAAAACGATCATAACTTTTAATTTATAACTCCGAATTGAACGTTCTTTAACAATCTGGAAAGGCTATCAAATTACGTACAATAACCTAGTTGGGTGAAAACCCCGATTCTTCCGATTACAAATTCATATTTTACGAAATAACAAAATAGACTAATCTCGTCATAAATCTGGACAGCAGATACCAAATCTATCATAACTTTTGACTCAAATGTCGGAATCAGGTGTTCTTGGCGGCCACCGAGAGCTAAGAACATAATCTAGATATCTCTAGGAGATCAAAACTACTGGTTCAGCTTCTAAGATCACGAAAACGCCCACGCAACAATCTAGACAAATTGATGTGAACAGCAGACCGACATTGATCCGATCAAATCTATTCGATTTCTCCTCTACGACTAAACAACCAACGATAATCGAGAATCATTACCCTTGTAGAACCTTAGGGAGACACTGAATGATCCCCCATGAAGAAGATCCCTCGTCCCTCCTTTCGGCCAACCAATCTGCAATCCTTCCTTCTCCTTCCTTTGCGAACACCGGCAGCGGGAAGGAGCGTCTCCAAGAGGCAAGGCACTGTAGCGGCAGCACTGTAGCGGTGATAATATAGCTACAGTGCCAGCCTAGGGTTTTTCCCCCTTCTTTTATAGGTGGCCGGCCCCCCATGGGCCTCCTAGGCCAAGGCCCGAGGCCCAGGTTGCCGAAGAAAAGCGAGAAACCCCTCTTTCTTAATTCTATTCTTCTCTTTTGAATGATTTCTTCCTTAGAATAAATCGGGGTATTACAATTTCCCGTAGTTAGTTCGATAGAGGACCCTGTGTTCCGACCATCGACACAAATAATGGAGGCTCTTTTGATTTATTTATCTTCTGTTGCTATTTACACTCTGAACTCGTCGGCCTATCAGCCTGTTATGTAAGAACTTGGCTCTAAGGCCTATTTACAATTGTCTCTGTAATATTAAGAACTCTTTTACTTATATGTATGTATGGATGTGATATTCACTGTTAATTGTACTATGTGAGTTAGCTACTTATCATGGGACTAGCTTGGTACGCATAGACGATCTGGATGGAAATACGGGCTAGACAAGAGCTGGTATCAGAGCCATATCAATTATATACCATAGCATAGTTAGAATGGACGCTAGCATAACTATCTTGAGTATTTAAAAAGATTATTTTACTTAACAAAACCATTATAACAAAAGAAATATTGTTGTTTCTTCATCTTCTTACTCTTAGTGTCTTACTCTTATCTTGCTTCCATTAAATTTATTAACCCAATTTACTAATCTCTTTCTGCTCCTCTCCATATTCTTTGTAGATGCCGATGCTTCATACATACACCCTGTGCGCCATTGTGTGGACCGAGTCCATGTGGACCGTGGCCCCACCTGTCAGTCTCTCAGGCTTTCTAAATAAAGAAAATAGAAAATAAAATAAAACCCCCGGATGGACCCACCTGTCGGCCATAGAAGATTTTCCTTAAGGTAAATAATTCTAAATGAAATTAAAATCTCAGTGGACCTCACCTGTCAATCACAGAGGCTTTTCTTAAGAAAATTAAATCAAAAAGAAAAATAAAATCCCAGCCGGTCCCACCTGTAAAGATTTTCCCAATTTCTGGAATTTCCTCTTAGGTCAAACTTTAGAGATCTCGTTCTCCCTCGTTTTAAATCCAAATAATTTGATTTTTGTTTGTAAATTCATATAAATTCAAGAGTGTTACATAAGTACAAAAATCATAATTTTTGGAGTTCATTTCAATTTTATTTGAATTTATTTGATTTATGAGCATTTATTCGAAGTCGTCATTTTACGCTTAAATAGATTCCAACGTCGCCGAAGACTATGCCACTGCTTCAGGCCAAGACCAAGACCAAGCAATATCGGCATTTGAGCAAGTAAAGTCCTTAGAATTGATCTTGTTGAACATACATTTCAACTGCAAAGTATTTCATTTCAAAGTATTACTTATGTGCTTATTATTATTTATGAAATACTATTTTAAAGGTTGATACCTAGCGACGCCAAAGGTTGACTCTTATTACTCTGCTCCTTGATTGTTGATAACACTTATACCTTGTCACTCTAGGTTAAATATTACATGAGTAAAACTTTCTCTGGATAATTAATGGTGACTATTGGTTGTGCTTAGACACACAAACATTGTCATTACATGAACTTGAGATATGTTGTGATTCGTAGTGTGGCAACATGGGTTACCATTGGAAATAGGAAAATATTATTTATTATGGTGGAGACTTGGGTGAATGTTGTGCACATGAGTTGGGTTTGTAGACTGTCTCGCTTGAATCGAATAAGGACCGGATCATGTGCTACATTTCTAAACTGCTAAGCCGTGTAACCACAAGTCTAGTATGGGATAGACCTGGCCAACTTCTTTGCTCAGTTTCCAGAATAAACCCCACTCCTCCAGTAACTTTTATATATATTGAGAAGGGTTGTGACTCCTAACAATGGAGAGTCCTCATTGAAAATGTGCCTAGTTAAGGGCATTATGGGGATGCTCAGAATACCATCATCCCCATGTTGAGTGGTTCCCACCAAGGTGTCTAGTGTCGGGACGGGAATTGAAAAGCCTGTTATGATTGTCTCCATCACACGCCCAAGGAAGCGTGGCATAGCCGACATTACAAGTTGATCATATCTTATCAAGAAACTCTACAACCTCTGCAGAGTGTTTAATCTATTCGAATAGTTGTGCCCCAGTTATGGGAATTGTGTAGAAAGCCACACCTAGTTTTATTAAAATGAGAACTAAGACATGTTGGGCAAACATGGTTGTGGTGACGATAGAGGTGGATGTAAGTTTATGAGTAACTTGAGGTGGAGGTAACCTTGTGCGTAATAAAAGGTGGATGCAACCTCTTGAGTAACTATACGTCGATGTAACCCAATGTAATACTCAAACGCGTTAGAGAGAAAACAAAAAAAAAGTTAAAGGGGTTTTTCTGAAATTTCTTCAAAACCTGGGCTATGGGCTCTTGGCCCACAACACCAAGGCCCAAAAGGGGGGAAACCCTAAATATGCTACAGTACCTGCCCCTGCTACTGTGCAGCCATTGTGCTACGGTAACCTCCCCTAATCCCCATTGCTACCATCCTCTCCCAATCACTTCCTCCTACTGCCTTGTGTGCATCGGCCGAAAGCAAAAGAGAGGAAGGGAAGGAGAAGAGGAAGAAGAGGAAGGAAGAGGGAAGGAGGATCCCACGGATACTTTAGTGGTGTTCATCGCATTTGTAACGGGTGACCCTCAAATCTCCTTGTTCTATCTATTTGCTTTGCGATTTGGCAATATCGGGTATTAGATCGATTTCTGGCAGTCTATAATGCTCGACAGTTTTAGGGTTTTTAACTGTGAAATTCGATCTGGCCATCTCCTAGAGATTTGTGGGTAACGTCTTTAGCTTTCAGTAGAGTCTTGGATCAGGTCATTTGGATCAATGGATTGATAGTTATGGATTTTACAACGCTGCTATCCTGAGGCTCTGTCAGGATTCGGGCAGGTTGTATTAACTAAATAATAGAAATTAGTTAACAAATTATTTGGAGGATACCACCAAGATGAATGTTGTAGGTGTTTGAGTAAGGTTTTCATAGAGCTAAACAATATAATTTTTGGATAATTGTACTTAAAGTTATATATGTTTTAGTTTTGTTGTCCACAATATCTGCCAGGTTCTGGCAGTTTTAATAATCTGTTTTGTAGAGTTAGTGAATGACAGAATTTGGGAATCTCACTAACTAGTTTAATGTGGGTAATTTAGTAAGCTTTCAAGATAATCAAATAACACCATTTTTGGGTAAACAGACGAAAAGTTATGATTTTTAGAAGAGGACTGTCCTGTTTGCGGCAGATCGATGTTCTTGGGAAGTGATGTTTGGGTTGCGCTAAGGAGCATAGATAATTATATAATTTGTTTTAAACAATGTTGTATGCTTAGAAATATCCTCTTAGTGTGATTATTAAAATGTTCAGGTGGTGGTTTGAATCTACGGGCAGCACCCTCTTCACGTCATCGAGCTTCACATGGTTGAGGCAAGTGCAATTAATGGGTAGAAAAATTAAAGTGGATGTTCATGTATGCTTGTATTATTAATTTTTTCTTGATTCATGATTATCGCTGTTGGTTGTTACATTCACATGTTGAATAAATGAATACGCTCATATGCATACATGTTATTATCCTTGAGGCTTGGCCACGTGGTGGCCAAGTATTGATTATTGAGGTCCCCGTCATGTATTAGACGGGCATGAGGTCCCACACTCGTGAAGTGTAGGCTTATGGTCCCTGTGCTAGAAGACACAGGCATGGGTATGCATCGACGGATACATACTCCGCATTACCAGTAAATGCAAAGAGAAAAGAAAAGGTGCATTTGTGGCATGTGCATTGCATAAGCATATGAGCTGTTTTGATATGAAGTATTATGATTGAGTGATTGTGTTAAAGAGGAATGTTGGTTTACTGTCTTATTTGCACTTTGTTGAGTCGTGGATTCACACTTGTTGTTTTGTTTATCTTTTAGATACATGTTACACGAACGTCATGCATGGGAAGGGCTAGTAATACAGATCGTTGCACTCTACACGAACAACTCCATGAATGATGGGTTTTGAAATATGGTTTATTAATTGTACGAACTGCTAAGAAGATATTATAGATATGAAGTTATGCATTGGTTCCTTTGTAATTGAGTCAACTAGTGTTTCATGGAAGTATTTATGGTTATGTTTTATGTTGGATACTTGATACTTATTTATGCTTGTGATAATTGTTAAAAATCTCATGTTTAGTTAAGTTTACAAGGAGATTCTACCAAAATTTAGTGTAATGTCTTACATTTTATATTATCACCTTATTGTTTTAGTAACATTCCAGGCTCATGTTGGGCTAGGGTGTTACGCTTAATGAGATAATGATTGCTTCTTGTAACATCCGAAGTTTTGGAGTTTATTTGAAGCATTTAAAATTAAAAATAACCATTTGAATTTTCTTGGTAAAGTTCTAGCTTAATTTGAATTTTTAGAAATCACAACAATTTAATGTGATTATTTTAAACTTCAATTAAATTAAAAGTTGTTTTATTTGGGTTCCTTGAGTTCTAGAGAATTTTCTAGAAATTTCTAGGAATTTTTGGAATTTATTTGCTATTTCTTTGAACTCGGTTTTATTTAATCGAATTTCCTAAATTTAGAAATCCTCCTTTTCTAGATTTTCTCTTTTGGGACACATTTCTTTTCTTCTGGCCCATTTTCCTTTTCTTTTTCCGCCAACCGCTTTTCTTTTTCCTTCCTTTTCTCTTTCTTTTTCCAGCCTAGCCGCTTTGGCCCGCCTCTGTTTTTCCTCCCACGCCAGCCTGCTACTTTCTCCCTTTTCTTTCTTTCACTGTCAAGTGGGCCCGCCTGTCAGTCCTGTGTTCATCCTTCTTGCGCTCGGATTCCATTATGTGTCCAAGTCTAGCATGCTACCGCCGCTGGCTTCAACACGGATACACCCTCTCCACCCTATACAAGTGCGGCCACCCACATCAAAACGTTCGCCCCGACCTCCTCTCTTGTTTGCCCAAGTACCGCCACTGGAATCGAACTCCTTCCGCCTCAATCTGCTGAGAAGCCGCCACCACCGTGAGATCCTCTTCACCGTGTTCCGCCGCCACCCCTCGTCCTCCGGTCGTGTCGTCTTCACCGTTGGAATCGTGTGTCTATGTTCTACATCGTGCTCCCATCATCTTCGTCCAAGCATCACCGAGCCGCCGTCATCCTTGTCCTCCCCAAAGTCGGCTACCGCCTCCTCTATTGATCTCCTTGCCGGCGAGCTCTTTTACTTCTCTGAGCGCATCATTTTGAGCTCCTCGTCGTCCTCCTCCGAACTCCACCTCCCTCTTGGTCTCTCCATCACCATGCCACCCCGCCACCGCCACATCTTCTTCCCCGCATTTGGCCTCCATCTCGCCGCCCCTCCGGTCACCCTTCGGCCGCCCCGAGGTGTTCTCCATATTCCCTATTCCACCGCCCGGCTTGTGCTCACCTCCCTTTGCTCTAGACATCCTTGATTTGCCGAAGTCACCGCACCCCTGTGAGTTCCCCTCCGTCGTTGCCGTCTCACCGCTACCCTCGCCACGCTGCAACCTCCCTTAGAATCCCTGAGCTGTCGGGATTCCGTTTCGCCCATCGCCACCACCTACCTCGCCGCCTTTCATTACCGTTGCCTTGCACAAGCTGCCGGCCATCTTCCTCTTTGTTTCTCCCTTTTATTTCTCTCTCTTCCACCTCGTCGGCCACGTGGCATGCCATGTCAGCATTTCTACCCACGCGTCATCTAGTCACCAACCGTGTGTCAGCCTGCGTGTCACTCGTGTGCACCCTGTCCACCATGAACTGAGCCAACCTCGTGGACTGGTCCATAGACCAAGGAGCACCCGTTAGCCTCTAAATCCTTTTTTGGATTTTCATTTAATTTGGAAATTCAGAAAAATCAGTAGGGCCCACCTGTCAGTCCTTTTTCTTTTTCTCTTTTTCTTTTCCAGCAGAAGGAATATTCTTTTCTCTCTCATTTTCTATTCTAGCAAATCTTCCGAGAGTCCATTCCCTCCATCCGAACTCGATTTAGTCCATTCAAATTCTAAATTCATATAAAATCGAGCTCTTTCTTTTAGAGTTGGTTTTTCTATTTTTGGATTTTACTTGAATTTCTTTTGAATTTATTTGTGCTTCGCCTCTTGCTTTCTCTCTTGTTAGACGAACTGTTTCATGGAGCAGGAGTAGGAGCAGAAGCAAGCTTTGAAGATCCAAGTATGGTAACTGAGCAAAGCCAAGATAAGTCGTAGTCCTTTGATGATATTGAACCTATGATTTTAAAATTATATAGTTTTATATCAAATTGCATGCTATCTTTATATCAACTGCTTTTGGGAATAGTTAATTACCTATTTGTCACTACGCCTCTATTGATTTTTTTAATACCATGAATCATTTGTCACCATAGGATGGCCATTATTAGTGGGATATATTCGTATCACCAATATGAGTATCGTAGAGATGCTTAGTTACGATGGCCTCATGATCATATGCTCAATAATGTTGAATTTGACTTAATGATATATGAAATTGTGATGTCATACCACTGTTGTGCAAGTGTGGTGCGATATAACTGTTGTACAAGTTGTGGTGTGACGCCACTATTGTAAAATTTTGTGCCATGACAGGGATTGTCATTGGTTTTGGCAAACAAAATGATTTATGCGAGTGATCATGCAGTAAATGGGGTACGTGAGGCGCATTATTTTGGATAAGGTAGTCTCACCTGAGTAACTTGTCAAGAACTTAATCTTATGCACCATTGAATTGGGCCATATCGTACAATCATATATCCAGTATGGGATGGACTTGGTTAATTAATTAGTAATGTTTCAATTCTAGTTCTGTTTTTGGAAGCGTGAATTCCGGAATGGATATTCACAATGGCGTAAGAGGGGTGTCCTGTCTGGTTGTGATGACATTCAGTGTTAAAACCTTAGTGGGCAGAACTGGGTTGGAAATAAGCTTTCTAAAAGCCTTGTGATAATCACTTAGTCGCGCACCTACGAAAGTGTGTGATCGAATATTATAAGTTGATTTATCTCTTATGGGTAAAGTTGTACAACCTCTGCAAAGTTAAAACTATTTAAACAGCCATGTCCGCGGTCATAGACATGCTCTGATATTTCACACGAGAGGTAAAGTTTCTTTATAAAATATGTCGGTTGGTGAATAGGAAGTTCACTGGTGAATGTGATGTTCATGTGGTGGATGAGATATTCACTTAGTGGTTTGGTTGGGAAGTGAGCGGGAGGTTCACTATTTACTTTAAAGTAATTATCTATCTATTTATTATTCTATTTAATTACACATTTCAATCTATTTACTGTATTTACCGTTAATACCACTTTCTGCAAAAGAACCATACAGCTTAATCCTTTGTTTGAGCCTTGCGTGAATATTAATTGCATACTGTTTCTCTACGACTTTTTGAGTACTTTATGTACTTACGGCTTAAAACTTTGCTACACAGTTGAAGAGTATCAAGCTACTAAAGAGTTCTACGAAGAAGAGTTTTATGAAAGCTTTGCGAAATAGGATGTGTTCTGCACTCGATTGTCTGTGGGCATGTTGATTGGCCTTTCCAAGTTTTTCATTCGACTGCAAGAGTTTATTTGTTTCTTTAGCCATGTGTGGCACGTTAAGTAAATGTTGAGCATAAGGTCCAGTTATTACTACTTATTATTTGGAGATCTTTTTAGTTAAATATAGAAATGGATGGTATTTCATCGATGTTTTCTGTGTGAACTAGCTATTGATCTAGGACAAGTTCAGAATACACAGAGGATTTCGGATGTGTAAATCTGAGTCCCGACACTTACACAAATGAAACTTTGGTTTTGTAATTAAAAAGGCTAAGTCATAGGTTTGAAAAATAATTATAATATTTAAACAAACTGGCTTTGTGCTAAAATAAACATAAAACCACTCATTTGGTAAGCCTTGCATATATATCCTTGCATTTGCCGTGAGGGCTTGCTGAGTACCTTCGTACTCATAGATGCTCAAATATGTAAGTTCAGACTATGAAACAGAAGACCCGATGTATAGATACTTCTATGCATCCGGCTATGGGAATGACGAAGACGGCGATAGCTAGGTCCTAGCTCCAGTCGATTGTCTGTGGCAAATGCATGGAGGCCCCATCCTTTTTTTATTTACTTACTTTTCGCTGCTGCTACTTACTTTCGCTGCTATTTACTTTGAACTTGTAGGTCTGTCGGCCTATTACATAACACTTGGTCCTAAAGCTTATTTATAATGTTTCTGTAATAATTAAGTACTTTTTTTATTTATACACTTATATGGATGTGATATTCGTCAATAATTGTACTATATAAGCTAGCTACTGATTATGAAACTAGCTCAAAATATGCAGAGGATTTGGATGTAAATCCGAGTCCCTAAAGTGAAGCTCCGTGTGTCTACCAACTTTAGTGTCTCCGTGATCAGCAGGATGGAGAACAATGTGGCTCATGCATTAGCTATGGCAGGCTGTAACGAGAAGATATGTGTAACATGGTTTGATGTAGCTCTGGTTTTCCTCACCTGTACTACTGAAAAATTTAACCCCATTGTTGCTTTCTAACAAAAGGGCCCATTCTTCTGAACAAAAAGAAGTGGTTTGTGCGCCTTAGAAAAAGTGCTTTGCAGAAACACCCTAACTTGGGTGCCAACTTTTATTGACAACACAGTTGTAATTGAACAATATAAAGGTGAAAAGAAGAACCTGTCTTATGCAGTGTGTCAAAAGGTTAGGTAGGCTGACTCTAAACGAAGAAAAGAACCTGGTCTCTTCCGTCGTGCCTTTACAGCACTGAAGAGAAACTGCAACTTGTAACAAATATCTTATGTCAGAACCACATCAACACAAATCAGACATGTACTTTTCAGTATTCCAAAAGTGACCCTTTCTGTTTATAATGGAAATCAGTTCGACGTGCTAAAAAAAAGTTTGGCCTTGGACAAACGGACCATTCGTGAGAGTACTTCTTCTGTTATAAACACCTTCCTCCTGTGCTTCTCCCATAGAGCTAAGAGTACTTTATCTATTAGAACACGAGTATATATATTATTAAATATACACTCTTGTTACATCATCAACTTATTTTTTCCATTATCTAAGTCACGGAATCTCTAATCAAGAATGTATATGTTACTGTTAAGTTGTAATTCCAATGGGCCTCATGCCCATGTTCATATACGCAACAGAAATCGATATTATTAAAATGTACTCTCTTGTTACAGCATCAACTTGTTTTTTTTATTACCTAAGTCACGTGATCTATGATTTTGAAGGCGTTGTCTTGGAGCACCGGTATCTGCTCACCGGGGTAAATACCCTTGATATGGCCTTCAGTGGTTGGATCTAGCGACAACGACGAACTGAGCTTTGATTTGGCCTTCACTAGTTGGGTCAGACGATAAGCGTCGTGTCCTTCTTGAAGGCGTTGTCTTGGAGCACCGGTTTCTGCTCACCGGGGTGAAAACCCTTGATCTAGCCTTCAGAGGTTGGGTCTGACGACGACGACGTACTGCGTATTGATCTGACCTTCACTGGTTGGGTTAGACGACGAACGGCGTGTCCTTCTTAAAGGCGTTGTCTTGTAGCACCGATATCTGCTCGCTGGGATGAAAACCCTAGATCTGGCCTTCATTGGTTGGATCTGGCGATGTTTTCCGTCCCTCCTTGGAGGCGTCGCTTTGATGACTTGACCCTCAAGCACCTTGTTGCACAGCTACTGTTCGGATGTGTTGGTTGAAGGAGAAGCTAGCTGTCGCCGGCGGCGGACTGTTTCCAATGCTGGCCACAGCATGACAATTTGTTTGTTATTTAGTTCTTGGTCTGCTTTTTGTAAACCGATTTGTTCGTTTATAATAAATTATGGATGTGTGCATCGTATGATGCAGAAACCGGGAGGCTTGCCCTTCCATTATCTAAAAAAATGATAAAAAAGATATGGGTTAATGTTGAGTTGTAATTCTAATAGGCCTCATTTCCATGTTTATACACGCAACGGAAATCGCTTTCCGTGTTAGCCTCTTTGTGAAAGGGTCTGCCTGGTTTTTCTCAGTGTGTATAATTCATAGTAATCACTCCGGAGTTCCTCAATTTTCTGACAGATTTAAACCTATGCTTCACGTGTCTAGAGGACTTCATATTATCCTTAATACTCATGCACTCATAACATTAATCAACACTTTTGATTATCACAATACATTAGGATTGCCAGTATTGGTTTCTCAACTAGTGGCAAGTCCAATAGTAGCTCTCTAAGCCATTCAGTCTCAACAGTGGTTGTGTCTAGTGCTACAAGTTCTGCTTCTATGGTAGACCTCATCAATATGGTCTGTTTACACGACCTTTGTGAAACTGCAGTACCTGCTAAGATAAAGACATAACTACTTATAGCTTTGATTTCATTTGCATCATAAATATAATGGGAATCACTATATCCTTCTAATACAGATGGATACCCAGTATAGTGAATTCCACACGAGATTATGCCTAACATTCTCTCAAGTGCCTCCTAGTGATCTTCTTCTCTGTTAGAAGTAAGCCGACTTAATTTGCTCACAGCAAATGAGATGTCAGGTGTTGTGGCACCAACTAGATACATAAAGGATCCAATAATTTTTAATATCTCAATTGATCTTTCCTTAATCCCTGATTCATTCGAAGCCTAACACTAGCATCATAAGAAGTTGGAGAAATCTTGTAGTTCTTAAAGCCGATCCAACTCATATTTTCTCACCATAATGGGATTGGTTAAATGTGATCTCATTCTCATTTTTGATCAATTTAATATTCAAAATAACATATACCTCTCCTAAATCTTTCATATCAAAGTATCTAGATAAGAAAGATTTGACCTCGTAAATTACGACAGTGTTCGTCCCAAATATAAGTTTGCCATCAACATACAAACACAAAATCACTCCTTAACCACCACCACAACGATAATATACATACTTACCTGCCTCATTAACAACAAACCAGCAGATGTCAAAGTTTTATTAAACTTCTCGTATCATTGCTTAGGTATTTGGTTTAGGCCATACAAGGATTCGAATAATTTGCATACCTTATTTTCCTGTCCAGAAATCACAAAACCATCCAGTTGCTCTATATAGATTTCTTCCTACAACTCTCTATTAAGAAAAGCTATCTATATATCCATTTGATGGATGTGTAGACCATGAGAAGCAACTAATAAAATGAGCATTCTAATGGTGGTTAGTCCGGCAATAGGAGAGTAAATATCAAAATAATCCTCACCAATTTCTAGGTATAACCCTTGACCACACGTCTTACCTTGTACTTATCGACATTACCGTCAGGTCTTATTTTTTAAAAGATCCACTTAGATCCAACAGGTTTGCACCCACTATGATGATCAGTGATCTCCGAATCCTGTTTAGCCAAGATGGAATCTATCTCACTACATACTGCCTCTTTTTGATACTCATCATCAGGTAATGTGTAAACCTCTGAAAGAGCTTTTGGCACATCATCCACTAAGTATATAATAAATTCTTTGCCAAAGGTTTTCTCAACCTTTTGTCACTTCCTCCTGTAAGGAGCCTCTTTGACTAAATTGTTATTCTCCTCAGGAATACCACAAACCGGTAGTATATCACTCATTAGTTCAGAAATGATGGTAGGTTCAAAAAATACTATTATTCATAGTTTGATTATTCTCAGTTCGAGAAGTACTACTTGCAGTTCATATAGGATAAATATCCTCAAAAAATGAAGCATCTCTGGACTCCAGTATTAACCCATCAATCAGTGGATTGACATGCTGAAAAAACAATAGATGAATTACTATACTATCCTGTTGAGGCCTTGCATATGATCACGTTGACAACCTTCTTCTTTGGTTGTTCAGCATCCTTACTCTTGCGGAAACGACAGTCCTTCACGATATAACTGTCTTTTCCACACACAAAGTAGGTGATGTTCCTCTTGTCATTATTCTCAGTTTTCTTCTTAAAGTTAGTTATCTTATTTGGCTTAAAACCTTTGTTTTTCTTGTCATATCTTTTCTCAATGACATTTGCATTGATCTGATTGTTCTGGCTGGAAGTGTTTAGTATCTTTTGCTCTTCTCTTTTCTTTCACATTAAGGGTAGTAATGAAATCCTCAATAGAAATCTCTTCCTCTTATGCTTAAGCTTGAGGCAAAATACCGCCATGAAGTAGGAAGTTTGGTAATAATACTCGCAGCCATAAACTTAGGAGGCACAACACAACCCAAATACGCAATCTCGTCGACCAATAGTTGAAGCTCATGAGCCTGTACAACTATCGACTTAGTATCATCCATGCGGAAGTCGAAAAATTGCTCGCACATGTAGAGCCAGCTACTAGTCTCAGCTTCTACATATTTGTGCTCTAGTGCATCCCATAACTCTATAGCGGACTTGAAGTCCATGTACACATCATAAAGTTGATCCGCCAATATGGTTATAATGAGTCCAAGAGCAGTGTTGTTTGCAGTGTCGAACCGCATGGTCTGATCGACGGTAAATGGATACTGCGAATGGATCACCCACCACAGCCCCAAAGACATAAGCCAAAACTTGACCCTAATTTGGCACCTACAAAAGTTCTCACTAGAAAACCTCTTAGGTTTCACATCAGAAGCACCCGCTATTGCTGAATCACAAAATATCCACAATAAGGTTTCTTGATTGTTGAAAAAATTGGACCATATTTCAATTACAGATTTTATTATGAGACAAAGATTACAGATAACTAGAGAAGCATAAAGATATGCTAACAGTAGGCAACATATTGTACTTCTAATCATACAAAAAAAAATAGGATTATCGCTTGGTCGCATAAACAACTTACAGTCAGACTTGATGAAGAATAGGAAGCAGTGTAGGCTTGATGCAGTATAGAACGTAGATGAAGTAGCGCAACGAGTAGTCTCGTAGATGCGCTGCCCAGAAACCTTATTGCCGCCCCGTGCAGGTGAACTCTGCGATAATAGTTCGGAGATATCCACTCACCCCCCTTCCCGATGCACGCTGAGTAGAAAGGATGAATTGGTTCGATAGCACAACACACCAGCATAGTTGAATAGAGAGGAAGCAGAAGAATAGGAGAAATTTGATTGGTCTCTGGTCTGGACGTTTCAAGATACTTTTTAAGATCGAGATAATAATTTTCTAGTAACTGCCTTATAAAGCACATAATGAACCACTCGTAACTGCTAATTCAAAACCAATTAATGGTAATTAAGTAATGTTTATCAACTTCTAACTACACCGTAGTCTAAGGCTATGAACGCTGTTTTTCGATTACACTGGTCTATAACTCCAACCAGTGTACCAGTGTATTTCGACTACACATGTCTATGGCTTCGACCATTGCATTCCGACCATACTGGTCATTGGCTTTGACCACTATATTCTGATCACACTGGTCTTCACACAAATAAGCGCGCGTGTGTGTACGTACGTCCGTGTGTGTGACTTTAGCTATTGTCCTCCCCATGTCGTCCCATGTCATGTCTCATGGTGACAAAGATTCCTTATAAATTATTTTTTCCATCACTTGATAACATAAGACTAAATCTTGTATGCTTTAAAATTTTAGAAACGAATGAACCTTAACACTCACCAGCCAAATTCTAACAGGGAAGAAGAGAGCACGTGAGGTGACACCGACGTCGTACGTGAGTGTTGTGAAAAAAAACTTGGTGTGTATAGCAGCTCCGCATCCTAAACCCAATCTACCCCTGATTTGTACCACTCAATCAAATCAAAATAGACTAGGTTGGTGCCAGTAACAATTATATCTCAAAGTATTTCACTAAAAATAAATAAAAACTCCATTATTGGCTGAAAAAGTAATAAAAGATGGTGTGTAAACATATATAATTCATCACGTGCACGTTACCGAAGTTAAATTAATGAAACGGACCTTTCAGTTTGGATAGCAAATTTCTTCATTTTTGTATCTCTCTCGAGTAGACGTGAACCAGGAGTCACCCACAAATACTAGATGGGAAATATGTACTGAATAGTTGGTAGGATTTTTTAAAAGAAAATCATATAACTGATCACTCCTCACCAATTGATCTCCTCACTCCAGTCCAAAATTAATGTCATTTTAATAATGAAGTTTTCTTACATCGTCTTCCATCGAATTATCCTGTTACATACTTATTAGTAGTACTCTCTCCGGTCACAAATACATATCATTTTGGATATTAATACAGTCTTTAAAATACAACTTTGACCACTAATTTTTATTGTAACAGTTATAACACACAATAAAATTTAATATTATGAAAACACATTTTCGAGACAAATCTACACATATAAATTTCATATATCCAATATAAATATTTAAAAAGATATCGATAGCTAAAATTTTCAAAGTTTAACTGTATATATTCCAAAAGAACATTTGTTTATGACCAAACGGAGTATCATTAGATACGAACACATAGAACTATGATACCACGTCAAACCATATCACAAATTAGAGCCTTGATATTTTCTTATGGGTATTGCTAGTTCACGTCTACTGGTAGCTCGTTAGGAGGAGGACGAGCTACCGCCTTCACAAGCTGCCCTGGGAAATTTCTGTGAAATTTGTGCGTTCCAAGCATGGTGTTAGTCTCGTAGAAGTTATGGAAGGGAAAGTTTATCGCACGCATCATTCACTCCAACTCCAAGAGCCGGTATGAAGAACAATTATGACCAGAGATTTAACCACGCCTGTCCCGCCTCCCAGAAGACGCAAACCAATCGCCAACTCATCAGCTTCATCATATGATCCTCCTCCTCTTCCACCAGGGCCCGGTCCCCCCCGCTCTCTCTCTCTCTCTCTCGCTCTCTAATTTTGTAGACCCCGTCCATACACCAACGCGCCACAAGCCTACAATATCATGAACACAGAATTCTGCGTGCTGAATGCGGTGAGATCCGTTCGATGGGCCGCTCGAGCGCAATCCCCGGGCGCGGCGAAAGTCGGCCACCAAAAGCTCGTCCTGTCCAAACTGCAAACACGTGGTACGTGTCGGCTTAACCCGTTTTTTTGGCTTAAGCCTAATCCTAATCTCACATGAACATGGATTAAAAATGACTCGAACGTGATAGGATCATCAAATGGGTTGTGTGATTTTTTTAAAAAAAAAAACAAAATATTAAGTAGAGAACAATTTAGAAGTTAAATTTAGAAAATGAGACTTTAACTACGGCAATAAGACTTCGCAATGTAAATGCGAATTACATGGCGCGAAGGGTTTGATTACGTGCATTTGTTTCTACCACTACTCTTATGGTAAAAACAACAATATGCACAAATTATCAATCCGATCTACACGTAAGATACATGTGTGCCTTTTGGAATCGAAAAAACTAGTAGATCGGAAAGAAGTCAGTCTTAACGGCCCATCGATGCCTTCTCCTTTTTCTACTGCAAACCTACGACCGCGGCTAGTCCCGAAGGCAGCCTTGTAATGGCTTCCATGAGCTCCTCGAGGGTAACCACGGGCTTGGGAGGAGCAATGGGGACCATGGAACCATAGGTGCCTTTCCCTTGTTCACCGCGCGTTTGGCCCGGTCATCATCAGCTTCCTGTTCGAGGGTCTTTTACCACCACCTTGGCTTTCTAGGCTCCACCAGTGCCTTGTATTCCCCGCTCTCGGGTTTGTAGGGTTTTCAGTGGTGGAAGATCTCGAGTGGCTATGCATAATTAAACATGTACTTTTTCTCGATGAACGTCCTATCGTACATGTCCGGCAAAGCCACTTGAGCGAAGACTCGTGCGTGCTATTGAACTCCTAGTAGTCGACTCCTTGCGGCAGCACCCCAGCGATCTTGGTGAGGAAGTCTGAGGCTACGTCAAAGCGACGTCCGTCGTGCACAGCCACGGGAGAGCTGGCGCAAGGCAAACCCATGAGGTATGCCACGTTCTACAACATAAGAGCTATCTCCTCACACGAAAAGTGGAACGTGTGCGTCTCCGGCCTCCAACGGTCCACCAAGGCCGTCAACAGGTATCGATCGTATGAAAACGCCGAACATACTGACATCCTGGTGGTCCTCCCACGTGGCCTCCACCATCTTCGCAAGCGGAAGCAGGCCAAACGCTCTCAACCTACATCAAAACGAGCAAGAGGGCATGTCATTATAGACACACAAGTCGGATTTAAATTGAGTATATAAATGTCACAACTGCACGTACTTAGGTAACCCAACGTGGGTCGATCCTCCATGGCCGCATGGGTGTGTGGTGCAACACGTCAAGCTTGATGGGTGACCCGCCAGGCTAGGCCTGGACGGTACTGAGGTGGCTACGTTGACCATGTCAATGGTTGGGCATGGTAGTTTGAAGGGGCACTGCGCAGAACCTCCTACGGATGTCATACTTGAAATAGTATCAAACAAAAATACAATGATTACATTATTATTAATAAGAAACATAAACAAAAAATAAACAATATTAATAGTATTCCCAAGCCAACCAACATTCCAAACGGTGACAGAGGCATCTGACGCGATATGGCTACTATCACTAATCCAACCGCGATAGGGCTCCTATCGCCAATCGAACCGACAACAGGGACATGTCGTCAATCGGATCGGCGATAGGGCCATATCGCCATTTCAAACGACGACATAAGTCCATTTTTCTAATTTTATTAGATATGCATTTATTTCTATAATTCTACTAAAAAAGAACTATTAAAATAGAAACATTAACGACATATATAAAACTAAACTAGACACCTAAAAAGATTTACTAGACTACAAAACCGTACATCTCAAACTATTTAATCAATTCAATTACTACACCATAAAAAATACCTAAAACTAAACTACACATACCTAAAAGGATTTACTACAAAGAACTAAACTGCATAACCATACATCTAAAACTATCTAAACCATTCAATTACTACACCATAAATAAAATCGACTAACCACATTTTCATAACTAAACTACACACACATAAAAGGATGTTGTACACTGAACTATGCTACATAACCATACATTTAAAACTATCTAATCCATTAAATTACAAACCTACTAGTTTCAGTTGCTAGCCTATACCAGGGTTTTGAATTTAAATGTAAATTTACAAAAAAAAAAATTACTTGCAATGTGGACCACCGAATCTGCCCCTCCCTCTCTCCACTCCTCGGCTATAGACGGACATAGCTTCGCTACCTCTTCTCCTCTCCCTCCTCTTCCCACTTTCTTTTTCGATTAAAAGTGAATTATCTCCCAATTTTTGGTCTTTTTATAGCTTAGCCTTTGTCGCCATTTGAAATAACGACAGACGGTTGCGGGGTCCCTATCACTATTCCAAATGGCGATTTTGGTGTCAATCGTCAATCTAAATAGCGACAGAGTCATTTCGCCATTTGGAATGGTGACATATGCCTATTTTGTAATTTTATTAAATATGTATTTATTTTTTAATTCTATTTAAAAAATGTATTATTGAAAAAAATCGCAAATCAACTGTCCTCGTGCAACGTGTTGTACCGTAAAAAATCCATATTTCCACATCTCGGTCTATGGACCAGGCCTTACCAACTCTTCCAATCCGTCTCTCCCTCTCTCTTCTCAACTAAAACCACTCCTGCTCTCCGCTCGCTCCCGTCTCCCTCCCCTGCAATGCAAGTTCCCTCCTCCCTCCCTCGGAATTTCCCCCTCCCTCCAATGACGTCCACGGCTCCACGGGAGGAACTTCTCATGGAGGAGGACGAGCAGCGCCCGCCCCTCACGCGGGCCCTGCTCCGCCGCAGCGCGACCAACAACACTTCCCAGGTGGCCATGGTCGGCTCCAATCCCTGCCCCATCGAGAGCCTCGACTACGAGTAAGCAACATCTGCTTCCATTCCTCCCCAGAACTCAAGATCCTCCCGTCTTTCACTCTTGTTACAATATTTGCTTGTTCCTAGTGTTTCGATGTCATGGTTCTATCTGTATTGATCCAATTGTCTTCTCAAGAGCTAGCATGTCTTGCTTCTTGCCCGTGTTGGCATCTCAAGGTCCAATGATTCCCTTGGTTGATTCAGTTGCCTTGTCAAGAACCTTTCCTGCATCTAGCTTGGATGGACATGTCAAGTTACACTCTGTTTCTTGATCCAATTGTCTTCTTAAGAGCATACCTTGTTTCTTGCTCCTGTTGTCGTGTAAAAAATCTTGCCTCTTGCTTTAATTGGCATGTCAAATCTGTGTCCCTTGTTCGAATTGTTTTCTCAAGAACTTATTTCTTGCTCGTGCTGTCGTGTGCTCATGTTTCGGTCCAATCTTTTCTGCTCCACTTGGCATTTTCATGTACCTACCCAGCTTCTTGCTCAAATTGCCGTGTCAAGTTATCTTTCCTGCTCCAATTTTCATTTCGAGATATTGTTTTATAGCTCTCTAATCTATCTCTTGGTGTATGCTATTGCTAATTGATTTTTCTTTTGGGTTTTGATTTGTCCTCCAGGATGACACAAAGCGACCTCTTCGACCAGAACTGGAGAACGAGATCCAAAGCCGACCAGGTCCGGTACGTGGTGCTCAAGTGGACCTTCTGCTTCGCCATCGGCATCCTAACTGGCATCGTTGGGTTCGTCATCAACCTCGCCGTCGAGAATGTCGCCGGGTTCAAGCACGCCGCCGTGTCCGCCCTCATGGAATCCAGCAGGTGCTACTCATTGCTTCTACCTTGTATATGTAAAAAATATGGATCTTTCTTTTGCTGAGTAAGACAAATGGTCTTTATGTTTGTCTCTACTATGTCCATTTATAATTCTGATCAGATCAACTCTTTCAGTACCAGATTTATCGATGTTTTGTTTTACACACTGGATTTGTCTGAATACCAAACAATCGGTTCAGGTACCTGTCTGATTTTAGCGAAAGTATTATGTGCTTTAACCTTCTTGGTCTGCTTCTTCTTGAGCAGCTACTGGACAGCGTTCTGGGTGTTCGCCGGCTCCAACCTGATGCTGCTACTGTTCGCGTCGTCTATAACGGCGTTCGTGTCGCCGGCGGCAGGCGGGTCGGGAATCCCGGAGGTGAAGGCCTACCTGAACGGCGTGGACGCGCCTAACATCTTCTCGCTGAGAACCCTCGCTGTCAAGGTGAGTTCCTATCCTACAAGTCATCGCATCCACGGATGAGCACATGATTCACTCACAATTGCCAGTTGTATACCCGAATTATCCAGTAACAAAAGAGACATTAATTCCTTCAATTTTAAGATCTACATAATAAGAGCATGTTTGGATGACTAACACACTTTGTCATACCTAGTTATGGCAAAGTGTAGCAAGCCACACTGCAAATGTGTTTATGATGAGTGGACCAGAGTGCTAAGAAAATATGGTATGTTACAAATGCAACCATGAACCAAACTGGCCACCAAAATTCAATTTTGGCTAACATTAGTGTGGAAAAGTGTGGTAGCCATGAAAACATGCCATAATTATGTAGGTTCCTGCCCATAATTTACTATTCTTTACTATTCGATCGGAGGACATGCTCTTACAGGAAATGATTTGTTTTGTGGTCCTTTGTTTGACATGGACATCATCAATAATTGAGGTCGTTTTTTTTGTTTGGATCCATTGTTTGGATCCATCGCATCACTCATCCGCTTACCTCGTCCATATCTTAACTAATAAAATAAGTTTACCCTGCGCAGCGGGACAATGTCCTTTCTCCTGTGCACACGATTGCCTTATCCCACCCTTTTCAAATTCCTCATCGAGGCGCAACAACATATATGCACCCAATCTAACAGGGACAAGGCCTCGCTTCGCCATCCCCCTGTGACCGCAAACGCATCCATGCCCCCACTTCTCCCGCAACCACCTAAACTGTCGCCACCCCACTTCTTCTTCACATGCACACACCGAAATTCGTCACCATCCCCCTCCTTCCTGACTCGCGTCGCGACTCACCACCTGCACCGTCTAGTATTCGTTTCGTGCTTCAGAGATCCCGACACCATCCGGCACTCAGTCTGTGGTTGCAACGGTATCATGCACAAAGATGACGGGATTCGACAGCGTAAGAGGCGACGGCGCCGGTGGTAGCGCCGATAACAGGAGAAGGTAGCAGGGACGGAACATAGCGTCGGGGACCGGAGAAGGCACCGGGAGGGAAGGGGGAGAGGAGGCGATGATGCCTTGGAAGAGAAGCGATGGCACTAGGGAAGGGAGGGGAGGCAGCGACAACACACGAGGAAGAGGCAAAGACAAACATGTCCTTCCCTCGCTGCGCCGCCGTCTCAATTTCACCGCACCGCGTACTCTTCATCCGAATCCTCCCATGCACCGCCGCCGTCTCCTGCTCCGTGCCGGCCGAGCAAGCGTCGCGGCCTCCTCCTTGCTTATCACCGTGACGCCGCCACTGCCTCCTCCCCTGGCCTCCCACCCCCTCGCCGCAATGTGCTTGGCGATGGCTGCAGAGGCCAATGGCTATGAGAACCGAGTCGTGGCTTGAGTTCAGGGTGGAAGAATGTGGTCATCAACGTGTAGCCATCTTCCTTGTCAGTCGATAATAGCTGAAAATGGGCAGCATATCGAGGAGGGAAGTTGGCATCAACTTCAACTTTTAAACTTTTAAAGATAAACAATCTATGAGCTCAAAATTTTAATTTTCAGGTAGCAGTAGTAGCAGGTGACGCAATACGTGGAGTTAATGTTTCTGTTTATATATATGTAAAAGAAAATTGATATTTACTATGTGATTTAGGATCTCATCTGCTACGTACGGACACCCTACTAGTGTTTTCTTATTTTGGTGCTGTGGAGGGTGAATGGATCAATTATTGAAGCAAGAATCTAGATCGTTATCTCACTCAGTGAAATGCAACAGAACAATTTAGGCGTGGAGGGCTCTTATGTTTGAATTGAAATGTCCAGATTCCAGAGACCTGAACTTTTTAATGCTTGCCTTTCCTGGAATCGTTAACTCCGTTGAGCCTAAAGCTGACAAAAGCAGAAAATAAATGGCCCGTTTGCTAAAGGTGACAAAAGCAAAGAATAACAATGGCTCGTTTACTAAATGATTATTGTAATACTAGGTTGGATGTTTTCATTCAACTGGATACGGTCATGGGATCATGATCCTTCCGAATGTCGAAAAATATTTTTCACATACAAGGTCAGGTCTGTTTGGAGATATACGCGTGTACAATGAAAATCTAAAATATTTAATTAATTTTTATAAATTTGGGTGTGGTTATGTATCGTTAGTTCAATCGAACTAATTACATAAACTTATTTAATTCAATTTTGTAAAGATAAAATTTTAAAATTCCAATATATGAAGGATACAATTTATTTAAAAGAGCTCAAAGGAAGCAAATTAAACTAATAAATATTATATTAGAGATAGAAAGAATCGTGTTTCGTGCGCTAATATAGTTTCTAGTCAATACCAGTACCGATCCATATCATGTTAGCCTCGTGTGATCACGGAATTGTGTTGACTCTATGGTATCATCAGAACCTTGGATAACGTATACGGTGATAAAAAAACAATGGCCAAAGTTTATGCAGTTACTACTATTTATAGCCAGTGCTTTATATTTGGCAAAATTGGCTCACGGACATCGCAAAAGTATGGCATTTACCAGGTCACCAGTAAATCTACACTTCGTGAATGGGAACTACAAAATGTGGTAATTTGCTGCAACAATCAAGGCCTAGCTATTAAAATAATGTTTAAAACAAATTCTGGATCTTTGAATTATTGATGGTCAAATTATCATGTCCAGATGGGAAACTTTCTGCAAATTTCTTTAAAATAGAACTTTTCACGCCCCTTCTCTATCCTCAATTTCCACACTAAAATATTTTAATAGCTGTAGCCTGTTCTGGCAAATAACCATGATTTTGTAGTGTCCATAGTGGATTATTAATTTTTCGGTGTCCAACGGTAAATGCCACACTTTTGCAGTGGAGTGCATATAGGGCGAAAACCATATAAGGACTTGTTTGGAAATATTATAATCCGACTCAATCCCTTCGAAGTGACTCAGAATTTGAACTAAAATCATTTCTAATCCGAAATGATTGGTTCTAATCTCTCTCTATCCAAACAAGTCCTAAATGTTGCAAACACATGAAAACCATATCCCAAAGATAATTTTGCATGTATATGTTTTTTAAACGAATCACCTCTATATTTTAGGTAATATATCTCTTTAAGAGCATAAATACAATTAAGGCAAACTTCTTTGTTTATCTTATAGCAAACATTGTGGAAACAATATAATTTTTTTCCTTGAAAAATAGAGAATCAGTTACAAGCCACTAAAAATTTGGATATTTGGTTTTATCATCAAAATGCCACGATTTATGTGCCTGTGCAATTTTAGGATTATTACTTATGTGCCATCAACTTTTGGTCGCCACGGTTATTTCATGGTAAATTTAAGTTTGGCAAAAACGCTAAATTGGTGTGAAAGTTTCACTGATAAAAAGAAGAAGAAAAAAAGTCTATTTGACACCCCTGAACTCTTTTGAAAGTTCGAAAATCAACCTTGAATTGTTAAACCAGACATTTCACACCCTTGAACTCTCAAAACCGTGCAAAACACACACCACATCATAAACCACCATGGTTTTGGCTGATGCGGCGGCACCTATGTGTTCAAAGTTTGCTGATTTGGATGACACGTGGATACCACTTATTTCCCTTTGTTTACAAATCAGCAAAATAAACTAAAAAAATATACTATGGACTCCTAGTGTCATTCTCCAATGGGCTTCTTCTTTCCTGTCACTTCCTGTCACCTTCTTCTCACCGGCACCGACGAGGGAGGGGTGTTGGGGGTGAGGAAACAACAAAAATGGATTGTGCGGGCCATAGGTAATGTGGTAGTGGTGTCGGTTGGCCGATTGTGTGCATGGAGGTGGAGCAGCAGTGGTAACTAGCCACGAGAAAGGATGGACATGGCGGCGGCTGTTCAACGCCGGTGAACGAAGACCGTTGAGTGGAGGAAGATGGCAGCGTTCCCGACAACTCCACAGCGTTAACCTGAAATTGATTGAGGGGAAATGAAGCTTACAAGAGGGAACACGATGTGATACTAATATTTTTGGGAGATCTCACCGGGGTTTGTGGCCCGTAGCCGGATGCGGAGAAGAAGAAACAATCTGGTGGTGAGCTGGTGGCAATTTTTTGTCAAATTGATTGAGGGCTGTTGTAGGGACTCTCTTATTTCCTCCTCTTGGATTTGTGTTGTCTTCTGCTCTCCTCTCTCTCCACCTCCTGAGATGAGTCTAAGGAGGGGCAAAGGTGTGGCGAATGTGGGGGGAATGAGAGGGTTTGCGGCTACAGGGGACTGACGTGGGGACCAAGCCCCCTGGTCACTGCTAGGCGCAACACTGCCCGTCGACCACCACAAAGGCGACATCTGGCGGTTCTTGGCCACGCAACATCGACGCGAGGGCCTCCCGGAATGGCACCTCGCAAGCGGTGTTTAGGGCTAGGAGCTGCGCGACGATGCTGGTGTCGAGGGAGGTGGCCTCGTCGGGGAGCACCTTGTGGATGGGGACAAGGGTGAGCTTTGGGTTGCCTGCGGGGTCAGGAGCGTTGAAGCCGATGTGGACGGTGATGGTGAGGCCGCACACATGGAGGAGTGGACAGAGCTAGAGCATATGGCTGATGTGGCCCTAGAACGGCATTGGGATCATTCGACACGTTAGCAAAGCTATACCACATAGATGTGGTGTCAACGAAACCAGAGTGGTTTTGGTCTTAGGGTAGTAAAGTGAATAACATTAAGAGTTTGAGGGCATCGAATGTCTAGTTTTATAGTATAGAGTTGATTTCTAGACTTTGGGAAGAGTTTAGAGGTGTTAATTGGACTTTTTCCTAAAAAGAAACCCGTGAACTAAGTTTCATGACGGTCAAAATTCGATGGGAGAAAGTATGGTTCTAGGTCTCGTGTCGCCACCCTGAACCCTAGGGTTTCCTTGGCGTTTTAGGCCGGCGAGCGCCGCAATCCTACACCGATACTGATTCTCCTCGGGATTGTGTGGGTTCAACCGGGAACCATGTCGGATCCCATCTCGTCTTCGTACTTGACCGTGGAGAAGTCGATCCGAGAAGTCAATCCTATCTTGGGGTAGGAATATAAAGGGGATCTTCAGCGGCCTTGTCCGCTAGAAGAGGTGCGATAGTTCTAATCTGCTAGCAAGCAAATCTGTCATGCCTATTTCTTAGAACACACGGGCCCAAGATCTCAATGCGCTTCCGTAGGGCCTGCATAAAGGAGGAGCTTTGGAGGATGAGGTCAAAATTGGTGAGCAATGCTTGGAACAAGATGAGGATGACGGTGAGGAAGCTTTTGAGGTAGATCTTGAGGGGCGCAAAAGCAAGTTAGGGTGGAGTGCCTTGTGCATAAACCGTTGATACGTTGGCTCAAGATCAAAGACAAAGCAGGAGGACAGGTTATGAAGTTTGATCTCAAGTATGAACGAGTCCTTCAATTCTACTTCTACTATGGTTGTATTGGTCACATGGAACGAAATTGTATGCTTCCAAAGGATAAGCAATCTATTCACTTTGGTATAGACCTCAGGGCCTCTCCCTTCAAAAAGTTCATCCGTAGAAGCTGGTCAGTTCCTGCCTTAAAGCCGGTAGTAGCCTGAAACCTGAGTTTTGCCGATGGAACTCCAGCCCACACAAATTAGTTGATGAATCTCAGCAAAAATCACCAAAGGAAATAAGTGATGCGGCTTGCACAAACAACATTAGTGATGAAGATGTAGAGATGGCAGAAAAGCAAGTGGACGTCAATGAGCGTGTGAATTCTCAAGTAGGGCGAGAAGAGGAACGTATTATAGCCAGTGTGCAAAATCTCTGTCCATGACGAGCAATAGTGTACCGAGGGACTTGAAATTAGCACCTCAACAGGGAAAGGGGAGCTCTGTGGGAGCATAGGGCTTCGGTGAGTGGTAGTGTTCTTGGTGGCAGGGTTTCAGGCAATACCTCAGTATATGCTAGCTATTCATGGAGAAAATAGGAACAACGTGATGCATGAACAAAAGTCCTTAGAAGTACTTGAGAAGGCTAAAGGAAACTCTTTGCAAGCTGGAAGATAGGAGGAAAGGGGTAGTGAAACCTGGACTGGGGAACCAGCCCAACAAATTGCAGGGATGCAAAAGGATGAAAATTGTTTGGCCATGGTACTTCATAATACAAGTAGTATTCTTGGGAAATGACTGGAAAGCTCAAAATTGAGGGATGAAGTTGATAAGAGTACAGAAAGTGATGCAGTGACTGGCAACGAGAATAAGAGGAGTAGGAGCTCCTTGTCTTCATTAACGAGGCCAACAAACCTGACGGGATCTAACGGGCCAAACTTGACGGGCTCTCACGGTGAGGCTCGTTAGGAGCAATGAATATCCTTAGCTAGAACTACCGAGGGGTGGGGAATCCCCGGACAGTTCGAGAGCTTAATGCCTTAGTACAGGCTTATAACCTCAAGCTGGTCTTTTTATCGGAAACACGAATGCAAGTTGTCAGATTAGATCATCTAAGGTGGCACCTGGGCCTGAAGAACATGCTTATGGTTGATAGTATTGGTCTGAGTGGAGGTTTAGTGGTATTGTGGCATGAGTCTATTAATGTCAAGCTTCAACAATGTCCCCGGCTCTTTTGATCTGGAAGTCCAGGAAGATCTAGGAGGGCCCAGGTGGCGGCTGACTTTTGTCTATGGGGAGCCGCATGTGGAGAATAGAAAATATATGTGGGGGCTTTTTAAGGCGGCTCTGCAATTTATTAGCTCTTCCATGGGTACTAATGGGTGATTTCAATAAAGCTATGTGGGCTTTTGAGCATTTATCTGAATCGGCGCGAACAGAAAGGCAAATGGCGGTATTTAGAGATACTCTTAATGAATGTGGCCTATATGATCTGGGTTTTCAGGGTTTGCCATATACATACGACAACAAGAACAATGGTCGATACAATGTCAAAGTCTGGCTTGATAGAGCAGTGGCAGATCAAAACTGGCATGGGTTGTTTGGCGAAGCTTCTTTGAAACACCTTATTTCGTCGAGATCAGACCATTTCCCGATTCTACTGAAAGTTGCAAAGGAAGTTTGGAGACCGCCAATTGGAAAGCCCACTCGTTTTGAAATCATGTGGGAACGAGATGAATCTTTCCCAGAGTTGGTCAAAGATACATGGTATCTTACTACGCATAGAGGTGATCTGGGTGCTATCACAAAATCTCTCAAAGAGGTCATGGGTTCCTTGAAAAGCTGTAGTAAAACAAAGTTTGGTGTTGTCACTAAGGAATTGGAAGTTCTGCGAAAGAAGTTGGCAGAGCTGTGTGTAATTAACACAGAAGAGGTTCGGCCGAAAATTAGG
Organism: Ampelocalamus luodianensis; assembly: GCA_036346255.1. NCBI lineage: Eukaryota > Viridiplantae > Streptophyta > Magnoliopsida > Poales > Poaceae > Ampelocalamus > Ampelocalamus luodianensis. Next base: position 13,543,955 of record CM070631.1, read on the forward strand.
AAGACAATGGACCGTGTAGATGAAATTATGTACAGGGAAGAGATGATTTGGTTGCAACGCTCGTGGATTAACTGGTTGAGGAAAGGGGACCGAAACACATTGGTTGAACCGACTGTTGTGCTATCTCGTGATCCAAACATTCGGCCGCTCTAGATTCTGTTGCTGAAGCACGTCCTTGTGCTGGTCGATATACGGGGGACACTTCAGTTATGTGTTGCAAGATCATGAAATGGGCTTGAGCATAAGCTCTCATATTTGGAGTGATTACTTTCCTTCTGATGGTCCTGATACCTTCTAGCCTCCCCTCATGGCGAGATCGAGGTATACCTATTGGTTCAACCTGAGCCATGTAATTGACACTGAACACAATGACCTCTTCGGTTGCATATTCTTCGACGATACTGCCCTCCGACTGAGATCGATTATGTACATAGGACTTGAGAATTCCCATGAACCTCTCGAATGGGTACATGCTACGTAGGAACACGGGCCCGCACATCTTTATCTCCCCCACAATGTGAACAATGAGATGGACCATGATATTAAAAAACGACGGAGGGAAATACATCGCAAGATGACATAGAGTCGTCACTACCTCGTCCTGCAGAGCATCTAGTCCTTCAGGGTCGATGACCTTCTGAGCAATTGTGTTAAAGAAATAACACAGCCTCATGATTGTCTCTCGGACCTTGATCGGTAAAATACTTCTAATTGCAACAGGGAGCATCTGTGTTATCAGCACATGACAATCATGAGACTTCATACCAATTAACTTTAAATCTTCCATCGAAACAAGTTTCTTCATGTTAGCAGAGTAACCGAACGAAACTTTCACACCATGCAAGCACTGACACAGTTCAGTTCTCTCGGCCTTAGACAGAGTGTAACAAGCAGGGAGGAGGTACGTTCGTCCTTTATCGGTCTTTGTCAGTGCTAACTTAGGTCTGATGTCCATATCAACCAAGTCAAGCCGTGCATTGACACCATCCTTTGTTTTGTCACGAATGTTCAATAAAGAGACCAATCAAGCTGTCACATACATTCTTCTCTACGTGCATAACATCGATGCAGTGATGAACTTTTAGGTGCTCCCAATAAGATAAGTTCCAAAATATTGATCTCTTCTTCCAGATGTTCTTCTCACGAGTCCTCGATTTACGTCCCTTTTCAAGCACAATATCTAAATCTTTAACCATATCATAGACCTTTCCGCTTAAATGCCTTGGAGCTGAACTGCCCTCCTTCTCTCCGTCGAATTGTTTCTTCATCCTACGGTATGGGTGAGCCCTCCGGAGAAACCAACGATGATGCATATACACGGTTTTGCGCAAGTGCTTTAGCCACACACTCTCACTATTATCTAAGCAGTGAGTATATGCTTTGGCCCCTTTTGTACTCTGGCCTGACAGGTTAGCAAGGATGGGATAATCATTCTCGTTTGTATGTATTCCATACATGTACCCATTTGATCCACAGTATTTTTAGATCTTCCATCAATGGTGCTAGGTACGCATCAATATCATTCCCAGGTTGCTTCGGCCCTTGGATAAGTATCAATAGCAAAATATACTTCCGCTTCATACACAACCAAGGAGGAAGGTTGTACATACAGAGAGTCACATGCCAAGCGTTATGTCGGCTGCTCATGTTACTGAAATAATTCATTCCATCTGTACTCAATCAAAACCTTATATTCCTCGATTTCGCACTGAAGTCTGCAAACCTCCTATCGATGTTTCTCCACTGGGTGAAATCAGCAGGGTGTCTTAGCTTTCCATCCTACTTATGCTCCTCGAGTGCCAACGCAGCAGTTTTGCCTTCTTTGGGTTCACAAAAAATCGCTTCAAACGGGGAATTACATTAATATACCACGCCACCTTAGCAGGAGGTCCTTTCTTCACCTCTATTCCCTCGTCGTCATCTGATTGATTCTTACCGGACATACATGCATGTTTGCGTACTCTTTACGGTAGAGGATACAGTCGTTCGGACATGCATGTATTTTTTCTACTTCTATTCCCAACGGACAAAGAACATTCTTGGCTCTGTAGGTGGTTTTGGGCAACTTGTTTCCATCCGGAAGCATGTCAGCTAAGAGACCTAATAGCGTTGTAAAACTCTTGTCGGACCAACTATTGTTTGCCTTCAATTTCAGCAGTTCAAGTACGGATGACAACCTTGTGTATTCCGACTTGCAGCTCGGGAACAAAGGCTTTTTCGAGTCCTTCATTAAGTCCTCAAATTTACCAAACTCTCTCTCACTATAGTTTACTTCTGCACCGCGAAGCATCTGATCCAGATTGTCATCGTGCAGCCTATTCGAATCGGAACCACAATCAACATCATCCGGCGGCATATCGTTGACTTCGTCGGCGATGTCGTTATTACTACCTTCTTGTATAATCTGCTCTTCACCGTAACTGGTCCAACATGTATACCCCTTTTTGAAACCCATTCGAATCAAGTGTGTTTCGATCTATACTTAGTTGTTAAGCACCTTCATATTCTCGCAGTCAATGCATGGACAGTACATATATTTCGGCCCCTTATTCAACATATCCCTCGCGGCAGCTCTTGTAAAAGCACACACGCCATTAATATACTCTTCACTCACACGGTTCTTAGCGTATTGTGTTGAAAACACTGGAAATAAATAAAAAGATGACCATGGGATCACTAGCGATTTCGGCGTAAACGCCCGAAACTACTCAAATTAATGGATGCTTATGCTCTAGTAGTTTACCTCGATCACGAGGAAGGTGTCAATGAAGTCGGCCGGGGAAGGTCCAAGGCGGCTGGTCGTCGGTGAACAGAGGCAATAGTGGCAAGCTCCTCGGTGACAGGTCTTCTCGGAGGAAATAAACTGAAACGAAGCATATGCACAACTTTAGAGGGACATATAAGTGAGGAAATCGACCTTGGTGGGTTCAAGCACTCACCGGAGAAGAGTTGACGTCGATGGCGGCGGCGGTGACAGAGAGGTCCACGGGACAGCTCGGCGTGGGCAACAATAGCTGAAATGGACCACACGATCGTGTGGGCTCAGTGAGGTGAGGCGATACTAAAACTGGGCACAGAGAAGAAGACTGTTGAGGAGTACACTGCAACAGATGACAAGTAAGCGAGCAAAACAGCGCACCGTCTGTAATGGGACAATTATCACATACGGTTTTCAACAAAAAACCGTCTGTGACATGTAGTAATATCACAGACGGTTATTATTAAGAACCGTATGTGAAGTATCTCAGACAGTTTCTAACAAAAAAAAACCGTCTATGATATACATCAATATCATAGACGGTTATTATTAAGAACCGTCTGTGATACTTCACAGACGGTTTTTATCATTAACCATCTGTGATATTACCTGTTCACAGACGGTTTTTAACGCAGTCAGTAACCCAGACGGTCTCTAAACCAAAATCGTCTGTGATGTCATGTAATACATACGGATTTATCAACCGTCTGTGATGAAACATTCAGTATTAACCTTTTTATAGTAGTGAAACCATGCAGTCGTCGGATGCCCACATGCACGAGCCTTGCTGGAGATTTTCCGAACCCATTGGTTTTTGCCGGACGAGTAGCAATTACACCTGGCGGGGCCAGACTGGTTCCTGATATTGCTTTACTCGTTACAGAAGGAGAGTAGAGCTATGTTGATGCTGGTATTGTGGAAGAATTTGGAGTGTCCGCAATGCACTAACACATGGATGTGAATAGTACTCGTTGGAAGAGGCAGCGCATGAACTTGAAGCTTTTGTCACAAATTGGTTCCAGAGGAAAACTCTTAATTTTCGGATAGTAAAGGAAAATGAATTATGGGATGCCGAGCTGGTGCATTGTCAATGCAGAGCACAACTCCAAACTGGACTCCTGTCCGAGTAAACTGGCTGCCCCCGGAGCCGGGATGGCTAAAAATCAATGTCGACGACAGTTTCGTGGAGAGCACCAACGAAGCTAGTACGAGGATTGTTATCAGAGATGACAAAGGAGAAGTGTTATTATCAAGCTGGAAGCTACTCCGTCATGTTTCATTGGCAGAAGAAGCAAAATTCATAGCTTGCTAAGAAGGTCTTCACTTGGCACAAAACTGGTTCCAGGGCTAGTCATCTTGGAGACTGATAATGCTGCTTGTGTGGCCAAGGTTAAGTGAGATCAAAATAGAGTAGCTCATTAGTAAAGCCACCACGCCCGGCGTACCTTGTCTACAGCGGTTTGGTTGGCGGGTACCCCGAGCTGTATTGAGCACTTTGTGTTTGAAGACGGTAAAGCTACTACTGAAATCTAATAAGGGATTGTCTATTCGTAAGGTAATGTGACTAAATTTTATTAAATATAAGTTACATATTTTATCCATTGAATCAATATTCAATCATATGACATATTAATCTCTACCCAAATTTAATGATCACCACAATTGATTTAAACTTAAGAAAATTTCAGACGATTTAAAAATAGCAAATCTGATATAATAAAATCTCTCTTAGTACCCTCCCCAAAAAAATCAATGGTAGAAAAAAAATGACCCTTGAATTTAATGCATGAACAATTTTTCTAAACAAACAAAGAATGCTGGGTCTCAAGACCTCAGTCTACTTCTCAACTACGTACATGCATTTGATCAATTTCAAACAGTGCAGATCATAGGCAACATAGCTGCCGTGTCATCCTCGCTGCACGTCGGCAAGGCCGGACCCATGGTGCACACCGGTGCGTGCATCGCCGCCATCTTCGGCCAGGGCGGGTCACGCAAGTACGGCCTCACCTGCCGCTGGCTACGCTACTTCAAGAACGACCGCGACCGCCGCGACCTGGTGACCATCGGCGCTGGCGCCGGGGTCACCGCTGCGTTCCGCGCACCTGTCGGTGGCGTTCTGTTCGCTCTGGAATCCCTGTCCTCGTGGTAAAGCAGCAAGTCTCTGTTCCAACACATTGAATTCAATTTTAGCTTAATCTTTTGGGTGGCAAAATATGAAAACATTGTTTACTGTGAACTAAGGTGGCGGAGCGCGCTGCTCTGGCGGTCGTTCTTCACGACGGCGGTGGTGGCAGTGGTGCTGCGGGTGTTCATCGAGTTGTGTGGGACAGGGAAGTGCGGGCTGTTCGGCAAGGGCGGTCTGATCATGTACGACGTCAGCACGATATTCGACGACCTCATGACCTATCATCTCAAGGACATCCCCACCGTCATCCTCATTGGCGTCATCGGCGCCGTCTTGGGTGGCCTCTATAACTTCCTCATGATGAATGTCCTGCGCTTCTACAACATGATCAACGAGTATGTTCAATCGATGCCGCCGTATCTTTCTGTGTTCTTCCGAAAATCAAATCACACAAGCCTTGAAGTAGTGTTGTCAATTAGTACCGAGTGGCTACAAATCAGAACTTCAATTTGCCTCTCCAATAAGCTCTTTTAATTTTCACGTTTGCAGGAGAGGCCGCGCGCACAAGCTGCTGCTGGCGGCCACCGTGTCCATCCTCACGTCGTGTTGCGTGTTCGGCCTTCCGTGGTTCGCGCCATGCCGGCCCTGCCCCACCGCCGGGCCACCTTCGTCGCCCAACGGCAGCTGCCACGCCCTGAACCGGTTCCGGCGGTTCCACTGCCCGCCGGGCCACTACAACGACCTCGCCAGCCTCTTCCTCAACATCAACGACGACGCCATTCGCAACCTCTACTCCACCGGCACCAACGACGTCTACCACCCGGGCTCCATGGTCGCGTTCTTCGTCGCCTCCTACGCGCTCGGCGTGCTCAGCTACGGTGTCGTCGCCCCGTCGGGGCTCTTCGTCCCCATCATCCTTACCGGCGCCACCTACGGCCGCCTCGTCGCAATGCTGCTCGGCGGCCACTCCGGCCTCGACCACGGCCTCGTCGCCATTCTCGGTTCGGCGTCCTTCCTCGGCGGCACGCTCCGGATGACGGTGTCCGTCTGCGTCATCATCCTTGAGCTCACCAACAACCTGCTCTTGCTGCCGCTGGTCATGCTGGTCCTGCTCATCTCCAAGACCGTTGCTGACTCCTTCAACTCGAGCATCTACGACCTCATCCTGCAGCTCAAGGGGCTGCCGCACCTCGACGGCCTTACCGAGCCGTACATGCGGCAGCTCACCGTCGGCGACGTGGTGGTCGGCCCGCTGCGGAGCTTCGACGGCGTGGAGAAGGTCGGGCACATCGTGCACATGCTCAGGACCACGGGGCACCACGCGTTCCCGGTGGTCGACGAGCCGCTGTTCTCGCCGGCGCCGGTGCTGTACGGGCTGGTGCTGCGGGCGCACCTGATGGTGCTGCTCAAGAAGAGGGAGTTCCTGTCGACGCCTGAGCGGTACCCGAAGGAGTACATTGCGGGGAGGTTCGAGGCGGAGGACTTCGACAAGCGGGGTCCGGGAAGCAGGACACCATCGCCGATGTGGAGCTGTCGCCGGAGGAGATGGAGATGTACGTGGACCTGCACCCATTCACCAACACGTCGCCGTACACCGTCGTCGAGACCATGTCGCTGGCCAAGGCGCTCGTCCTCTTCCGGGAGGTCGGCCTGCGTCACCTCCTTGTCGTGCCCAAGGCCTGCGATGTAAGTGCATTTCTTCACTTCACTTTTTTTTAAGAAGTTCACTTCACAAAAGTAACATTACTTATTTTGCATAGAAATGACTAAAAGGTGGCATCTTGTATGTGCCATTTTTTTTGTCACTTTCATCAATTAGATCCCGTTACCTCACAAATTGGTTCGTTATTGGTCTCTAAATAGTGTCGATTAGGTGATTTGTCCTAAGTAGTTCAAATTAGACTCTTTTTCGGAAATTGTTTCAAATAACTTATATATTAACTAACTAGTACTAAATTAGTTATTAAATTTAAAACCACTAATTATCAAGACTTGCAAAAATAAATCAGTGAATTTTCTTTTTCCTAAAAAAGCGTGCAAAAAAAATCAAAAATCAAGAAAATGTCTGAAAAATGAACTGAAATAAGCGCTGGTAAAAAATGTGGTATTATTTATAAAATTAAAATAGTCTGAATGCACGCATTATGGGATGACACCTATTTTTGAATGGGTAATAGAGCAGTTGGCAAAGAGCAATTTAAATAATTCGCTATTTTTCCGGAACATGCAAAAAAAACTTGGGCAGCATTTCATTAAAGGAGAATATGAAGGTTAATACAACGTGGAGACGATTAGGTCACACACCGAGTCAAGAACAGAAACAAAAAGAACATCTTATCTTAACTAATAAAAAAAAGTTTACCTCTGCGTAGCGAAACGATGTCCTTTCTCCTATACACGTGGTTAGCCTCTCCCACCACTCTCAAATTTCTCATCGAAGCGCACCAACATGTGGACTCAACCTGATAGGAACAAGATCTCGCTTCGCCATCCTCCTGTGACTCGTGAACATATCTATGCCCCCACTTCTTCCGCAACTACTCAAACCGTCGCCATCCTACTTCTTCACATGCACACACCGAAATTCGCTGTCGTACCAATCCTTCCTACCTCACGCCGCGACTCGCCACCTGCGCCCGTTTGACATTCGCTTTGTGCCTCAGAGATCCCAACCCCCTCCGGCACTCAGTCCGCGGGTTTCAATGGTGGCGTGCACGAAGGTGAGGGCATACGACAATGTAGGAGGCGGCGCGGGAAGGTAGCGCCGGCGATAGGAGGAGGTAGCGGGGAGGGGAAGCGGCATCAGGGATGGGAAAAGGTACTAGGAGAGAAGGGAGGAAAGGAGGAGGCGGTACTTTGGAGGAGAAGCGGTAGCACTGGGAAGGGAGGGGAGGCAGCGACGGCGCACGAGGAGGACGCAGAGACAAAGGCATCCTTCTCTTGTCGCGCCATCGTCTCGAGTTCACTGCACCGTATCCTCTTCATCCTAATCCTCCCCTACGTCGCCGCTGCCTCTTGCTCGTGTCGAGCGAGGGCTGCAGAGGCCAATGACCGTGAGAATCGAATCGTAGCTTGGGTTCAGGGTGAAAGAAGGTGGCCATCGGCGCGTAACTCTCTTCCTTGTCAGCCGACAATGGCTGGAAATGGGCAGAACGTCGGGGAGGAAAGTTGGCATCAATTTCAACTTCCAAAGATAAACAATCTATGAGCTCAAAATTTTAATTTCCGGGTAGTAGTAGTAGGTGATGCAATAGACGGAGTTAATTTATATGTGTGTAAAAAAAATTGATATTTATTATATAGTTTAAGATCTGGTCTGTTGATATTTATCACTCTCTTTTGGGGTTCCGTTGCAACGCACAGGCACCTTACTAATTAACTCAAAACTACCAATACACAATTACGGTAACCAAACCTGTAGCTTTGGTGCTCTCGTCATACACCAAGGACGTCCCTCATGTCGGATGATGCTAGCAATGTCCTGCAAGAATAGTAGATGCTTATTCTGAACTACCCAAGCGTTACGCTCCTTCCAAATGTGCCAAAAAATCAGAACGATCAACGCGTCGAAACCCTTCCAGAGTTCCTTTGGAACCGTACTTCTTCACTGCAATAATGTCGTTATTATCTCACAATGTATGTGCCCAGGCCGCATTGGTCATAATCAGTAGTACTTTTTAGTACTGCAACTTTTCCAATGTTATACATGAAAATTTACCACCCAAATATTACATTTCCTCTGCTAGCAAAATTATATATAGTCTAGTTGGTGAATCAGCCTGTTTTCTATGATCAAATTGCAGAGGTCACCGGTGGTCGGGATCCTGACGAGGCACGACTTCATGCCGGAGCACATCCTAGGGCTGCACCCCGTTCTTCTAGGCAGCCGGTGGAAGCGGCTCCGGTGGCAGAAGGGCGCCGTCGCCAAGTACTTCCGGTCACTCATGTGGTTCGCCAACAGCCGCTGAGAAATGGCAGGATTTTGAGAGATGGAGCATACATGCAAAGAGGATCAATTTTTGTGCGTTTGTGAAATAATAACTGTTAGAAATATCGATATGTTCATATTCTCAACAGACTTGAGATAGAGTTCTGAAGCTGTTCTGAAGCCGTAGCATGTTCAGATAATGAGTTTCATTCGAATTCAGTTAATGAAGATTGTATTGTCGGGAGTCCTGTAGCGCGGCTTTGTCAGTCATGTATAGAACCCCATAAGACTCTGCTCCTCCTCCTATTCAAAACAGAATAGCTCCGTTCAAACTTGTAATCTGTAAATTGATTCTATATAAATGCAGGGCAGAACCAATCAGGTTCTCATTGCGGCAAATAGTTTTTACAATAACTCCTGGTGATAACCCCAAAGACGCAGTTATTCAATTTGCTTTCCCTTCTCTTGCTTGTACATTCATTTCTGAAAGGAAATAGTTCATATGGAGTATACAATTTCTTTCAAATTTAGTAAAATTTCTTGTACGGATTCTTCAATACCAGCTATTGTAGAATATTCGTGTGGCACGCTCCCAAATTTTGCACGTGTGATACTTCCTTCTATTTCTCCAAGTAAAGCTCTTCGCATGGCAATACAGTTAGGTAAGACGATTGGTTGGACCATCTGTTCTGTGTTTGATTGCTCCATTGGATGCTGTCCTTTGTGAGAGGCTAAATGATTGGTCCTTTGTTCATTTGATCAGCAAGACGAGGACATGACCAACCTGCGGGTCAGGTCTTCGGCAGCAGATCAGGCCGTTTCCCACGTGCCCGTTAAAAAAATGTGCCATTAACACGTCACACTAGAAGGCTTTGAAAACTTAAGTTAAAAAAATCTTTTGTTCGAAAAGACCTTGAATGCTTGACAATGATCTGTCAGTTAAAGAGAAACGAGTACAAGACGCCAAGATGCTTATCGGATTGGACCCCTTCCCGTTGAGTTCCATCCAATGCGGAGAACACCTATAATATAAGTACACTTGTGTGGTTAAATCACTATCAGTCTTGCAGAATAAATGCTTGAGACATGACTCAAGATTACGCAAGAGCTCGAGGCTTTTTGAAAACAACTTCTGGACTTCTTCAAAGAGAATAATAATTCTACTTCTGTGTTTTTGTATTGAATAATATTACAAAGCATAATAAGCCACCAAAATTAAGTGTAATAGCTTCCGTTCATCTCCTATTTTATTGATCCACCCCCTCTGTCTATTGGTACGGCCCCTTATAAAATGTTTGAAAGGCAACAGTTGTTGTGTGTCAGGAGACGTCTTAACGGTTGCTTCAATACACACATTGATGACGTTTGTTATCAGTAAGACATCCTTTTTGCACATTCACCAAGAAGTTATTGCCAGAGACGGAGAGAAGTGCATGCGGTTATAACAGAGACAGTGCACAAGTGTTAACTACCACATGTTGTCGAGTGTAGTGTACAGGATCCCTGTCAATAAGATCCACATGTTTGTTGGATTTATCGACCATAGTGATACGAGGTGTCCGATCTTCACGACTTAGAATCTTTAATACATATAGCACGATTATAACTCAATAACAGTAGTGCAATATGAAATTAGAGCAACCTTGCGACAAGCACAAAACCTCCTCAATGGCAATCACTGTTGGAATTAATACGGGCTAAGCCCAATTTTAATTCTAATTAATTCCTAAAAAATCCTAAAGACCCATGTGCATATGCTAAAACTGTTTAGTCCCATATGAAGGATTAAAAAGGAGTTACACTATCTTAAAAGGTGGAACGTGGTAGCCCCCTTGTGGAATTAGAGAGAGCCAATACAAGCGCTCACTCGCTCGCCGAGCCGAGCCGAGCAGTGCGGTGTGGGTGCGCGTGCGCAGACGTGTCGGGTGCAGACGTATTTTTCTTTATCTATTTGAAAATCGAACCGACTTGTAATAAATGGCATTAACGAACGGCTGGCACTAACGGTTCAGTTACTAGCGAATAATGTATGCGGTTAACACAGTAATGGTTGAGTTACTAGTGAGTAATGGCTGCGGTGAACACTGGTTGATGCCGAATCAATGATGACCGTTTCATGGTGAATTAAAAGCCTCTGACCTCTTTGTTTTTAGCTATTTATTTTCTGAAGAAGAGTGTTGGTTCCCTTTTCCTTTCCTCTCCACTTTACGAAGACGAAGACAGAATCCTACTATTTTTGTTGCTGTCTCTAGCGATCTCTACCTCGGCGAGGCGCGTGTACGGTCGCACCGGGAGAGCAGGCCTCTGGAACCTCCGTCCTTGAAGGCTTACACAAGCGAGGACAAATAAGGTTTTTGGAGAGCGTCGTGCGACTGCTCGTTGCTTCCTCTTCATCTGATTCTCTGCTACGTCTACATCAACTACACGACTACTACCACGACGTCCACTACGCCATGACGAACGACAACCTCACCAAGACCCCTGCTGCTGCTCCTTCTATTGGATCTGGGTATAGCTATCTCGCACTTGCTATTTGGTTAGCTTTATTATCTGTTGTTGCATTGAACACTAAGATAAGTATGTCAATTTCTTTCTTTCTAGAAATTCGTATGTCTATAGTGTTCTTGTTTATCTACTTTGTGAAAATGGCAAGAGTAATTTCCATGATTTATCTAGTATATTTCTGGATTAAAGTAATTCAAAAAATGCTCATATATTCAACAATCCAAAAACCTTATTCTAAGTATTTTTTGTCAACTGGCTTTGCTACTGCGCTCAAACCCTCTGAGTTCAATGGTGCGAATTATAAGAGGTGGCGCACCAAGATGGTGCTTTGGCTAACTGCCATAAACGTTTTCCATGTGGCAAAGAGCAAGCCTGAAGGAACACTTACTCCTGAATAGGAGCAAGCATTCGAGGCTGCTGATAACCTTTTTAAAGGTGCCGTGGTTAGCATTCTTGGTGAGAAGTTAGTTGATGCATACATGGTGATTAAAACTAGAAAAGACATGTGAGATGCACTCGAGGCCATGTTTGGGGTTTCGGATGCAGGCAGTAATTGTATCTCATAGAGTAATACCTTGACTATAGAATAGTTGATGGCCGTTCTGTAGTTGAGCAGGCTCATGCGATACAATCCATGGCCACGAAACTTGAGCACTTCAAATGTGTGTTACCAGACAAGTTTGTCGCGGGAGGCATTATTGTCAAACTTCCTCCTTCTTGGAGGAATTTTGCTACTTCTATGAAACACAAGAAACAAGAGTTTTCTGTTGAAAATCTCATTGGGTCCTTTGATGTTGAAGAGAAAGCGAGGACAAAAGATACACACACTAGAAGTAATGAAGGACATTCTAGTACCAATGTGGTACAAAAGAAGAATGGTCAAGCTCAAAAGTTCAAAGGTAAGAACAAGACTGTGCAAACAACTAGCTTTAAAAAGAAGAAGAACACAAAGGATGGCCTTTGCTTTGTATGTGGCAAACCTAGTCATTAGGCTAAGGATTGCAGCCAACGCAAAGGTGGGAAGAATCAGCAAGAGCAGAATTCCAAGTCTGCTAATGTTGTTGTTAGTACTACTGAGACGGGAACATTAGGGTATGGTAATTTACCTACTGTTCTTTCCGTATGTCAATCTATCGATTGGTGGATAGACATTGGTGCTAATATACATGTGTGTGTTGATATTTCATTGTTCTCTTCTTACCAGGTCACACGGGATTCAGCCGTTCTAATAGAGAACGGGTCACATGCCACTGTTCATGGTGTTGGTACGGTCGATGTGAAGTTTACTTCAGGGAAGATCGTGCAACTGAAGAACGTGCATCATATGCCATCTATCAATAAGAATCTCGTCTGCAGATCTCTTCTGTGCAGATATGGCTTTAGACTGGCATTTGAGTCCAATAAAGTTGTAGTGTCCAAGTGTGGACAATTTGTTGAAAAGGCTATGTGTGCGGAGGCTTGTTCCACCTATCTCTTTCAGATTTGTGTAATAATGTTGTGAACCATGTTTGCAGTGGTAATGAGACTACTATTTGGCATACACGACTTTGTCACATAAATTTTGGTTACATGACACGATTAGCCAGTTTAGAATTAATCCCGAAATTCACCATTGCTAAAGATTATAAGTGTCAAGTTTGTATACAATCAAAGAAGCCTCGTAAGCCTCATAAGGCCGCGGAGGTAAAAAACTTGGCACCATTAGAACTCATACATTCAGATCTGTGTGAGATGAATGGTGTGTTGACAAAAGGTAGTAAAAAATATTTCATGACTTTAATTGATGACTCCACTAGGTTCTGCTCTGTGTATCTTTTGAAAACTAAAGATGAAACTTTTCACTACTTTAAAATCTATAAGGCAGAAGCTGAGAACCAACATGAAAGGAAAATCAAAAGGGTTAGGTCTGATCATGGCGGCGAGTACTTTTCTAATGAGTTCAATTTATTCTGTGAGGAACATGGTATAATCCATGAGAGGACGTCTCTCTATTCACCTCAGTCAAATGGGGTTGCTGAAAGAAAGAACCGCACTCTAACTAATTTGGTTAACACCATATTAGACACAGCGAGTCTTTCCAAAGCATGGTGGGGGAGGCTATATTGACTTCATGTCATGTCCTAAATAGGATTCCCATAAAAAATAAAGAGATAACCCCATATGAACAATAGGAGAAGAAAAGACTATCACTTTTATACTTGCGCACTTGGGGTTGTTTGGCAAAAGTTAATGTACCAATTTCCAAAAAAGTGTAAGCTTGGACCAAAAACCGTGGATTGTTTATTTCTTGGCTATGCTCACCGTAGCGTTGGATATAAATTTCTAGTGGTGAAATCTGGAGTACCTAACGTGCATATCGGTACAATTATGGAGTCCAGAGATGCTACATTCTTTGAGGATATTTTTCGATGAAAGATATGCCTAGGTCATCGAGTCAGGAGCCTGATACAACTCCAGGGTACTAGAGGGTTATAGCGATTCAAACAGGATATCTGATGCTGATGAGATTAAGGCCACAAGTGGATATGTCTTCATACTTGGAGGTGACGCTATTTGATGAAAGTCTTACAAGCAGACCATCTTAACGAGGTCAACAATGAAAGCAGAACTCACAGCATTAGATACTGCCACTGTTGAAGCCGGATGGCTTTGTGAGCTCTTGATGGATTTGTCGATGGTTGAAAAACCGGTACCGGCTATTCTGATGAACTATGACAATAAGACTGTGATCGTCAAAGTGAACAGTTCTAAGGATAATATGAAGGCATCAAGACATGTGAAGAGAAGACTGAAGTCTGTCAGGAAATTGAGTAACTCCAGAGTAATAGCTTTGGACTATATCCAAACAGCTAAGAATCTGGCATATCCCTTCACAAAAGGTTTATCACGGAATGTGATAGACAATGCATCGAGTGAGATGGGTTTGAGACCCATGTGGGTTATATCATAGTGGTAACCCATCTTATGTGATCAGAGATCCCGTGAAGTAGGATTGACGAAACAAGCTATTGGTTAACTAGAAGGAGAGTATCTTTATAGACCCACTCCATTGGAGATGCAATTCTCTCCTAAATCTATATGACAGGTTAATTTTTATTTTAATGTGTTATGTGACTTGTTTAAGCAAAGATGTTGTCCTACAGAGTAGTCTTGAAAGAACACACCTATATGAGCCCGATTGCTAGTCACAGTCTATGAGATAGGATAATCACTAGGAAGCTCATGAATAGGCCAGGAGTATGACTTATATGCTCCAACCCGCGGGGATTCCTGGCAGCCTAGTATCAGTTAAGGACTTAAGTGAAACTTATTCACACAAAACTGTCAATTCAAGACTTAGTCCATTGAGCAATTGTGGATAAGTGTAGCTTCTGTTCTAGGTGGATGGTCAACTTTAACCGGTCTCTATCAAAATACTAGTATATCAAAACAATACTATGGATCAAGGCATTTGGCATGTGCCCTTGGGATCTGGTGGGGGATTATTGGAATTAATACGGGCTAGTCCCAATTTTAATTCTATTTATTTCTGGAAAATCCCAAAGGCCTATGTGCATGTGCTAAAACTATTTAGTCCCATATGGAGGATTAAAGAGGAGTTACACCATCTTAAAAGGTAGAACGTGGTAGCCCCCTTGCGGAATTAGAGAGAGCCAATACACGCACACGCTCTCTCGCTCGCTCGCCTCACCTCGCCGAGCCGTGCGGTGCGGGTGTGTGTGCGTGTGCACGTGCACGTGCGTGTGTGCGCATGGGCGTAGGCGTGACGGGTGCGGGCGTATTTTTCTTTATCTATTCGAAAATCAAAACACACTGACTCGTAGTAAATGGCATTAACGAACGGCTTGCAGTAACGGTTCAGTTACTAGTGAGTAATTGCTGCGGTTAACATAGTAACGGTTCATGGTGAATTAAAAGCCTCTGGCCTCTTTGTTTTTGGCTATTTATTTTCTGAAGAATAGAGTACTTGCTCCCTTTTCCTTTCCTCTCCACTTTACGAAAGACGAAGACAGAATCCTATTGTTTTTGTTGCTATCTCTAGCGATCTCCATCCTGGCGAGGCGCGTGTACGGCCGCACCGAGAGAGCAGGCCTTGGAACCCCCATCCTTGAAGGCTTACATGAGTGAGGACAAATAAGGTTTTTGGAGAGCGTTCGCACGACTGCTCACTGCTTCCTCTTCATCTGATTCTCTGCTACGTCAACATCAACTACACGACTACTACCACGATTTTCACTATGCCATGACGAACAACGACCTCACCAAGACCCCTGCTGCTGCGGCTCTTTCTACTGGATCTGGGTATGGCTATCTCGCACTTGTTGTTTGGTTAGCTTTATTATTTGTTGTTGCCTTGAACACTGAGATAGGTATGTCAATTTCTGTTGTTATCTGTTGTTGCCTTGAACACTGAGATAGGTATGGCAAACTCTAAGAACTCGCAAGAATAAATGAAGCAAGAACACAGTTCTTATCAAGAATGATATCAATCTGAACAAAATCATTAAAATTCGTGGTTCTGGTTTCTAGGGCCGGCCACCAATATTAAATAGGGCATTCCCACCCCCTTGGTTCGGCCACACATGGGTCAACACGCCCCCTCACACCAATTCGAGCTCTAGAGGTTGAATTCAACTCCTAAACACAAATGATTCGAACTCTAGTATTTTGAACAAAAACAAAGAATACATGGCCAAAATTATGAGTGTAATTAGGCCTAAATTTGGCTGTCCCTTTGTCGCCCATGCGCCCATGGAAGCTCCACCTTGGCCCATGCGTCGAACCTAGATTAATAATCGATGTCACAGTGATATGTGGCATGCAAGTCCACACAATTCTCTAACTCATTGGTCCCAATTCGGATTGAAATCCGCTTCAAATCCGGAATTGATTTTGGGCTGAAATTGAAAGAGGTCTCCAATTCGGATTTTGAGTTTGTATTGGAGCCCAATAGCCCTCCTCCATGCCTAGGCATGGCCAAAGGACCATGATTTAATAAATGTTCCTTGTGCCTAACCTTCTGGCCCAAAGGTCCATGGAAGCTCCACCTTGGCCCATGCTTGTCTTAAGGTCATACTGTGCTTGTCTTGGTCTCCTTGGTCCATGCAAGACAATGGTTGTTTGATCTCTAAAAATGGAATATTTATGGCTTTAGCCCATTGTGAATGGGTTATTTATTTTAAATCTTGATGATCGCCTATCTTTAACATAAATGCTAAAAGACTTGACCTAATGATTTGAATCCCACCTCGTTTCTTTTGAGAGGCGTGGACTTGTTGGAAATCATACATGATGTATGTGGACCAATGAGCCATTGCTAGAGGTGGATTTCATTACTTCATAACTTTCACGGATGATTTTAGTAGATATGGTGTCTACCATAAGTCCGAAACTTTTGAAAAGTTCAAAGAGTTCCGAATGAGGTTGAAAATCAACGTGCCAAGAAAATTAAGGCTCTGCGATCGATCGTGGTGGCGAGTATTTGAGTCATGAATTTAGCAATCATCGAAGAGTTGCGGAATTGTTCCACGGTAACACCGCGCGGGCGCCTCAAAAAGCGGGTATCCGAAGCGCGTGTCGGACCTTGTTGGACATGGTTCGATCGATGATGAGCGATCAGTTACCATTATCCTTTTGGGGTTACGCTCTAGAAAGCGGCAGCTTTCACACTTAATAGGTACCGTCTAAATCCGTAGTTAAGACACCATATGAGATATGGTAGGAAGAGTCACAGTTTGTCTTTTCTAAAGATTTGGGGATGCGGCGTTTGTCAGCGACTCTGATCGGACAAGCTCACACCCAAGTCGGATAAATGCATTTTAGTGGGATATCAGAAGGAAACCTTTGGATATTACTTCTACAACCGACTAGAGGGCAAAGTGTTTGTCGCTCAGTGGTGTTTTCCTAGAAAGAGTTTCTCAACGAGGAGACAAGTGGAAGAACAGTGCGGCTTGAAGAAGTTCAAGATGAACCAATCGGGAAGACTCGACG
Source organism: Ampelocalamus luodianensis (assembly GCA_036346255.1). Classification (NCBI taxonomy): domain Eukaryota; kingdom Viridiplantae; phylum Streptophyta; class Magnoliopsida; order Poales; family Poaceae; genus Ampelocalamus; species Ampelocalamus luodianensis. The sequence continues at coordinate 13,561,265 of CM070631.1, forward strand.
AATGATGCCCATGTGGCGAACAAGTTGAGGAACCCATGGCAAAGGAAGCACCACCACCACGAAGGTGGAAGGCTCGCGAATGCGAGATATATTATTGTTAGACAATGATGAGCCTACGACCTATGTGGAAGCAATGATGGACCGGACTACGAGAAATGGCATAGTCTCTTCCATGAGGAGCTTGGAATTTGGTTGACGCTTTGATGGTGTTAAAACCATAGAGTGCAAATGGATCTATAAAGGAAGATTGATATGGATGGAAATGTTCATATCCATAAAGCTCGACTTGTCGCAAAGGTTTCGGCAAGTTCAAGGAGTTGACTACGATGAGACTTTCTCACTGTAGCGATGCTTAAATCAATACGGATCATTCTAGCTATTCTTGCATATTTCGACTATGAGATATGGCGGATGGATGTCAAACGGCTTTCCTTAATGGAAATTTAGCAGAGGCGTGTATATGATACGGCCCAGGGTTTTGTCGATCAAACAATGCTAGAAAAGTATGCAAACTTCAAAAATCCATTTATGGATTGAAGCAAGCATCTCGGAGTTGGAACATTCGTTTTGATGAAGTGGTCAAAGGTTTGACTTCATCAAAAGCGAAGAAGAATCTTGTGTTTACAAGAAGACAAGTGGGAGCTCACTCGTATTTCTAATCTTATATGTAGATGACATATTCTGATTGGAAATGATATTCCTATGCTCGAGTCCGTTAAGACCTCCTTTGAAAAATAGTTTCTCAATGAAGGACTTAGAGGCGGCATATATTTTGGGTATTAAGATCTATAGAGATAGATCAAAAGGCTAATAGGATTAAGCAGTACTTACATTGACAAAGTGTTGAAACGGTTCAACATGGAGGAGGCAAAGAAAGGTTCTTGCCCATGTCTCATGGCATAAATCTTGGCAAGACTCGGTGTCCTTCGACAAGCGATGGCGAGATCGCATGAGTAAGATTCCATATGCTTGGCCATTGGATCTATCATGTATGCTATGATGTGTACTCTTGAGATGTTTCCTATGCTCTAAGTGTTCTGGCAGATACGGTGATCGGTGAGAGTCGGGCGGCGATAAAAACATCCTCAAGTATTTGAGAAGAACTAAGGATGTGTTCCTAGTCTACGGAGGTGAGGAAGAGCTCGTTGTAAATGGTTACACGATGCAAGCTTCCAAACCGACAAAGATGATTACAAATACTGTCGGGTTTTGTGTTCCTTTTGAGCGGTGGTGCGGTAAGTTGGAAGAGTTCCAGCGAGGCTGCACTGCGACTCTACAGCGGGAGGAAGTACATTGCGACTTACGAAGCGGCAAAGGAAGGTGTTTGGATAAGGAAGTTCATAAGCGAACTAGGTGTGGTTCCTAGTGCGTGCGATCCTCACGGATCTTTCTTGTGATATGGTGGGGCCATTGCGCCAAGCCAAGGGCGAGAGAATCACCAAAAGAACAAACACATCTGCGGCGGTTTCATCTCATTCGAGAGATCCTTAATCGAGGAGATTTAAAGATATGCAAAATACACACGGATTTGAATATTTGAGATCCTTTGTGAAGCCTCTCCTGACCTAAGCATGAGGCGCACACAAGAGCTATGGGTATTAGATATCTTCTAGATTTACCTTCTTGGCCCAATGCACCCCCTTTGGCTGTCCCTTGGTCGGCCCATGCGCCCATGGAAGCTCCACCTTGGCCCATGCGGCTAGTTGTCCTCCTTGGACGTGGACTAAGGTCCATACTGGTGCTTGTCTTGGTCTCCCTTGGTCCATGCGGTAGCTTGGTCGAAATTCTCTCTTGCTTTCTCTCTTGGGTGAAACTTGATTTCTTCTCTTCTTACTTGTTCCTTTCAGCCAAAGTGAATGAAAGCACTTGCATGTCTTCCTTTTCTGGTGCCTTCCTCCCTCACGTCCCGTTGGACACCATGGATACTTCTAGCATTCATACAATCATCAATTAAGGAATTAGGTAGCATAATTGTTCTTTCATGCAATAAAGAACTCTCAAGTAAAGGAATCACTTTATCATTGCTCTATTGATATTTAGGCGTTGTTATGTGAGAGTAAATTAATGGGATGTCCTTATCATCTCTCCTCCCTTCAAGAAAAGTTATCCTCGGCTTTGGTTTATTACAAACCTTATCCTTGGCCTTCTCTTGAACTTGTAGCATACACGACTTTGATTGAGAAAGTTGTCGTGTCTCCTGTTTTGTTATAACCAGCACATTATCACAAGGAATACTATAGAAATAGATGGTGAAGTTTTAGTTTCCCTACACCTAGCATCTACCTCTCTCAAGTTATGCAAGTTATCAAGTAAATTAAATCTGACCTTGGGATATTCTTTGTTCAGTTGGTGATTATTTTTCTCAGTACTAGTATCGAAAACATCTTTAGAAAACATATGAATCAGAGTGCAATTCTTTCCCCTAAGTGAGCATTTATATTGATTAGTTTTACCATTATGCATTGAACCACGATCATATTACCATGGTCTACCTAACAGCATGTGACAAGCTTTCATAGGTACCACATCATAAATAATCACATACTTGTATTTACCAATAGCAAATGGCATCATAACATGTGTCACCTTAAGAATACCATATTTATTCAACCATTTGATTTGATAAGCTTTAGGTTTCTTGAATGTAGGTAATCCTAAGCTCTTAATCATGTTAAGACTAGCAAGATTTTGGCTACTACCACCATCCATAATAAAAGTGCAGACCTTGCTTTTTTACTATACCTTGAATGTGGAAGATGTTGTTTCGCTAATTTGTGCCCTTGCACTCGTCACCTTCTTTGTGTATTTTCCTAACTAAAAGTGAGATACCTTATTTGAAATCACAATATGTAGCATCACAAGGTTCATCATTATGATCAGATTGAAGCTCACCGGTATCATCAATAATCATGGTGTGTTTGTTAGGACATACACTCATCTTATGACCATTATCATGAGATTTAAAGCATGTAATATTGCTGATCCTTGCATTAGAAATAACACTACTAGTAGCTTTACTCATTGTATTACTTACCGAGCTTACCGTTTTAGAAGCGTCTCTTTGGACAAGTGGTGCTGATTTTGATGATCCATTCAGTTTAGGTGTAAATCCAGCACATCCCTCTTGTCGATTTGGATGCTTCCAAGTGGATGGATGTCAGGATCGAATTTTTAAATCCGAACCCTTTGTGTATTTCTACACCGGTCCCATGATCAGTAGCTAGTGTACATAGTTGATACATCGTTGATAACAAGTTCGAATAACGACATAACATTAATAAATAATTGAGAATAGGCCTTATGGCCACTTATTACAAAAGAGATCAAAAGACCTTGAGTCTTACAGCAGCAGAAACAACAAATGATAAACTCTGAGTGGTGGCCCATCAAATTGCCCACCGGCATTCAACTAGGGAGCGCAACCTAGTACTACGGGTGTCCTTCATCAAAGCCACAGGCGAAGTAGTCGTAGTCGTCCTCGGCATCATTGAAGGCTTCTGAGATTTATTTTGAGTGTAGCATTTGAGTACATAAAGTACTCCGCGAGTCTTGAGAAATATGCATATGCATAGCTTTAACAATTGAGGCTTAATGGTTCTTTTGCACAAAGCAATATTTTAAGTTTCAACAGTTTTTCGTAAAGCACATTTGACAAAAAGTAGTTTTGATAAATAAATTAATTGTAACACTAGTGAAGGTTTTAGCTACCAACCACTAGTATCAAGGCTCTTAGCCACAAAGGTTCAAAGGCCATAATATTTACCCAAGAGTCCCACTTCTCCTGGGTTTCCAAACTTCACTCTTTTGAAATCAAAAACCAAAATCTACCATGTGAAAACACACCTTGCCCGCCCTTGACCGTGGGCACAGCTATTCGAATAGTTTTACACTCTACAGAGGTTGTACAGCTTGACTCACAAGAGATAATCAGCTTATAATGTCAGCTATGACACGCTTCCCTAGCGTGCGACTAAGCGATTATCACAAGGCCTTTACAATACCAAGTTCTACCACCAACCCGCCCAATGAGCTTAACCCCAAGTTTGGACGTCATTTGCTAGTGACCCAGAGCTCACCGTTGCGGGAGATAACCTGCCCAAACATGGATGTTTATTACCATCGCCCGAAGAAAGCCCCGACAGACATGGAGGTTCCTCATGCTGCACGTCCCAAGAAGAAACACCTATCAACTACAGCATGCGGTCGTAATGCTAGATCATGATAAATTAGTAGGCCAGGTCCTTCCCATTTAGGACATATGGTTATACGGTATTGCTCAGTTTAGATAGTCACAAGCGTCGGTCCTTAATATGACTTGGGCGGAACTTAACACAATACAAGTTCTCGTGCTTTAGCTGCACCCGCCTGAACTTACTACCTGCCCAAGCCTAAACAGATTTTTCACCATTTTATTTTATTTTGAAAACCAACAACAATACATATTGTCATATATTTCTCAAACTGATTTGCATAAATAGTAATAATAATTCTCACCTATAGGATATGACCGAAAAGCACGTCTAAGCAATTCTACCGTATCAAACTATTATGCAAAATTGTATTCAATAATGCAAAATTTCTATGCTAGGGTTACAAAGGTACAGGATAACAAATATCAAGGATGACATTAACAAACTTTACGTTTTTAACTAACAACCTACAATTTAAACTTATCTTTTAAATAAAATAGCAATGCATAACTTTAAAACTAAAAACATTATTTAACAAATATGGGTTCAAAGTATTCAAAGAAGACTTGCCTTTGGTGATGTTGGAAGTAAGTGCTTCCTGTTGATCCAAACTCGCGTCGGTGACGTCGGACTCTACACGCGCGAATCGAACCAAATAAATCACAGAGAGCAAATAAAAACTAAAAATTATAAAATAAATATTGGAAGGTAGAGAATGAATTTAGGATCAAGAATAAACAAATTTGGAGTTTGTACGAAGGAAAACGGACATCTGGAAGGTTGATTATCACATAAAATGACGAAAAATCTAAAAATGTACTGAGCTGGAATCACTGTTTCGGGAAATGTACAGTACTGGAATCCAAAAATGATGAAAAACCTCTTGTGTATGATGCTTGGGGCCTGACTATCAGTGACTGAAAGAAAAGAATGGGAAAACAAGAAAACAATGGGGTTCTTAAGATTCGAACTCAAGACCTTTGGCTAACTTTCCTTATCTAACCAACTGAGCCAAAGTTCTCTTGTGACACATACTCAAAGCAAAATACTAGAACACTACAGAGCTTCTTCTTCCTCTAGAGTGGAAATAGAGCAACATAGGCTCACGACCATGGTAATGGCGCCGGTGAGGTGGGCGGTGGACTGGTCGACAAAGCTCAAAAATGGGACCCCATGGAGTCCCTCTACCCCTAGGTGGCGATGGCTCGGCCGGTGACGGAGCTCGAGGCGACGACGGCGAGGCCATGGGTAGTGACGCGCAACGGGCTCGTGTGGTGTTGACAAAGGGAGGAGCTAGGAGGGAGCTAGGGAGAGCACGGGCATGGCCTTGACTCAAGGAGCACATACATGCGGTTGGTTTGGCTAGAGATGGTCCAAGGCGACGCCTCCACGTTGACCAGCGGTCGGAAACGAGCGGCGTCGATGGCGGCAATCCACAGCGAGTAATCCAACAAATTGAGAGTGGGTTAAGGATGAGGAAGGTTTGGAATGCACCGTGATGTGGTTCACACGAAGAAATACGTACCGAGGAAGAAGATCTATTGTTGGGAGCGAATTCGGCCTAGGAAGAGGAACGACAAAATTCAAGTAATTCGCTGCATGAAACAAGAAATTTGTTGAGGGCTATTGTTCACCGTGCTCAGGAACACAATGTGACATGATCAAATGATTGAAAAACTCACCGGATTGAAGAATGCTCAAATCGGGTGAGAGGACCGACGTTTGAAAAAAAAAAATTCAACGCCGACGGAGCTCCGGAGGTTCTGGGATTTTGGGGGTGAGCAAAAGGGTAAGAGAGGTGCCAATGGTCCAATTTATAGCCTCTCTAATGGTTTGAATCGTTGGGAATGTGATGAAATACGGACGATGGTTTTGGTTTTTGGGTTAAATGACAATGCAAATGGCAAAATTGACTGATGAGCTGCGGTTTCAGGGGCTTTGAATGCACTGGGGTAATGGTGCGGTGATTACAGGGTCGCATTGCTTCAGACAGAATTGAAAAAGATGAAACGAGTGAGGAGATGGGGAAGAAATGTAAACTGTCGTTGTTGAGCTTCTGTGAGACTGAAAAACGAAACTCACGAATGTACAAAGCTAGAAGAAAGGTAGGAGAGGAAAAAAGAAAATCCAAAAATAAATAAATTTGTAAAAATCCAAGAAAATTTCACAAAAATCCTTGGAACATGAATAGATTTAATAAATAATTTTGAATTTTTTTGGTGTTTATTTAAATTATTTTTTATTTTCTAAAATTTCAAATTAAGCTTTAAATTAATTCAATAAATTGCAAATTGTTCTTTTTATTTTTAAAACTTCAAGAAGGCTCTAAAAATTAGCAGGAACTCCAATTTAAAATCCAAATCTTTAAATTAATTATTTTGAGATAAATTTTTGAAAAAAACCAAAATTTGGGATGTTACAATGGAGAAGAATATGAGTGGCCACCTTTTACCTTCCTCAATAGTTGTTGTTTAGACCGCAATTGCAATACCCTATTTAATTCTACGGAAGAAACTGTTCAAAAAAGAGAATTAAACATAAGAAAAAGGGGGTTTCTATAGTTCTTTGGCAACCTGGGTCTCGGGCCTTGGCCCAGGAGGCCCATGAGGGGCCGACCACCACTAAAAGGAGGGGGAAACCCTATCGCTGTCGGCCAAGGAGAAAGGAGAAGGAAGAGAGGAGAAGAAAAGGGGAGGAGCGTCTTGCGGGAGAATTCAATGGGCACACATGTCTCCAAGGGTAACGATCGCCTCCCCGTTGGTTGGATCAATTTAGATTCGTAATTGCCATCTATTAGAGGATCGTTGATCCACTGCAATTAATTTTGGAATTCTGCCCATTAATTATGCTTCAGTTTTGGCATAGTTAGAGTCTGAATTGAAGGATTTCGTCTCCTAGAGATTTGTGGGGTCCGTTCTCAGCTTTCAATAGGTTCAAAGATCACCCAAATCGGAGTTGTGGTTTAAAATTTACGTTGGTTTTACAGCTGCTGTCCAGAAATCCTGACGAGAATCAGCAGCCGTCTTGTTTATTAATTAAGATTTTGTTAAAAGCCGATTCAGGGATGTTACTCAAAACGATTTTTGTAGGTAATTCCATTAGCTTTAAGGATTGATAAATAGCACTCTTTTTGGATCTATAGAACAAAAGTTATGTACGTTTCAATTTTATTGTCCAGAACGTATGTCAGATTCTGACGGTAGTTTTGAGCTGTGGGCTAAAATTTGTTAAAGGCATAATCTAAGGGTCGAACCAACTAGACTTTTGAAGTTCATATTCTTAGCTTTTCAAATTGATAGAGAAATCAATATTTGGTTTAGCCAATTAAAAGTTATAGCATTTCTTGTGTTGTTGTCATTTCTGTCTGTTAGATTATAACTTTAGATTTTTCGACTGAATATTAGACTCATATGTGTGCAGAATTAGAGGATCTTGACACTAGGTTATTGTAGATAATTTTGTTATTTTTCCAGAGAGTTTGAGATCACGCCGTTTCGAGTTTTAGAGAAAAGTTATGAAGTTTTTAATACGGTTGTCCAGTATAGCTTTCTGTTAGAATGTGTTCTAGCTTGAGTAGAGCAAATAGTTAATCTTATGTTTTGGGAAGATGAGATAGAGCATTGCAAGTAATGCCTTGTTATGCACATTTGATTGATGCTAAGTATTATTCACGGTTGTCAGGTGGTGGTGAACCCCGGGGCTAGAGTTTTTCGCTATTGTCTCCCGTATCGCGGTTGAGGCAAGTGCAAGTTGTAATAATGAATTGCTCTATTTCATACTTGTTGAATTCCATGGTTTAATTCTGAGGATTTATGTTTGATAATATTGCTGAGCATTATAATTTCATGATGTGTGGATATTGTGAGATCAATTTGCATCATGTCATACATTTCTAGACCTTGGTCTACGTAGTAGCCAAGGGTTGTTCCTTTGAGGCCCCTGTCATGCATTGGACGGGCATAGATCCCCATCATGCATTGGACGGGATTGGGTCCCCACACTCGTGAAGTGTGGGTATGAGGTCCCTGTGCCCGCCGAGGGCACAAGCTTGAGTATGTATCGACGGATACGCTACTTGGTATTACCGGTAATTACAAAGAAGTTGAAGAAAGAGCATTCTTGACATATGCATTGCATACACGCATAAGAGATGAATTTGCTATCCATTACTAATGTTCATAAAGAGGATTGGTGTCACATCCCAAAATTTGGTTTGTGATTCAAATGTAAAAATGAGCAAAAAAATTAAAGCTTGTTGTAATATCCCGAACAATGAGTTAAGATTTGAATCGAGGAAGAATAATTTTTATTTCGGGAGAGATCGATTATTCGGGGAAGAATCAAACGGAACAGTGGGAGGGACTTATTGGTTTGTTGTCGGTCTTTGCAGTTTTAGAGGGGAAGAGCATTTTAGCGGCAGCTTGGGCTTGGGCCAAGGCCCATCTAGGTGGCCGGCCAGGGGGCTCCTCCCCAAAACCCTAGCCCCTTCCTCCTCCCCTTTCCCCTCCACTCCCAACCGGCCGCCCCTCTCCCCATCTCCCCACCTCCCACCTCTCCACCTCCCTTCCACCCTCCCTTGCGCCTCTCCATCTCCCCATCACCTCCATTGCTGCTGTCCAAGGTGGATAGGAGCTCCCTTGCAACCGGCCAAGGAGGAAGAAGAAGGAGAAAAGAAGAGAAAGAAGGGGAAGAAGAGAAGGAAGAAGAGGGAGAAGAAGGGATCCGCAGCGGATTCGTGGTGGTCTTCATCCCGCTGTGTGCTCTCTTCGTTTGGCAAGGGTAACCCGTGGTTCTTTGTTTTAGGTCGTTTTCTAGTTGTCTAATTTTCGGATGCCAGTTCGTCGCTATTCTGCAGCAGGAAGTTTGTCAGTTTGATTAAGTTAGAGGCAGATTTGGGTCTGGGTGTCTCCTAGGAAGTTGTAGCTATCGTAGTTACCTTTCATTGCCGACAAGAATCAAGTCATTTGGACTTCGGTAGCCAAAGTTATGAATTTTTTAGTACTTCTGTGTTTCTGGAGAGAAGCAGATTTGCTAGTGTTAGTTAACCTGATAGAAGCGCGTATTTAGAGGGGTTTCCAGAGGGTCTCACGGCTCGTCCTAGGTTATGGACACGCTTGGGGAAGTCTTTCAAGAGTTAGACTACAACATTTTAAAATTAAAATCGGATGGGTGGTATGAATCAGGGATTCATGCTATTTGTGGTGGCTATTGGGTTAGTCACTTCTAGGTGGTTACTAGAAGTGATAAGAAACTCCAATTCACTCATGCATGAGGGATAATCATATGAATGTAATCAAATAACCCCATTCTCACATCCATAAATTATTTCATCAATCATAATCATAAAAATAACCATGGAATTTCTCGTGATCTATTTATTCATATGTGATGCTAAAATAACAATTGCATTAATTTTGTGAAGTGGTGCGTGCTTTCCAATCATCTACTCCGCCCATGCATGGCGTCTTTACGGAAGTACCTAAAACAAAACAAAGCAAGGGTGAGTCATAGGACTCGGCAAGTATCATCAAGGTTACATAATCATAAAGACATGACAAGCATAAACAACTTTAATCAACTTCATTCATGGCATTTCGAATACTAGAAATTTAATGATTATGCTATGCACTCTTTGTTCTTTAACTCTTTACGCATTTTACCGGTAATGCGGGGTATTCATCCGTCGATGAGTACCCTTGCATGTGCCCTTTTGTAATATCCCGAACAATGAGTTAAGATTTTAATCGAGGAAGAATAATTTTTATTTCGGGAGAGATCGATTATTCGGGGAAGAATCAAACGGAACAGCGGGAGGGACTTATTGGTTTGTTGTCAGTGCTGCAGTTTTAGAGGGGGGAAAGAGCATTTTGGCGGCAACTTGGGCCTGGGCCAAGGCCCATCTAGGTGGCCGGCCAAGGGGGGGCTCCCCTCCCCCAAAACCCTAGCCCCTTCCCCTCCCCTCCCCCTTTCCCCCTCCCACTCCCAACCGGCCGCCCCCTCTCCCCATCTCCCCACCTCCCCACCTCTCCACCTCCCTTCCACCCTCCCTTGCGCCCTCTCCATCTCCCCCATCACCTCCATTGCTACTGTCCAAGGTGGATAGGAGCTCCCTTGCAGCCGGCCAAGGAGGAAGAAGAAGGAGAAAAGAAGAGAAAGAAGGGGAAGAAGAGAAGGGAAGAAGAGGGAGAAGAAGGGATCATAGCGGATTCGTGGTGGTCTTCATCCCGCTGTGTGCTCTCTTCGTTTGGCAAGGGTAACCCGTGGTTCTTTGTTTTAGGTCGTTTTCTAGTTGTCTAATTTTCGGATGCCAGTTCGTCGCTATTCTGCAGCAGGAAGTTTGTCAGTTTTGATTAAGTTAGAGGCAGATTTGGGTCTGGGTGTCTCCTAGGAAGTTGTAGCTATCGTAGTTACCTTTCATTGCCGACAAGAATCAAGTCATTTGGACTTCGGTAGCCAAAGTTATGAATTTTTAGTACTTCTGTGTTTCTGGAGAGAAGCAGATTTGCTAGTGTTAGTTAACCTGATAGAAGCGCGTATTTAGAGGGTTTCCAGAGGGTCTCACCATAACGAAAAATGAGGCTAATCCTCTTAGCTTTCAGGAAAACTAAAGATCACTGAATTTGGACGAACGTAGAGGAAGTTATGATAGTTTCTTTGTCGCTGTCCAGAAACCCGATGTGAAATGTTTGCTCTGATTAAATAGATTGGTAGGTCTGGTAGATGGCCGAATCAGAGGTCTCCCCAACTAAGTTTATTTAGACATTTCAATTACCTTTTCAGATTGTCCAAGATCATCCTATTTGGACTCATGAGCAGAAAGTTATGAATTTTTGAAGTCTGCTGTCCGCAGTAACCGATCGCTAGAAATTAGAAAAGCTAGAAGTGATAAGAAGATTAGCGATTTCGATTGTAATGTGATGTATGACTTTGGTCAGTATGTTATTCTTAGTTTGGGGTTATCTTCTTGTCAGTGACAGCGAGATCCCAAGGGCAGCACCCGCCAGCGTCCGCCGCTCTCGCGGTTGAGGCAAGTATTCGGGTTTATGTGTAGTATTGGTTGCATGTCATGTTTGAGTGGTGTTTTGTTCATCATTGTCATGTGAATGTGTTGTGGAGATGATTCTAGTTGTGATGATGTTTGCGATGTTATGTTTAAAGTTCCTTCATGATGCTATTGTTTATACCACGACTACATATTGAGTATGATATTGGAAATATGATGTTGTAGTTCTTTGCATGTTGGAGCATTTTGAGACTTGGTCACATGGTGACCAAGAGTACAATGTTGAGGTCCTGTCATATGTAGTGACAGCTTGAGGTCCCGCATTCATGGAATGTGGGCAATATATCTGAGGTCCCGTCATTGTGATGGCGGGCAAAGTCCCTATACATGTGATGTATAGGCTCTTGGTCCCCTGTGCCAAAGAGCGCGAGCAAGGGTACTCATCGACGGATGAATACCCGCATTACGGTAAAATGCGTAAAGAGTTAAAGAACAAAGAGTGCATAGCATAATCATTAAATTTCTAGTATTCGAAATGCCATGAATGAAGTTGATTAAAGTTGTTTATCTTTGTCATGTCTTTATGATTATGTAACCTTGATGATACTTGCTTGAGTCCTATGACTCACCCTTGCTTTGTTTTGTTTTAGGTACTTACAGTAAAGGCGTCATGCATGGCGGAGTAGATGATTGGAAAGCACGCACCACTTCACAAAATTAATGCAATTGTTATTTTAGCATCACATATGAATAAATAGATCTTTGAGAAATTCCCATGGTTATTTTTATGATTATGATTGATGAAATAATTTATGGATGTGAGAATGGGGTTATTTGATTACATTCATATGATTATCCCTTATGCATGAGTGAATTGGTTAATGAAATTACTGTTAAATATTATGTTTACTCGTTATGAATTTGTTTTTCATTGATTATACAAGGGAGACTCTGTCGAAAATTTGTAAATTCGCTCTAGTTGTATTTAGTTTTGGTAGCATTCCAGGCTCGTTCTGAGTTGGGGTGTTACACTTGTGTTGCATCTTGTTGTTATTTGAATTTTCTGGAAACCTTTTTCAAAAAGATTTAGTGGATTTCAAAAACCTAATGCTTCAATTGTTTAGAAACATAGCCCTTATTAAAACTTATAAACCAAATCTTGTGATCATCCTCTGGGAATGTTGTTCCTAGCTTTTGGATCATTCTTTTGGCTCCTCTGAAAAATTTCAAAACTTTTAGAAATTACCTGCTATTTCAGGTGGCCAGTTAAATCTTTCTATTCCTTAGTCAAACCCTAACTCAGAACCTTGAGGAATTTTTAGAGAAAAATTCTATACATAAAAACCTCTAGAAATTTTACTCAGGGTCAATCCTGGAGTCAAGAACCTCCAGTCAAAATTTCAGAATTTTTGGAGTTAGTTTGCTATCTCTAAAAATCTCTCCAAGTTTTAGCCTATTCTCAAACCCTAAGTCAACTTTGTTGTTGGGCTCAGGTCAGACCCGAGCCCAAACCTTCCTCTTGGTTGAACCCAACCCTCTTTGCGCTCAAACCAGCTCGTTGTAACGGGCAAAGATTTTGAGCATTCCGATTTCCAACCATCCGTTTTCGTTGTGCCTTTCGTACCTCCGGAATGCGCCACTCTTTGTGAGCCATTGGATCTTGATCTAACCGTTTGTGATTGACCTCCCCAGGACCTCTCCTGGAGCTGCCTCATGGGCCTCTCAAGACCACCCTTGGCCACGACCACCTCGTGTCTTTTTGCAAAGACCACCTCTGTGATCCTCATGATCACTCTATAGTGATCTGGACTGTCCAGGACCACCCTCAACTGATCTAAGCCATCCATGACCACTCCCAAGTAATTTGAGCCGTTCATTTCTGATCCGACCGTCAAGACCCCCTGACTCAATCTCTTGACTGAACCCAACCCTTTCTTTCTTCGTTTGACCGAGCCACTTTGTTTCTGTCACTGACTGGGCCCTCACTGGTCCTGGTCATCTTCTTCTTCACGTGCTCGTGCCTGTGTCAGTGTGACAGAACAGGGCATGGGGAGAGCTGCCTTTGCCAACTTCGTGCGTCGCCTATCAACGGCTCCTTGTCCTGTGCATTAAATTCTTGCCAGTGGCTTTGCCCTAAAGTCTTCCTTCCACCTGCTCCCATCGCACTCAACTCGCCCGTGGCAGAGGCTTGGACCAAGCTCACCATGGAGCTTGCCTTTGCCATTCCCGTTGCTCTCCAGCTAGTTAAGGTCTCCAAACTCCACCTCTGCCTCTTTTAGTCCCCACCGTAGCTCCACCTTGCTCCTTCTCTGTTAATTGAGCTCAAACCACTGTGAGCCCTTTTCCACCATTATTGGCTGTGAAGCAAGCTCATCGTCGACAGTGCTCCAGTGGTCCCCTTGCTTTTCTTTTCACATCGTCTGGTCCCTCTCATCACTGTGGTCCTATCCCCTGACTCAATTTGGCTTGCCTTCACAAGAATCGCTTGAATTGGGTTTTGGGTCTCCTTCAGCCGCGTTTCTTCGCTTTCATCCTCAACTCCAGTAAGGACCTCCTCCCTTCAATTGGTTGCTCGTGGACCACCTTTGGGCCTTTGCGAAGCTGTCCTCACCATCCGATGCTTTTCATTTTTCTCAGACCTTCATCCCTACATTGTCTTCCTCAACTCCGGCGCTAGTTGTCGTCGCCAGGGCTCCTCCGTCCACCTCTGTTCCTCTCCAGTGCTAAGGTAGTCTCTTGGTAGTCCCTAGTAGCTGTGGCACCCGCTACCTTGAAATGCTGCGGAGCTTGTTGCTATTTTCGTTTTTGTGTCGGTGTTTTAGAACCGATCTTACGTAAAGATTGTTTGATTCGGGGTCTCCACAATTGATCACCAGACAGAAGAAGACACGGGATTTTTATACGAGTTGGGCCTTCTCGGTGAGAATAACAACCCTACTCCTGTGTATCTTGTATTTGCTCTTTGGATTACAATCGAATAAGTATTTTCCTAAGCTGTTCTCCAAAGAAGGCTCTGTTTCTTCTTTCCCCAAAAGCCTCCCCTCTATCTCTATGAGATACCTATTTATACTAAGCAATAGTGGGCGTTGTCCTTCGAGGCTAATTAGTCGCTCATTATTATGTAATAATGAGAGTAATTACGAGTAGTAACCTCCCCATCTTTGTCAATCGATTACGATCGAGAGATAGTGGGAATTATCTGATTATGTCGAGAGATAGCTGCGTATTTTATTGCTTAGATTCTCCTTTGTTTAATGGGCGTCAAGCGGGTGGGTCGATGAAGTCGTGAGGAACACTGTGAGCCCGATCGTGAAAAACTTACGACCGGACATACTCGTGCGATCATACCATAGTCGTAGAAGAGCTTACGACTAGGTAGTAGTCGTAACGATTATACCATGGTCGTAGAAGAGCTTACGACCGGGGGTAGTCGTAGGGATTATCTGGTGGTCGTAGAAGAGCTTACGACCGGGGTAGTCGTAGGGTAGCCTCGACTTCGACTAGTTCTTCCCTTTTGATATTTTAAGGGTATGTCTTATGGCGTCATATTTCTTGATTATGGAGTAAATAAATGAGGATTATTTAGATCCTCGTCATCTAGCCCTGACTTCAAGTGAAAATAACTTACTTGAGTGAAGGGTCGTAGGCGATCCTTTGACCACTAAGGGTCGTTAGGAAAGCGTTGAAGGAAAAACTCTTCAACCCTTGTTTCTCGACCGAGGAATATGCTTGATCGAGGTAATTGGTTTAAGGTTGTCACGACTACGAGATGTCTTACGACTTGAAGCCGTCGTAGCCTTAAAGCGGAAATAAGGTTTTCGGTTGGTCTTTCACTTGACCGGGGTCAAGATGGTAATTTCACTTGAGGTGTGAAAAGGTGTCTTGGGACTTTCCATAGGGCGGTAAAAAGCATGTCCGTTGAAGCGATTCGAGCGGTGGCGGTGTTGGGATTTGCGACGTTTCATCTCAAGCGTGCGGTTATAAAGCGGGCGCGGGGAAGAACTTAGGGTTCTTACCTTTTACCCAATGATCTATTGCTTTCTTGTTTCTTCGCGCGGTGACTCAGTACATTTTCTTGAAGCTTTCCCAACCTTAAATCTTCGTTCTTGAGAGAAAAAATGGCGGGATTGTCTCGAATGGGCGAGTCGGAGATGGGCGATGCAAAATGGCTGCTTTGGTCGCGCCGAGAAGATCCCGAGGGTCTTCGTGACTTGGATTGCGGCGAATGGCGGCATTGGCCTTCGGGAGAGGTAGGCCAAATTCCGTCTTCGGGCTTCTTGTGAGTGTGGCCTTCGATTGCTGCTCACCCTTTCCTCACGCTCGTGCTCGAGCACTTGAGTGGAATTAGTGAACCTTGGTCCTAATTCCATCACGATGTTAAGTGTATTCGTGTACTTGTGTGAGGCCTACCTAGGGATTCGGCGGACCTCGAGCTGTTCGGTATTATTATGGAATGGCTCGTCAAGCGGGATCATTGGTAGGCGTGATGCAAGCTCCATGACAACAAGTCGAAGGAGTATATTCAGATGTTTACGTCGTCTGGCGGGTTGGAAGAAGAGGTGGTTCTCTTGGGAGGTTACCGGGAAGATAGCCTCTCGTTCGTTGGACGAGCCGCGAGCGATCTTCTTCACGGGACTCGACTCGATAATCTCGGCCGGATAGCCCCTATATTCAAGCTATCAAAGACTTGAAGTCGGAGGGCTCACCGGTTGCGCGTGGTGAAGGACTTCATCACGCGCGGATTAGTCCTTTGAAGACAAGGGTCCCTCCCATGTGGAGGTACTCGGAAAGGGCGACCCAACCGGGGACTACAAGGGCGGTGAGTAGAAAGACTTACTCTTTTGGTTTTATCCTTGGTTAACCCGATTTAGTCTGTTTAATCGTATTGTCCATATTCCCGGATCTTTCGCGGCGGAGGTTGGCTGCGTGTCGGCTCATCTGCGAAGCATCCGCGAATATGGCGGCCCCTCAAATCCTCGCGGTTTTGACCACGAGAGGAGAAAGAAAGGCGCCTAAAGGTAATCAAGCGACTACGCCTTTAGGTGTTTTATTGTCGTAGAATAGTATCGACTAGTGATTTGTCGTGAGAAAAACTTATTTGAGTGCGATCGTAGAAAAACTTACGACCGGATGTAATCGTAGAATAACTACGATTAGACAATGTCGTAGAAAAACTTACGACTTAACGTAATCGTAGAATGACTTACGATTAGATAATGTCGTAGAAATACTATAATTTTGGTGATCATACGGACCACTTTTCTCCTTCTTCAACAGAAAGTTGGCATGGAGAACCGCAGAGCAGCGAGGAAGTCGGTGGTGGTTGTAGGCGACTCTGTGACAGTCGTGAAGTCCCCTCCATCTAAGAAGCGCCGGTGGTAAAAGTCGGCGACAAGAAGGGTTCGAGTTACTGCTCCTCCTGCTCCTTTTGCTAAGTTTGCATGAGATCTAGCGCGGCAAGAAAAGAAGCGAAGAAGAGGCTCTTGCCCTTAGCGCAAGGTCCCCAAAGTTAAGGTACCTTTCTACTACGATGACAAGTCCTTGCGGTTTACGCTTCTCGCGGCTTTGTAAGGCGGCTAGAAAAGAGAAGCGGAAGGAGTTCATGTCTTTGTGAAGAAGCTGCTGCTCGGTGGAATCGAAGCCGAGGAAGCGGCATTCTCGAGGTGGTCGAGGCGATCTCGTCCACGGGAAGTCGGGAGGAGATGACTCTGTTGCCCGAGTGCATCTCAACCAATGGTGGTTGAGAAGAAGTCGAAGAAATCTTCCGTTGGGAAGGTTGCTCCCAAATTTGGGTTAGGTCGGTATGCAGAGGTATGTAAAATAAAACACATAAGTGTAATGACTACTTCTTGTTTTATTTGTTGACTTATTGTTGCGCTGCGATTCTCGGCCGGCGTCTTGACCCGGGGAACTCTCATAGAGGATCGTTATCACCCCTTCAGCAGAAGAAGTGCGACAACGACGATGGCGAAGATCTAGCTCTGTCCTGCTGCGAGAAGAGGCTGCGATTCTTTGAAATCGCTACGAAGGCCAATGATGTTGAAGTCGCTCGACATGCGGGGTGTCGTAGAGGCGTGATGGAGGCCACACAAGCCTCGAGGAGGCACGAGGCGGCGGCGGCGAGGCGGCGGCGCCGTGCGGCAAGGAGGTCGTTGAGGATGTTCCTCGGCCCTCGGTGGAGTTCACGTCCGCAGTCGGAGGAAGAGAGTATTTCAACTTTTGCTCGACTTCTTTGGCCCGACTCCATCGTAGGATCTTCGCCTACCGCTCCGCGATCGAGTTCCCCACCCGGTAGCATTGTCAATTGCGGAGGCGTATTTGACAATGAGCGACTTGAAGGGGTATGGTGGAAGCGAGTCGAGGAGATGGATGGTGAAGGATCCATCACGAATAGTCTCCATGTTTGCTTGGTCAAACATGAGCGTAAGTATTTATCGATACTCACTTAGGGTTTTATCTCTTTATCTTATCGTTTCTCTCTTTTGAGAGCCGTTGAGCAAGTCGCTACGATTTGCGAGTACAATCGGCAACTTGTCAAGCCGACAAGAAAAGGCAACACTCTGCGAACAAGCGAGAGGTGGTGAGTGACACTCGTAACCGGTTGTCGTAGAAAAGCTACGACTTATACTAGTCGTAGAAAAACTTACGACTAGGGGTGGTCGTAGAATAACTTACGACTACCCATTGGTCATAGAAATGCTTATGACCACTTGTTTTCATGTCTGCTCTTTTATCTTTGAGGTTTAAGAGCGGCGAAAAGACCTTGGTGATTAGCTCGACTTTGAAAAAGCCGAGTCAAAGAAGCTAAGGGACAAAGTCGCGACCTCTGAAGAAGCTTGGAGGCTAACTCTCTGACTAAGCGATTGCGGGAAAAAATAAATAATGCGTATTACTCATTGCTTCGATCTTGGTTTACGCATCCCTTTGCTTTTTGACCTCTTATTCTTTTGTAGAAAAAGAAGTGAAAATAAGACCCTTGATCCAATATGGGGCTCTCGGATGAGGTTAATGAGAAGACCTCGTTGTCATGAAATCTCGGATCGCGAAGGAGAAAGACCAAGAGATTGAGAACTTGGGTTCTCAATTGGTAGTAAGTAGAACTTTTACTGCTATTTATTCATTCTATCTTCTCATAGAATCGTTTTCTTATTCAATCCTCGCTCTTATCGGACCGATTGGTGAAATAAAGCGACTCCATGAGGCCGACTTATTCCCGGGAGGAGACAAAATCAATGAAGATCAATCTTCAAGATAATATCTCACTTACGAACAATGTACTCGATGGGCCGTGCGGGAGGTTGTTCCTCGTGGCGACACGATGGCGCTCATACGAGTGCCATTGGGAACAAGTCGGTACTCGAGCGAGATGATATCTACTCGAAGGCCAATCGAGCGATTCAATAAGGAAGCGGTCAAAGGAGCTGTGAGTTTTATTTTAGCAAAACTCAAGGCCGCGATCTAACCTTAATCTTCATTCTGTTGAAGCCGACTTATTGCACGAATCTGAAGCCGAGAAGGCGATCGAAGAGATGCGATCGGTTGGCGAGAAGGTCGCGGAGGAGATGCGAGATAGAATCTCCTAGGCAGAGTAGTCTTGTAATATATTCTTGTATAAACAAGTCTTTTTGGTGGTGGCGCCTAAATATATGATCCTTTTTCTGCAAATTATCTTGTAGAGTAAATAGTAACTCGTAAGATAAAAGAAGAAATAGTTAGACCGGATATGAGCGATTCCTCCTTCCTTAGTATCTTTCTGCGAATCATCTCATAGAGTAGTTAGTAACTCGTAGGATGATATCTTTAGAAAAAATTAGACTAAGAAATGAAGTCATGTTTATAACTTTATCCTAGCCCAGGCTACTTACTTAGTTTATTTTTAATAAACTAGGTAAGTAGTAAAGAAAGGGTTACGAAAAAGCAGAGAGGTTTGTTCGTCTTAGAGTTGTCAAATATCGACTTGTTTGCACTAGTCGAAAGAGTAGAAAGCAGATCGCGCTAGGAAGTTCCCTCTAGTGGGCGGGACCACGTGCGAGAGAAAAAGGCTTCGACTAGGTGATGTTACCATCTCAGACCAGATTAATTAACTCGATAATGGCGACTAGAAGCGAAACAAGCTTCTCGAGTACCTTAAGGATTCATTCGGCTACATTCATCTTTCGGACTTAGTTGTTACGGCGGCAAAAGTAGGAAGCGAGCGACATTAGGAAGTTCCGTCTAGTGGCGAGAACCACGTGCGAGCGGAGAGGCCGACTAAGTGTGTTTCTTCCTTCGACCGATAAAACTAATCAAGTTATTTGAAAAGGTAGCGAATGCATCTCAAAGAAAAGGTTACTCTTCTCGGTTTATTTTTGAAATAAGCTAAGGTGATATGAATTAAGCTTAACAACTTTCGACCATTTTTACGAGCTCAATAAGCTTTGTCTTGATTGTTTAAGAACGAGCGATATTAGGAAGCTCCTTCCGTGAGCGAGAACCACATGCGAGAGAGGAGAGACTTGACTAAATGTATCGTCCTTTTGCTAACCATTATGCAGGAAGGATGAGAGAAAAAATGGTCGAAAGAATAAGCGAGATTCAAAATAGACAAAAAAGATAGGGAGAACCTGTTGCTTTATTGCCGTTGAAGTTTGTTACACATAAAATTTGCGTAACTGGTCAATGTTCCAAGAATTTGAGAGAACACGGCCGTCTTCCATTGCAAGTCGTACCGATCCCGGACGCGTTACTTCGACCACAGTGTAAGGACCTTCCCACTTGGGGGAAAGTTTGTTCGATTAGACGGGATTGGATAAGTCTCAATACCAAATCACCTGCAGCGAGGCTGCGAGGTTGGACCTTACGATCATAGTATCTGCGCAGGGCTTGTTGGTAGACTGCGGAACGGAATAAAGCTTTGTTCCTCTGTTCTTGGCGAGTTGATGTCGTGCGCTCGAAGATGTTCTTGAGGCGAGTCGTGAAACTTGTCGACTCTTTCGACTGATCTTAATTTACGGAGGAAGCATGGCCGGCACCAAAAACTAGAAAGAAAGGTGTTTCTCCGTAGCTCGGCTAGGTTGTCGTCTGAATTGCCCATATCTGAAGGTAATTCTGTACCCAAGCCCCAGCGCTTTACGGTGATCGAAGACTCGGGTCTTGATTCCCTTCATTATCGCCGTTCGCTCTCTCATTGCTCCGTTGCTTTGGGGTGTGCGGCGGGCGTAACACAAGCGAGTTCCCAACTCGTCGCAAAATTCTGAAATTTTGCGCTTGTAAGTGTTCTACCGTTATCGTGATAATTCGACTTGGTACTCGAATCGGTGATCACGCATCTCATCATGAACCGTTTCTTTGCTTCGTTGTTATCGATCACGAGTTGGCTTCTATCCATTTGTGAGCGTATCAATAGCCACAAGCAGGAACTCGAAACCTCTGGAGCTACGGGTAACGGTCCTAGGATATCGAGACCCCAAGTTGCAAAAGGCCATGACAGAGGAATTGTTTGCAACGCTTTGGTGGTTGGTGTATTTGCGGCTATGAAGCGACATTGTACACATCTTTTAACCATCTCCTTGGCATCGTAGAGAGTTGTTGGCCAATAAAAACCTTGTCGAAAAGCTTTACCAACCAGTGTTCTGTAGGAAGCATGAGTTCCACAGATCCCTCCGTGTATGTCGTGAAGGAGTTTTAATCCTTCGCTTTGCGGAATACATCGCATGAGCACCCCTTGGGTTCCTCTTTTATAAAGAACACCTTCGACCAAAGTATACATTTTGGCTTTTCGGGATAATCGATCGATTCTAGATCGTCATCAGATGAGAACCCTCTTGAAGATACTCATAAATGGCGCCATCCATGTATCTTCGTACTCTAGAAATTTGTTTCTATAGAAGGTGTCTCGGTTAAATGCGACTATGGGCGGTTTAGAAGTTGTTCCAGAACACCCCTTTCGGTACTACGGATCGGGAGGAAGCTAGGCGAGCAGTTGGTGCGAGAAATTATCCTTTCCGGGGATAAATTGTACCTCAAAGCCCAAAAAGTGCTTTTCTAACTTTCGTACTTCCGATAGGTACCGGGACATGGTCGAATTGGAGCACTGGTACTCCTTTCCGACTTGATTCACGACTAGCTGAGAGTCTCCTCTTACGAGCAATCGTCGAATCGAGAGTGCTTTCGCAACTCGTATGCCAGCTAGCAAACCGTACTACTGCCACGTTATTAGTGGCACGAAAGTTTAATTGTATGGCATACTTTAAGGTTTCTCGGTAGGAGATTCGGGACCACCCGACCCCGAGCCACTTATCGTAAGTGACCGTCAAAGTACATCATCCAGCGATCGTGGGAATCGTCTTGGGGATCTGAGCGAGTTCGAGATTTGTCCATTCGGCGACAAAGTGCGCCAAGATCGGGATTTAACGGCCGTTCGGGACACGAAATGGATGTCGAGCGCCCCAAGTTCGTGACCATTTTGCCATGCGTCCATTGTTTCCCTAATACGGAGGATCGCTCCCAAGGAAACTCGGGCGGCCTGACTAGTTTGTGCGTCGAAAATAATGCCATGATTTCCTCGAAGACATGAGGAGGGCATAAAGAAGTTTTGAACACGAGGTGCGCTCCTTAGGTCGTGCAAAACCTCACTCACGTAGTATCTTGGTCGTTGTATGTTCTCACGTTCTCGACCCGACCGCTGCGCTCTTGCTGTGGCGTGGCGGCTAGGTAAATTAGGCGTCTCTCTAGCCGGAAACTAGAGCAGGAGCACTCGTAAGATACCTCTTGACTTCCTCGAAGGCTAAGTTAGCCTCTTCGACCATTGAAACCTTCATGTTTCCTTAGAAGTTTGAAGAAAGCGGTCCTTTTCTCCCGATCGTGCTATGAAACGACTTAACGCGCCATGCACCCTGTGAGTTTTGGACTTCTTTTTCGTGGTGGGGCGCATCGAGTGATGGCTTTGATCTTTTGGGATTTGCTTGATTCCCGTTCGAAACCAGGAATCAAGCAATTTTCTGAAGAGACCCGAACACACACTTCTCGGGATTTAGTTTCAATTGGTGTTTTACGAGGTTGTCGAAAGTCTCCTGCAAGTGCGTGATATGTTTGAGTCGTTTGGTGCTTTTACGACTAGGTCATCAACATAGGCTTCCAAATTTCGGCCTAGTTGAGGAGTCGAAAGTCGTTTGCATCAAGCGTTGAAAAAGCTCGGCATTTTTAGGCGAATGGCATTTTGACATAGCAAAATACTCCAAGCGGTGTAATAAATGCGGTCTTTTCTTCATCTTCTCGATGCATCTTGATCGATGATAACGGTATGCATCT
Source organism: Ampelocalamus luodianensis (assembly GCA_036346255.1). NCBI lineage: Eukaryota > Viridiplantae > Streptophyta > Magnoliopsida > Poales > Poaceae > Ampelocalamus > Ampelocalamus luodianensis. The sequence goes on from CM070631.1 coordinate 13,583,747, forward strand.
AGAAAACTCAACATTTCACATCTGCGATAGAGTCAACGGTGATCGATGCGAGGTAAAGGAAATCATCTTTTGGACAAGCTTTATTAAGATCGATAAAGTCTCGCACATCGCCATTTGCCGTTAGACTTTCTAACCATTCTGAGGTTGGCCAACCACTGCAGGTGGTTGACTTCTCTTATAAAGCTGCTTTAAGCAACTTGTCCAATTCGACCTAATAGCATCTCGTCGATCGGGGCAAATCTCGTAACTTTTGTTTCTGGGTAGTTTATCGGTAGTAAGGCTAGCTTTGTGCTCGATCACATTCCTTGGGACTCGGGCATGTCGGATGCTTGCCACGCAAAGACATCGGCGTTTGCACGGAGGAAGGTGATGAGGCGTCTTCCTATTTAGGGTCGGAAGAATCCCCAATGCGAGCAGTCTTGAGGGCTCCTCTGCGTCGGAGGAACCTCTTTGACCAGTCGTTCGGCTTAAGTGCGACTTTGAAGCCGACTTGCTGTCGAAGGTGACTTTAAATCTCGAGTTGGTAGTTGTCCAACCATCTCAAGGAGCAGCGGTCGCGAGAATCGCCATCTTCTTGTCACAATATATTGTGATCACTCCTTTGGGACTGGCATCTTAAGACATTGGTACCCATAGTGAGTAGCTATCAAAAATTTTGCGAGTAGGTCGTCAGTATGGCGTTATATGTCGTGTCGAAATCGACTACATCAAAGGAGACTTTCTCGTCTGAAATTGCTTGGTGATCCAAGCGTTAAAGGAAGAAACTTGGCCAATGGGTTTGGCGAAGACCGATGCGATTCCATGAAATGAATATCGTGCGGTCTTACCTTGTCTGGGTACTTGCATCTCGTCCGGTGCTCGTAAGCGATATATTTAACGAGCTTCCACCATCAACTAAAACTCGATTGACTCGACAATTGTTGATGGTGGGTTCGACTACTATCGGAAATCGACCTGGTCTAGTCGAAGGTATCGGACAATCACCTTTCTCGAAAGCAAGGGTGATTTCCGACCACTTGGTAATTTATTGACAAGAGGAGAGTCGATTGTGTTTACCTCACGTTCAACTGCTTTCAGTTGTCTTCGTGATTCGTATGCCGAAGACCCCCCATAGATGTGATCAATGGTGTCTTTGCGGGTCTGAGCGGCATCTCCTCATCGTCAGACTCCTTTTGTCCCTTGGTTTGGCCCCTGTTCAAGAATAGGAAGTGGCCCTTTGCGAATAATAGTCCTCGAGTTTCGTAAGAAAACTCGGCGATTCTGAGTCATGCCCTTCTTTTTATGAAAAGGACACCACAGGTTTGTCGTTTCTCGATCTTGGTGTTTACCTTTACTTGATCGGGATTTTGCTTGGGGTTGTGTGGCTCCTTATCGCTACGGCTAGGACCTCCTTAGAAGCGGCATCACGGAGATTTTTGACTTTTCGCTTTGTTCTTAGATTTCCTAGCCTTTTTATCCTTTTTCTTACCACTTTACTTTGCTTCGAGGATGCCATCTTTGAATCGATGGTATTGTTCCATTCGACCGCGCCGGCGGCGATCGCATATCTATCAGCCATCTCAAAGAGCTCAGCGACGGTGGCAGGTGGATGTAAGGCGATGTCCTCTGTTATTCTTCTGCTACGGACTCCCTGTTTGAAAGCCCTGATCACAGATGAGTCAGAAACTTCCGGAATAGAGTTTGAACTGGTAGGCGCTGATGAATTGTCGTAGCGTTTCATGGTTGTTCTGTCTTATCGGTGCGAGTCATCCTCCTTTCTGGCGATTGTAAGTTCCTGGAAATTAGCGTGATAGATCACAGAGGTGTTGCCACGAGTAGATCGACTCAAATGGTTGGTTTAGAAGCCATGATCGCGCCGATCCTTCGAGCACAGTCGGAAGGTAATTCGCCATGACATGCTCTCCTCCTCCTGCAGCTCGGATAGGCGTAGTGTAGATTTGGAGGAACTTCGATGGGGTTTTGAGTTCCATCGAATTTCTCCATATTCGTCGGTCGAAATCGGCGACCAACGAACGCTCGAAGGTCGGCGAGCGCGAGCATCGAGATAACCTCTTGTCTTCTTTTTGCGAAGCGAAGGGTTAATGTCGCGAGGCGATCGAACTCGTCGATACCCGACCATGGGGACTAGGCCTATAATAGGCCTCGACCTTACGGAAATACTCCTCGTACCCGCTTGCGCCGTCGTCGGTCATTGAAGTGGTGAAAGATCACCCCTCCCGTTGGCTTGTGGCATTTTCTCATGTCGAGAAGCGACATGAGGGAGAGTCGTGCCGCCTTCCATGCGACGAGTTTCTGAGCGGTGGCGGAAGAAGTAGCGCACTATTACGACCGTGGTTGTGGTGCGACCTCGTCGCTCGAGTTTGGCCATCATGTCACGAAGTCTTTGCGCGATCTCCTCGGCAAAAGATCATAACACGGTGCTCGGCGAGTTCTTGGGTCGGGTTCTCCGACAAATCATTGATGTCTTTGGAGTTCTTGAGCTTCCCATTTGGAAATAAGCGCGCTCGGGGAGGTTCTTACGAGCCACTATTTTCTTCCGTCGAATTGCCTCGAGAATGGTCTATTTGGACCCTTGAACTTGTTTTAATGGGCGCGAGAATGTTGAGGATGTCGCACGTTCATCAAAGTGTTCGTTTCGTTCGCGGTGTGGTGTCCTTGCCATTCGATGAGGTGGTGTAGAGTATGCTCGGCGGGAAGCATGTCAATCCTTCTTACGGGAGAAGCGATCGATCGGAGGAAGGGCGAAGACCTCCGTGGATGACTTCCACTTGCGCTCGAGATCTCCTCGCGGAGAGTGGTCGGCGACACCATCTGGCGACTTGGGTAAACCCCTCCGGTAGGGAACTCGGGTTATAACCGTCTCGATGCGGTGGCTCTGCGTCGGGACGGTTGAATTTGGATGAGCGGCATGTTCGATCCTCTTCCTGCGGAAATGCTCGGAGAGAGGACCATCAGATGTCGATGGAGCTCGGGATAATGGCTTCCAGAACTTGTCTTGCCAACTCGAGCTGTCTTGGGGGGACTCGAACACTTAGAGGAAAAGCTCTCGTCGTGTTGCGAGTTTGCCACGAGAGCAGAAGCATTCTTTGGTCGAGTTGACCCTTGCCTCAGAAATTGATCCCTCGGTGGCGTCTTGTCGTGGGGATAAGGATCCCTCCTCGACTCTGGTGGTATCTGATCTCGAGATCGATAGAAGATCTCGAGCGGCAATACCGTCGAAGATCGATACTCGGTTCGTATTCGAGGCCGGCATCCATGTCGATATCTGCGTGTCGGCCAAGTCGAACCAATTCTCCTCATTCCATTCTCTGGCATGGTAGCATAAAGAAAAGGAAGAAGCGTTGACAAGGAATTACGAGAGGATCCCCACGGTCGGCGCCAGCGCCGGTGTTTTAGAACCGATCTTACGTAAAGATTGTTTGATTCGGGGTCTCCACAATTGATCACCTGACGAAGAAGACACGGGGATTTTTATACGAGTTGGGCCTTCTCGGTGAGAATAACAACCCTACTCTGTGTATCTTGTATTTGCTCTTTGGATTACAATCGAATAAGTATTTTCCTAAGCTGTTCTCCAAAGAAGGCTCTGTTTCTTCTTTCCCCAAAAGCCTCCCCTCTATCTCTATGAGATACCTATTTATACTAAGCAATAGTGGGCGTTGTCCTTCGAGGCTAATTAGTCGCTCATTATTATGTAATAATGAGAGTAATTACGGAGTAGTAACCTCCCATCTTTGTCAATCGATTACGATCGAGAGATAGTGGGAATTATCTCTGATTATGTCGAGAGATAGCTGCGTATTTTATTTGCTTAGATTCTCCTTTGTTTAATGGGCGTCAAGCGGGTGGGTCGATGAAGTCGTGAGGAAAGCCACGATCGTAGAAAAACCGATCGTGCGATCATACCATAGTCGTAGACGAGCTTACGACTAGGTAGTAGTCGTAACGATTATACCATAGTCGTAGAAGAGCTTACGACCGGGGACTAGTGGATTAGTAGTCGTAGACGATTATACCATGGTCGTAGAAGAGCTTACGACCGAGGGGTAGTCGTAGGGATTATAGATCCTCGTGGTCGTAGAAGAGCTTACGACTTTAGATCTCGGGGTAGTCGTAGGGTAGCCTCGACTTCGACTAGTTCTTCCCTTTTGATATTTCTCATCGGGGTATGTCTTATGGCGTCATATTTCTTGATTATGGAGTAAATAAATGAGGATTATTTAGATCCTCGTCTAGTTTCATAACTTAGAAAAATCATAAGAAATTCAATTTAACTCCAAATGAAGTGAACCCATTTTTGCTGTGCTTAGAATGCCATGATGTGTCTACCATAAAAATTTCATATTCAAAAACTTTTTGAAAATTTGTGTGATGAACAGTAACAGAAAGCAATTAAATTGGATTTTTCAGCCGATTAAAATTGTTTAGGTTATAACGTTTGCATGCTTAGTCCAAATTGAATAATTCTTATTGATAAATTCATTTAAAATCGTGCTCTACCTGCTGTGTAAATTTCATGGATTTTGGATGACTATGAATTTTGAGTCGTGTTCGTCGTTTTTATTAAATTTTCTCGTTCTTGCGATAGGCTTCAAAGAAATTATTCAGAACGAGAGTGATCCTCTGTAGTAAGAAAGTGATGTTCAGCAAGGCAAGCAGATGTAGCATTCATTTGATCATATTGCTCCTATTATTTTTCAAACCTAATATCTTGTTTGCAAAGTTTATGTATGCATGTGCTATTTTATTGTTAAACTATTGTAGGTTAGTTGATCCTTTAGATGCATATTCTGTAGGCAAATGTTCATTCTCTACTACTAAGCCTAGGATTATGTCCTCTGTGATTTAGGGTTCGTTGGATGAGCCCTTATCGCTTAGCTTGTAGTCTACGAGTTGTTGTTGCTTAGAAATGCTTAGAACGGTAGAATTGGGTGGTTATCGACTTAGTCGATGACCTTGATCACACAAAAACTTATTATGGTTTTATGTCCAGCACCTTGTACTTTGTTATTTGATAAACTAAAACTGAAAATAAAATATTTTAGACTTGGGCACAATGGTAAGATGGTGTGCTTTTGGGTGTGAATGGTTGGTGCCCGAGTCAACAAGGACCGAACATCTTGTGTCACACTATCTAAGCATTTTTGTGTGCTAACCACACTAGAGGGATATGGGACCTCTCTTGACTTAGTACTTTAGCGTGTTTTAGCTCCGAGTCGCAGAAGGATGTGTGTGTGTTGTGTTGTGGTAAAATGAGGTTGGTGTTATGTGTTGGGGGCATTGTAGTTGTCCGAAGGTTTTACCCCTATAGGGTAGTTGACTTTCAGCTTTACAATGTAGCGTATGGGTTTCTATCCATACGAGCGGCTCGTAGCTAATGCACAATATTGGAAACGTCTCGTAGGACTTAGCCGTGCCGGCATACCTTTGAAAGTGTGCTTAATCATGTGGCAAAAAGGCGGTCTGAAGTGTGGGTACATTGGTACACCCCTGTAGGGTTTGATCTATTCGAATAGCCTCGACCTAGGTTATAGACACGCTTGGTTAGGTTTTGCAAGAGTTAGACTATAATCTTTTCATTAAAACTTGATTGGGTGGTACAAATGAGGAATTCGTGCTATGTTGTGGTGGCTATTAGGTTAGTCACTTCTATGTTGTATTTATGTTACTTATTGTTGTCTCACTGTTATTTCAACAATTAGAAACAGATTTGACAAATTGCCTTCAATCTATTACATTATTGCAAATGAAAATTGTTTTATGCGTCCAATGAACCATATGACCATCTCCTTTGTTTCATCTTGCATGTAGCTATGTATAGGCTTGTTACTCATAAGTCTTACAAGTACATTTTTGTACTCAATTGCATTGCTTTATTATTGTAGAGGAGAAAGTGGATCCCTAAGGGATCGACTTTTGTGAGTTTTGCTGCGGTGGGCGCGACTAGCTTGGCGGCCCGGTCGGTTGCCTTGTGGGTTATTGGCTAACCGGTTGGCTTTTGTTATCGCCATCTTATGGTATTTTTGCTTTTGCTGTTATTTTGTTACTTTGATGTCATTTGGTCAGTCGACTCTTGTGTAATAGCTCTATACTATGTATGTCTTTTGCTAGACTTGGTGTTGTAAGTTGTATGGAAATGATGCATGATTTTGTAAAGGTGTATATGTACTGCATTTCTGGGAAGTACATGTCCACCGAGGCTTAGGATATTTAACTGGTAATACTAGAACCATTTGGACGTTAAGTATACGAGTTAAATACCCCGGGTCCTCACAATTGGTATCCTCATTGTCTGGTTATGAGGTTATGTTTTATTACTGTCGTACATTGCTGAGTCGTGAACTCACTCTTGTTGTGTTATGCTTTCTAGGTACCTCTCGAGGCAATGATATGCATGGGCAGGGGTAGACTTGTTGCACCTCACGATTTCACAATCCATGACAAATAAATTAGATAATTCATCTAACCTTCGAATTTATGATAATTCTTTAGATTCAGACTGTGACCACCCTTCGTGGTGGATGTTCTATTTGTGTTCATGGATGTTCTATATATGCTCTTAAACCCTATTATTTGAGTTCATTTAATTTTATTTGATGGATTAAAATGATTGATTGGATTATTCTATCATCCTCGTAGTTTTGCTGATCATTGATGCTTTAGATGTAACTATTTGAATATTGGCTGCCTTAGTATAGCAAATGTTGGATTATCTTAGAATAGTTTGATAAAAAGAAGGCGTCATGATTGATTTATATTCAATTGATAGATGATATTCTTATTATTGATTAATGGTAGATTGTGCTAGTTCTTGATTATTAGCATTGTGTCATTCATGAATGTTTGGTTGATTGTTTATTAAGATGTTAAAATTAATTGGTTCAGTAGAGTAATTTGGTAGCATTCTAGGCTCTATGTTGAGCTAGGGTGTTACAGCAATACTTGATGCACTAGAAGATTGGCATATGAGTGCATCTCAATACGGTCTTGGACATCCTCATTAAGACCCTCCAAAAAGCATGTCATAGTAGTCTCCTCCAATTCATGCGTGCCTGCACAAATCAATAGCATTTCCATCTCTTTCCAATATGCATCAATGAGAAATTTCCTTGTCTAAGATGTTGTAACTTGTTATGAATAGATCGTGCATAGTATGGTGGTACAAATCTTTCTCTCATGATATTCTTCATGTCATTCGAAGTCCTAGGTCATTGCCCTTCCCTGTTCAATTGATCCCACCAAACCAAAGCATATTATGTGAATTCAATTGAAGCTACACGTACCTTCTTTTCTTCGGAGAAGTTTTGATCATCATAGATTTGATCAACTCACATTACCCACTCTAGGTACTTCTCCGATTGACTTCTGCCTGTGAATGATGGAATTGGGATTTTGAGCTTTCCCAAGCCATCATCCTTACGACCTCGTCCACCTCCATTATCATGCCGAAATAGACCACCTCTCATATGACCAGCACCACGATTGTAGTGATTGAAACCACATCATTGGCCATTACAGCGGTAGTTCCCACCAAAAGCTCCATCGGACATGACGTCAAAGTGATAGTCCTGAAAATCATCAACAAAATTATTTTGTGCTTGTGGACGCTGTAGTGGTGGAAGAACGGGGGTAACAACTCTAGCATCGGCTTGCACTCCTTGATTCCCCTCCAGTCGTCATTGGGAATCCATGAGAGCATCAAAACAAATGTCCGACGCTCGTTCATGTCTTTGGAATGCTTGTTCATGCCTTGTGAAGCGAGTGTCCAGATTATCTTCTACCTCAATAATATGATTACGTAGGTCAATTCATAGGCTGTGGAGACTTTGTTCCAATGTGTCACACCTTTTAGTGAGTGCTGCTTTGTCGTAATGAATTGAGAATGAATGTTTGGAGGAAGATCAGTGCCATAGTGTAAGTCCTCCACCACCTCAACTACATGGTATTCTCTTTGATGTGAAGCTCTTGGCAATGTAAATGGAAACAAGAAAACGACAATAAATCAATGAATAAATGTGTCACTCACAACTCACCCTTACCTTCCAATGTTCTTACTTATCCTCACAAGTTGCACGTGCAAGCCACAGTGGTTCATGTGCGGTATTGGTAATGAGAGATATATGGAGTGATTACCAATGCTAAAATCAAGTACTAACACAAGAAATATGTGGAGCTTGGTAGGTTAATCAAAGAAAACAATCTGAATTCTAGAGTTTTGTCAAGTTAAGTAATAATCCAAACTATTCAATTACCTAGTTGCTGATCACAAGATATAAAAGAAGTGTATAGCAACTCACCCACAAAGATAGATGTAACTTGATGTAAACACAGGAATAAGCTAGTTGGGAGCAATATGAATATTGACTAGCTTATATTGCAACAAGTATTAGAAAGACTCTAGCTAGTTGCAATCAATGATACGAGGGCACAGAATTGCACAAAATATGTATATACTCACAATTGCACCAACCAATAATGGGGTAATATGCTCAATTGATGTATTTCGGCCAAAGCTTTTCTTTTCACTTTTTCTATCCTTTTCTTTCTCTTTTTATGTCTTTTTTCTCCCTTCTTTTTTTTCACAATGGACGAAACAAAGATATCAAGATCATAACAAACAATGAGCTAGCACTTCTCAACTTTTGATTTGCAACAATTGTCAAGTATATAATATATAAGTGCAGTGTAACAGCCCAAATTTCAAATTTCAGTTGAAAATAAAGTTTAATTATTTTTGGGGATTTTTCTGGAATTTTCAAAAGCTTTTACTTAATCAAATTAAAACTAAACAAATTTATTTACAAAATCTAATTCCAGATAATAGCTAGAAATATTTTATTTAAGTCCTAAATACTTCAGATAATTTCTGTGAATTTTCTCAAAAATTTTGGACTTAATTTGCTATATTCTAAAGCCTAATTGAATTATCAGAATTAAATTAATTAGAAAATCAAAAAGAAATCCCCAAACAGTCAGTGGGCCGAAACCCAGCTCGGCCCACATCCCTCCCGCGCGCGCACGGCCGCTCCACCGCACCATCGCCGTCAACCGTTGGATTAAAATCACACAGCAACGCCCGATCCCCACTTACCGTTTCGCACGATCTAAATTCGACCGTGGGATCAAAATCGGACGGCCCCGAGTCGTCGTCTTCCTTTCCTTTCTTCTTCCTCTGCTTTCCTTTCTCGCCGCGCGCCCGCCATTGATACCAAATCGAGACCTTCCATAAGCGCCCGAATCCGGCGGCATCTCCGAAATCACCACACGTGTTAAGACCCCCGCATCATGCCGCGTCCATCACGGCCCTTCCCTTCCTTTCTCTCGCCGCGAATCCCCGATTCCCCACCGCGGACTCGCCGGGACCTTCTTGGGCGTTACGCCGCCTCGGCCAAGCCCACGCCCTATAAATAGGGGCGTCGGGGGCGCATCCCTCACCGCAACACAGCGCCACCATCCGCAACTCACCACCACCACCGTAGCGCCCTATTTTTGAAGTTCCCCGCCGGCAAAGCTCTTCGGGTCATCTCCGTTTCCGGCGCCACCATAGCCCCTCCGTCTTCGCCGACCCCACCATCATCACCGCCGCATCAACGTGAAGCCGACGCCACCACCCACTTCCTCGAGGATCGCCGGAACCACTACTTCATCAACGACCGCACGCCGCCGCCGCCAAACTCCGTCGCCGACGACCTTTCCGCTCCGCTCCGCCGCCGTTTTGGTAACTCCCGAGTTCGCACAGACCTCCACTATCATTTGCGCACATCCGTGTGGCTCGCCGCGGCGTGGAACGCCGGCGAGCCCGTCACCGAGCACCTTCCCTCGCCGGAGCTGGCGTGGCTTGACCACGTCGGCAACAAGTCAGCGCCACCGGGGCGCACATGTGTACGTGGCTGCCTACGTGGCACCACATCAACTCGCACCTGCCAGCTCACACACCCGCACGCACTGTGCGGTGGACCGAGCCCACCGTGGGCGTTGACCACGCCATGGACCCAGTCCATTGACTAGAGGCCCACTTGTTAGTGAGATAAAACCTTTTTCCTTTGAAAAATAATTCGGCTGGAATTGATTTTCCAATGCTGACGTCATATTGCGCAATAATTAGATTTTCGGTGAAAAATAATTCGACAAATTCAATTAAATTTCAGATTTAGGTTTAAACTTCAAAAATTCATATCTTTTGCATCCGAACTCCAAATTGGGTGGTTCAAGTTGCAAAATTTGTCTAAAATTATAATCTAGCTAACTAAACCAAAATATTTCAATTTGGTGTTATTTTGACCTGAGTTTTTGAATTTATTTGAATTTGAATTTATCGTATTTTTGCGTATAGACTTCGACGACTCCGGAGAGTTAGATCCTTCTGACGATTTAGAGTATCAAGACTTCAATGAAGGCAAGTTACACTATTGATCATATTGTTCCCAGTATTTTAAATTATTTAATTCCTATTTTTAAATTACTATTGCATGCATATGTTTATATAAATGTTTGAATATCCTGTTTTTATATATAGTTATTCCAACTTTCATGGTATGGCCAATTTGATTATTAAATATGAATACCTTGACACCTTAGGTAAAATTTGTCAAATGCTTAGCTATGCTTAGATCCTATTTATAAATTTGGGAAGGTTTAGCCAAATCTTTTACAACTTGATTTCAATTTGTTTTTGTGGTATTGTTTTAGCACGAAAGGCTTATAAAGAGGTTTTTCACTCCAAATAAAATAAAATGGGTTTGGACTTGGGCGGGATGGATGGATGGTGGGTGCAGGTTCATGCACAGGCCTAGTCTGGTTAGGATTAAGGCCCAGGGTTTTAATGGAAAGACGCCCAAGTCAGTTAAGGACCGGTCTTTGAGCGTATTTTGCTACGCCTTACGGTACCACCACATGTCTTGTATGGGCAGGATTTGACTAAATAATTTATGGTGTCTTAGTGTTATTTGTGCTATGTTGTATGTGTGGGTGTTGGTTAGATATTAGTCCCACCTGGCACAAGAGGGAGCTCCCGGAGGATGGTTAGTCCAATGGTAGCGAAACCTTAGCGGGCATAAATACATTAAGACACTGCATTGTAACGGTCTCATGATAATTGCTTAGTCACATGCCGTCGGAAGCGTGCTTTGGCCGATATTAAAAGCAAATTATCTCGTGTGGGTAAAGCTGTACAAACTCTGCAGAGTAAAAACTATTCGAATAGCCGCGTCCGCGGTCATGGACATGCTAGCAAAGCCACTCTAAGTTAGACTTTGTTTTTGGTTTATGAAATGATTTCGAAAGATGATTTTAGGATGGATAATCCTATGGTAAAATTTGGGCGGTTAGCCAAGTGATAGGAGGGTATCCTTCACCATACATTTAATGGAGGTTATCCACTATTCATTGTCATTTTAATCATTGATTTAGTTATAATATTAAAACTGGCCTTAGAAAATTATTATTGATATTTAACCTGAAAATGCTGTTTATGCAAAATAACTCTGCCATTATCCTTTGTTTACCCTATGCATGCATAAACTTTCAATGTTGGGTGTAACTTGCAAGCACGAAAGTTGTGCTTACTCTTGCTGAATAATCTTTATTCAAGAGAAGACCTCTATCAGGCCGGTGAGGATCTGGACGAATAGGCTACGTTGTGTTATCTACCCCAGATGATTGCCTGTGGCAAGTCGTGTGGTCTACCACTATTTTATTTCCGCTGTGTTATCTCTTTTCTATTTGGCCTCAGGCCCTTTTTGTAATAAACTCTGAATTATTATTAATAAAGTGTGTGATATGATTTTGCTATCACTTTTGTTGACTGTGTACACTGGAAATCCTAGACTAGTGTATAAACACAGAGAATTCGGGATCCTTCGCTCCCGGGTTCGACATGCAGCCCTAAGCAACAATTATAGCTAGTCTCAATAGGATCAAAGTTTTCACAAAGGAAAGAATGGCTATAAGAAAGATATAAGGAAAGATCAGCAAGGATATTTGCGCAAAAACAAGATTTAAGTGATGTAATCAACTTCAGTTGTGGTGCAAAAATAGCAAGGAAATCAATGATCAAGATGATATGCGGTTTTTGCTGAAACCCTAACTTGCAAAGGTCTTGTCTCTTGATTTTATGTGTGCATGTGGCGGCAAGACTTTCCAAACCCTAATTTTCAGTAAGCAACAGCAAGCACTCGGCGAACAGTGCCGCCCCATGAACAGTACTGCTGGGTGAATAGTGTCATGTGTATGAACAATACCGAACCCTAATTCAACAAAGATTCAATAGATCAAATCAAAACAAGAAAAATCAAAGATTAAGTTACACAAAGGAATTAGATCGGCGAGCTAGAACAACTGATTCTAAGGGATTAGAACTTGACGTAGCTCACTAAAATTTCAAATAAATCAAAAGGCTAAAAAAGATATTTTTGTATGGCTTTTTCAATGTATAGGACAGCAAAGAAAATAAATGCAATCTATTATTTTTAGGGAGTTTTTGCAGAATGAACAGTACATAATAGTAAATGCAATCTACTATTTTGTGGGAATTTTTGGAATTATAAACAGTATAGAATAGTAAATGCAATATACTATTTAAGATAATGATTCTAAGGTGTCAACGGAGCTCTGATGCCAAAATGATACGAGGTGCCCAATCTTTATGACTTAGAATCTTGGATGCGCGTAGCACGATGATAACTTAAGAACAGCAATGCAATCTGAAATTGGAGCAACCTTGCATCAAGCACAAAACCTCCTCAATGGCAATCACACCACAACTCTCACGATTATCCAATCCACACAACCAGCACGTAGGCTAATGAACGGAGAGGTTGACCACGACAAATTAGCCCAAGCAAACTACAAGAACTTGCAAGAACAAAAGAAGCAAGAACACACAATTCTTCTCAAGAACGATATCAATCTGAACAAAATAATCAAAATTCGTGGTTTTGGTTTCTAGGGCTGGCCACCAACATTAAATAGGGTGTTCCCACCCTCTTGGTTCGGCCACACATGGGCCAACAAGCCCCCTCACACTAATTTGGGCTCTAGAGGCCGAATTCAACTCCTAAACGCAAACGATTTGAACTCTATTATTGTGAATAAAAACAAAGGATACATGGCCAAAATTATGAGTATAATTAGGCCTAAATACGTGGCATGCAAGCCCGTACAATTCTCTAACTCACTGGCCCTAATTCAGATTGAAATCCGCTTCAAATTCGGAATTGACTTTGGGCCGAAATTGGGACAGGTCTCCAATTCGGATTTTGAGTTTGTATTGGAGCCCAGTAGCCCTCCTCCACACATAGGTATGGCCAAAGCCCACCTTGGACCATGTGCCTCCCTCTTTGGGCCCATGTACCCCCTTTGGCTCTGCCTTGGTTGGCCCATGCGCCCATGGAAGCTCCACCTTGGCCCATGCGGCTAATTGGTCCTCCTTGGACGTGGAATAAAGCTCATACTGGTTCTTGGCTTGGTCTCTCTTGGCCCATGTGGTTATTAGCTTGGTCGAAATTCCCTTTTGCTTGCTCTCTGGGCCGAAACTTGATTTCTTCTCTTCTTGCTTGTTTCTTTCAACCAAAGTGAATGCAAGTACTAGCATGTCTTCCTTTTGTGGTGCCTTCATACCTCACCTCCCGCTAGACACCATGGATAATTCTAACATTTTTACAATCATCAATTAAGTAATTAGGTAGCATCATTGTTCTTTCATGCAATAAAGAACTCTTAAGTAAAGGAATCACCTTATTATTGCACAATTGATGTTTATATGTTGTTATGTGAGAGTAGATCAATGGAATGTTCTCATCACATAGAGTGGTCGTGATTCAACCCAGTCGTAAAGACCTCTCGACCATAGGGTGGTCGTAACCTTTCATGGTCATTGCAGGTACCACCAACCAGGGGTGACGAGGATATAATAATCCTCATTTAATTATTTATCTGTAATTCATATTATGGATTAATATACCATCACATGGTTCTTGAGTATACCCCTTAATGTGCATAAGGGAGAAGCTGGCCAAGTGGGCATATGTTCTTCTACGACCACCCCTATAGTCGTAAGTCCTTCTACGACTACCTCATGATCGTAAGTTCTTCTACGATCATTTTTTGGTCATAAGTTCTTCTACGACCAGTATCTAGTTGTAAGATTTTCTACGACTGCCTTATAGTCCATGGTCGTAAACTTTTCTACGACCACCATACGGTTGTAAGTCCTCCTACGACCAGGTCAGTTATGACCACCCTGTAATCAATAGAGCTTGTAGATGAGTAGGCCCAATTGATTAGGGAATCTAAGCAGTCAATATACGTTGTTATTCTCAGAAATAACTGCACGTAATACACCCCTGTCTCTGACGATAACTATCAGGCAACGTGGGGGGTTACTACTCCAGCAATAACTACCATCAACGTGTCCATTATATGGAAGGGATGATGAGGCACCCCTTTGCCTGGAGGAAACAACCGCCTCTCATACACTATATAAGGGCTACAAACAGACAGAGGAAAGGGAGGACAATCAGCACAAGCGCAATCAGGAGCACAAGTTCTAGTCTTTCTCTTGATTGTAACTAGTATACTCAATACCATACAAAGAACTAGGGTTGTTATTCTCTCCAGAGAAAGCCTGAACCTATATAAAAGTCCCTGTGTCGTTCTCTCTGCGTGATCAATCTTGGAGGCCCTCGAATCAAATAATCATACGTAAGATCGATTCTAGATCACCGACAAATGGTATATTCGAGGGCTATTAATAATACTATTATCTATAACAAATATTATAGATAAATATCTTCATTAATTGAGGATTATTCAAGCCTTGTCACTTGTATGTATGTATTGAGCAGTGGAGTGATAATTGATATTTAGCTCGTATTGGTGTCTCCTATCTTGGGGCCAGTGTTTGTATTCTCTCTCTTTAATGTAATGAGGTTATGCGGTAGACCTTAGGGGTGGGAATGGTTCGTACCAGGCCAACCCTTCTTGTCCGTCTGTCCCTTAGGAGTTTCACGGGCCAATCTCAAGAAGAAGAAAGCAAGAACCTTAGGACCCATTGGATCTTTAGGGTCGATCCCTTTTAGCTAACCCATCAATCCATCACACAGCAGCAAGCAAGCAAGCAAAGAGAACAGAGGCGAAGAGAACCTAACCATCCATGTGGGCATAGCGTTGAACAAGTGGTGGATATATTTGGAGAATAGATGGGAGGAGAAGGGCGTATGAATTCGCAGAGCTGGGGGCCGTGCAGGTCCTGTAGGATGTCAAGGAAGAGGTCGATGAGGAGGGCGTCATGCTAGATGAGCTTGTCATCCTCGGAGATCTTGCCGGGGGCGAGGAGCCACAATTGCGCGTCGATCAACTGGTGCCGCTCCATCACCGCCTTCCTCACAGGCATGATCATCACTAGCTGAGCGCAGGTGCCCCGCGAAACCCAATCGATCGAATCCCCCACCGGTGGGGCAAAATATCGGCGACGCCTCGCCGATGGGCTTTGCACGAACGCTGTGGAAGCTATATGTGGCAGTAGCTTTGGCTTGTTGGCATGTGTAGGGAGTCGAGGACAAGGGGGCAGCGGCACGTGGGAAAAGGGAGGATAGGATGGGCGAGCCGCAGCGATGCATGAGAACGAGAGCCGAGGAGAGGACAATGGGTCGGTTCCATCCACTCGAACCCCAAGAACCAATAGGTTCATAATCTATTGGACCGATTCTTTTGTTGGGTCACACCTCTAGCTCATATTAATAGAATTTTCGGGCCAGGTAGGTGATCCATTGGGCCTAGTAGAGGTCCTGTCATTGTTTTTTTTTTATGATAACTAGTCCTTCTGCTTGTTCTGAAAAAAGTCTTAAATGACTATTTCGAAATTGTATTTCCACCACCACCACGGATTTGCTGAGGACCGCCGCCATTGACCACCAGAACCACGCGGGGCCCTCGGCCAGCACCGCCGCTGCCTCGAGTTGCCTGCGCCATACCGAGGAGGCAGGGACCGTGCAGCCTTTGCCATCGTCACCGGTGCTAGGGCGGCGCAACACCGGCGGCGTCGTGAGAGAGCTTTCGTGCGTTGTAGGATGAAGACGTTGGGACAAAATCCATCGGATGGCTCGCATTGCCCCATGGTCTGGAATCTGGATAGACGCTGGATGTGAGCGTCCCTGGATCGGATTTCAGCGGACGTCCGTTTTTTAGCAAAGCCACCGAAATAGTTAGTGTAAGGACATAATCAAGGTACTATTCTCCCACTACCCTTAAAAGAAGGTACTATTATCTCGTCTCCAACATCTACAATCTACATGTGCATGTGCATGTGCATTAGTCAAACTATAGAAAAACAACTTTTATTAGGAAATAGAGTGATGATTTGTAAAATATTTTCCTCTCTTTTTTTAACTTGCAAAATGTGGGTTATTACACTCCTCATCTTTCCTTCGCTCACCAACAACACAACACCAACTTTGACGTGATCAAACCTCCAGAGGAGCTAAAATCCGTAGGTTGTCCGATTTTTTACGATGGTAATTCCTAATCAGATATGTGGAACACGAATTACAGGATACAACTCGTACTTAGATAAATAAATCTCACACCCATAGACCTCACAGTACACAAATGAGAGAAGAGATCAAACAAGATGAGCACTCAAATTCAATCAATGAGATTAAACCTGATTAGCAATCAAAAATATCCTAGATGAGAGACTCTCAAGAACTCGCACATACATGATAACAGGGGTAGACCCTCGTAGTGACATGCGAAATAACTCAATTCATAATTTCAACTCCCCTGATACATGGCGCAATTAAGGGTGCAAATGGACGCGGGTCATCCGCGAGTCCACTTAACCCGTCACGTAAAAAGCAGTAAGAGGACACCCGCGGACAAACATATAACTTAAGTAGATTTATGTGGCCACCCGAATAACCCGCATAGCCCGCATCAGCCCATCTAAGCCCTCCCCCTCCCCCTCCCAATCCCAATCCCCATCGGATGGTAACATGCGTGGCGACGGCTGTGATCGGACTTTGGATGGTCTGTAGGCCAGTAGGATGCACCTGTAGCTACGTTTTGTTGCTTTCGATTCACGACGTGCAAACACCGACGAGCTTAATTATGCCGGCCGGCGCTATAGTGCCGTGGATTCGATCGGCGATTGGGTTGATGCGATTGCACATGGCCACTTTTATCCCAAGAAAGAGAAGTATATGCAACAGATCAAATAGTAGCAGTCTAGTAGCACAATTCAGCTGCAGTCATTGCATTTGACGATGAGAGAATGAGAGTCAAGTAGCCAACAGACAATAGTAGTACAATACTACGTACAGAACAGTGTATCAGTGGCTCGGCTCAGTGCTAACACCAGGAGTAAGGCAATCTGGCTTTGCTTTACGGGCTCTGAAAGAATAAGAAGGAAAGGGAAGCTCATCTCAAGAGGATTGAGGCCCAACCCATCCTACTGGAAGATACATCAATCAGAAGGGTTGGATTGACTATTAATAATCACTGTTGAGCGTTGAACTTGCTGACTACTTGTGAACAATGCAGCTTAAGCTAGGAAAATACTAATACCAGTTCAGCTGCTGAGCTACAACATCTCAGTTGAAGTTGCGGGATTCGTAGGTGCCGTGTTGCCCGTATAAGAGCTTTGTGGGCTGCTGCATTGACCCGTATAAAAGTTTGCGGCTAAGTGGGCAATATACGGCTAGCCTGCAACATGTCCCACTTTCATCTCTACGTGTCAAGCTTCGTCTGGCCGGCCACCTTGCGAGCTCCGCCCATCATAGCCTGAATGCCTGACAGCATGTTGGCTTCACTTTGTTACCTACTTCCAGTTTGACGAGCAACACAATACTCCCTCTATTTCGTTATATTTATTCATAGCTCATCATGCGCACAAATCAATGAAACACTACATCTAAAAACATAGTTAATGAGAAATGACTATACATATCCGTATTAAATGACATATTACAACCACTTAATCTCTTCCAAAACATTTAAGTAGATGTAGAGAGTAAAAAAAATTGCAATAACTATAGTCCATATTTTATCGATGGATAAATATATTGGAATGGATACTCCTAAGGCTATAGACAAATATAGCAAAAACCGAGGGAGTAGCTACTTATCTAGTCATCTAACTGCGACTGTGAGAATCAAGAAAGAACTCTAGAAGCAGCATGGACAGACAATAGAAACACTTCGGCCGCAAGCCAGCAGCAATAGCTTTGCAATAGCGCCAATAGGGCACCGGGAAGGGAAGCAAAGTTTAGCAATGGAAATAGGCTGCATAGCTGGGAGTTGTCCTTTTAGCCGAGTCAAGGGATTAATGCCTAAAGGTGTGAGGAGACACCAGAGTTTTTTCCCCTTTTCTTGGTTTCACGAGCTTTTCAAACTGGGAATTCATAATTGGATCTTGAGGCCTTGTCCCGGCCCATTGATCCCCAAAGGCAACTTGACCCGTAGCAAATCTCCCAGTCCACCCCAGAGGAGCGCTTGGATGACAAGCGGAAAGGACATTCCCGGCCCAGTACGGTCTCATGTAGCAAAAAAGGAAAAATATCCACCTAGGCGTTAATCTTCCGAGAGAATATTGTGTTGCTCATGTGATCATGTCCTTAAGGTCGGCATTGCACTTGGAGTCGAAGGGCAATGGGAAGTGGCACAAACCTACGGCAGCATTTTGCATTGATAAGAATGACAAGACAATAATATTTAAATGGTTTCAATAACTCAAGTTCCCCGATGGGTATGTAGCCAACATTAGGCGAGGGGTCAACCTGTTGCAAAGGAAGATCTTTGGTCTTAAAAGTCATGACTACCATATCTTAATGGAACATTTACTCCCAGTTGTTTTCCTTAGATTCCTTCAACAAAATATATGGGTTTGTTTGGCCAAGCTTAGTTTTTTCTACAAGCAAATGTGCGCTAAAGAACTGAGCAAGGATGTCATTTGTTCAGTTGATGAGAGCATTGCAGTTCTTCTATGCAAATTAGAGAAGGTCTTCCCTCTGAGTTTCTTCAATCCTATGCAACATATGATTATACATCTTCCTTATGAGGCTCGATTAGAAGGTCCTGTCCAAGCCCACTGGATGTATCCATACGAGAGGTAAAACTAGTAGTTAATGAAATATCTTCTTTTCATATAGTTATTCACCCTAATTTATTGTGTTGATCCATGTAGGTTTATTGAAAAGCTTAGAAGAACATATGAAATAAGACTCATGTTGAGGGATCCATTATTGAAGCCTACCTAGTTGAGGAGTTCAAAAATTTCCTCTCACTCTACTTTAAATCCAAAGTGAGATCAGTTAGAAACAAGATTCCTAGATACGACGATGGTGCCTCTAACTTTGAAAGTTCATGCGACTTTCAAATTTTTAAGTACCCTGGCCATTGTGCTAGCCATCAAGGACATCGTGAACTCACAACGGAGGAGTACAAGACTGCTTTCTTGTACATATTGACTAACATATCAGAGATGGATGGTTTCTTTGAGTAGTGTTGGAGTTAAAATATTTGGTTCTTTTCGATAAATTATCCTTAAACCAGTTTCTAATGTAGTTTTTTTCATTTAGAACTTTCGATAAAGAACAATGGAGAAGCCAAATTATACCAACAGAAAAGCAAAGTCATGAATTAAGATTGAATGGCTAGAAATCTGGCTATGGGAGTTAGCGTGGGCCTAATTTCTTTGACTGGTTCAAAACACAAGTAATGTTGCTGAACACTTCAAATTTCATATCCTTACCATCTGAACACTTCAAAACTAACAAATAATATTATCTATGCAGTGCATGAAGAAATCTAGCGTTGATAACGCCATGCGTCATATTTATTATGGATTCCCCAAAAGAGTAGTAGCTTATGGATGCTATGATGTGAATGGATATAGATTTCGTTCAAAGAAGTATGGAACTAGAGTTGGTTTTATTTGATTGCCGTGAATAGTGGTGTTTGTGTGTCTTGTGTTGATGATGGTGACAATCCTCATCAAAGTTACTTGGGAAGGTAGCATGGAACTAGAGTTGGTTTTATTTGATTGCCGTTGGTTTGATCCAACACCTACTGGAGTTAGGTGTACTAAAAATTTGGGATTGGTAGAGATTAAGCACACATCTAGGCTTTCAAATTTTGAACCATTTGTCTTGGCAAGTCAAGTTACACATGTGTATTTTTTCCTTACCCATGCAAGTTCAAACCAGATTTAAGAGATTGGTGGGTTGTTTATCATGTTTCCTCACATGACTACCTTCCTCCTAGTGATAGTAGCAATGAATCCGTTCCTCCTGAGGGATAGCCACAAGATGTCTTAGTCTATCAAGAGGATGGATTGGAAGGGCATTTTGTTATTGATTTAGGGAATGATCTAAACATTACAACCACGACCATCTCAGACGATATAATCAATCAAAAAGATTTGGACTTCCTAGCTAGCCAAAACATTGAAGAGGAACAAGGTGAAGACACCGATGAAGAAGATGAAGTGGATGAAGACGAAGAACCCCATACTTATAAACTAGAAGATTTCTAATTTTTTTAACTATGTTTTGTTATTAATTCTCCTACTGAGTGCTCAAAACAGTTGTAAACTCTGTTACCAGTTCCTGCTATATATATCTATGTGTTTGCTATGTGTTTTGTCTTTGATATATGTGTTGTTGTATGAATGTCAACTGTTTGTTGCGAGCTAACATCTTCATTTGTATATGCAGGTCATGAACGGACTTCGCCATAGAGCACTTGTTGGAGAGCAGCGTGTAGCTAGCCATGACAACAATAGGAGCAATGTTGATGATGTTGTTCGCCACACTAACTCCAGTGTTGATCGTGCTGTTGGCCGCACTAACTCCAGTACTGCTGGCTATACTAACTCCAGTGCTGATGGTGGGCCACAACGAAATCCTCAATGTAGTAAGCGGACTGGAGAGCAGTCTACATAGCGAGGTAGGAGGAAGAGGTCATAGACCCAATTGAGACTACCTCCGCGAGGTCGGAAGGTGGCCCTTCGTCCTAAGGGTGATGTGCACGTACAGATTCATATTTCGGTTCTAATAGACTACCACATGCTTATTGTTTATTTCAGTTCTAATAAATATATGAAATGTTCTATGCATGCCATGTTTAATTCAATCCAGACCTTGTCAAAAATAATTGAACTTTCCGCGATTTGATATCTAGCTCTAGAAGGCTAGCTATTTGAATGGAAAGTGATGATTATGCATGTATGTTTAATAAAAAATGAACTTCAATATATGTTAATTGATATGTAGCTCTAGATGGCTAGGTATTTCATTGCTTGCTTTAGGAGTATGATTATGTTCAACTTCTGTACATGCAATTTGAGTATAGCAACTTTAATCCCAAAGACTATAAGTACAACACACAACTTTGAAAAATCTAGGCCCCATTTGTCGTGTTTTGGTAATTAAGGACAACTATGTGCTTTTGTACTAACTTGTTTGTCAAGAAGTTGATAGGGATATTCTCAAACAAAGATGAAAGAGTGTTGTAGGATCTTATCTACCTCAAGGCAAAGATATCTAGTTTTAGGATCTTTTCATAGTTTTACTGGTCTAGGAGAATGAAGGATAAAAGACCGGATTACTAGAATAGAAGATCGTACTATGAAGAGCTAATGATGCCACATTGCTCAATCTTACTTGATTTGAGACTCGGTTTGATTTGAAATGGTCTAGCCACAGTTTTTATGTGTTTTATCTTCTAGTCCGGACTGACCGTCATTGATGGGCCGGACTGACCAGATCCCTAGATCAACATTGTGGTCAGCCTTTTCTAGTAAGCTCCTTTTCAGTATTTTCATTGCCTGGACTAACCGTCATTTTTAGTCCGGACTGACCGGACCTCCGGTCGAGTGTCCGATCAGCTTTTTCCAGAGAAGGGAGTTTTGTGAAATCCTTGAGGCTGGCGATTGGACCTCTGGGTCAAGAAACCCAGTTAGCTTTTTCCAGAAAAGTGATTTTTGTGACTTGTTACTTTTTCCTTATAGCCAGACTGACCGTAGGTATAGGTATACCGCACCCCCGATTTGGTTATGCGGTCAACTTTTTCCAGTAGCATGTTTTATCTCTGGTTTGGATTTCTCTAGTGCGGTCTAACCGGACCCCAAATGGCGGTCTGACCGGACATGGCCGTAACGGATAGTTTATGTGCATTTAATGCTTAGTAGTCGACCGTTATCTGTGGTACGGACTGACCGGCCACATACCTGTGGTCTGACCGCACCTGTTGAGTTTCTCAGGATTTCGTGCTCCAACGGCTAGTACGGTGGGTGGAGGCTATAAATACCTCACCCACTGCAGTAAACAAGTCTTGATGAACCTCATTGAACACTCTTGAGCCATTTGTTTGTTCTTCCACTCTTTGAGAGCACTAATTTCGTCTTACAAAGGTTGTTGAGGTTTTTCCGAGTGCATTGATTTGAGTTTGATCTTTGTGGCACTTGAGCATCTTCAAGCGAAGAATAGTTGATCTATTACTCTTGGAGATTGTCGTCTCCTAGACAGTTCGGAGTTGCATCGGTGATCTTCTTAAGGAAGATTGCGAGAAGACCCGGGCATTTGTGAAGGTTGGAGCTCGCCTATCCGGAGTGGAGAAAAGCTACCATTAGTGATCGAGGAAAGTGCTTGTGTGAAGACGGTTTGAGTTGATCAAGCTTCCTCAACGTGGATTAGTGGAGAGCGACAAATCTCCGAGACTACGGGAAAAACATCGTTTGTCTCCATAGTGTAGTTTATTCTCTCACTCTTTACTTTGTGCATTTACTCATATATGCTATTTGATTAGCTTGTCTAGATTGTTTTAGCTTATTTTGTTAGTGTAGTGCACTTAGATAGCCATAGAATATTTAGGCTTTCTTTGTGAAATCATATTTCATAGGTTTAATTTGGCAAAATCAGTTTTTAGCCAAAAGAATTTAAAAACCGCCTATTCACCCCTCCTCTAGTCGGTTATCCTTGATCCTACAAGCTTAGAGTTATTTTCAAACGTGAATACCTGGGCAGTGTGCAAGACTTGGATCATGAAGGCGACCCCATTAATGTTCACCCTGCACTCTCATGGGCAGATTACTATCTCACTAAAAACAATCAAGGAGAGACAAATGCAGATTGAGTAAAGCAAGAATTTTGAGTAAGTAAGTTGACACTCCTAATTTACATACAAACTATTCAGTTTCATATTTAACTATGTGTTTCCCAACATAAACTTGCAGGAGTGAGGACACTGTTTCATTACATATGAACTATTCAGTTTCATATTTAACTATGTGTTTCCCAACATAAACTTGCAAGAGTGAGGACACTATTGAAATAGTGTCCTTCTACCACAACCGCCAACGTACGACCGAAGAGGTGCTCGTACAGTATGGCCAGGTAGGCCATCAGTGCCGGCGATAAGGAAATAGAAGAGGGAGCCATTTCTGCTTTAGAAGAGTATAGTTATATGTAGGGATGATGATCATCTTCAATGGCGGATGATGATCATCTTCAATGGCGGATGATCCTTTTTTATAAAACAAGGAATAAATTCGACGCGTAAAACGAAGAGACGCATCGACGACGACAGCAACGAAGAAAGTACTCATCGGGCGACGAAGAAACTCACCAGGAACTGTAGCGATATTATCACAGACGATTATAATTAAAAACCGTCAGTGAAGTCTTCAATTATCACAGACTGTTTGTGTTTAGAGCCGTTTGTGATACGTCACAAACGGATTTTAATATGAACCGTTTGTGATATTACCTCTTCACAAACGGTTTTTAGCACATCCAGTTACACAGACGGTCTCTAAACCAAAATCGTCTGTGATTGCATGTAATACAAACGGTTTTGGTCAACCATCTGTGATGAGGCGTCCAGTATTAGCCTTTTGTAGTAGTGAATGGCTGGTACGAAATCTATCCATCAAGCATTATTTCTTAGTCATTACTACCTCCTAGGTGCTGCATGGGTTAAGTTGTGGTTGGTTGGTCTTGTAGGAATATAAGTTAGGTCCTAAGAAGGCTACTGGAGTAAACGCATATGTTGTAATGAAATTAGATGCTAAAAATTTGGATAGCAGCGAAGTAGTAGTGCAATAAGCAGCTAGAAAGCACAAAAATGCATGGTACATACTCATTATTTGCATTCCTTTCAAACAACTTGTTGCATGCTTTACAATCTTTGTTATGTCCATTATTTATGTATAATCTGAGTTTTTGCTATTTTGGTAGGATGATTGACAGTGTAGTAGTTAGCTCTGAACATCCAGAAGATGCAGAGGAGCATGACTTAGATGGAAAGGTACTGTACACCATCGGTGGAGGCCTTCCACATGACCGTGTTCCAATTGTTGATGGTGCTGTGAGGAAGGCGATGTTATATCAACTGCCAAAGGAAGAAACGTTAGGCCATCCAACACACCGTCTTACCGAACTTTGGTGACCGAAAATGCACAACTTTGCCATCGATAGGGGGAAGTTCAAGCGCGAATGATCAGGGTAATAAAAATATCTGAACATACATCATTGCATTGATCTCATTGACCTCTATAGTCCAACTTCCTTTGTGTGCTTTTAAAATGCAGATGCTTTTCAAGAAGCTCGGGGGAGAACCACTAGCTGAAAATGAAATGGACTACCATCAACCACCAGTGCAAGTTTAGGTAAGATGATCTACTACAGTACACCATATTCTGTTGCCTAAATGCCAACAATCCACGCAACAAGGTTGATTTCTTCTCTTTTGGTTGAACATTTCATTACAACGTCTAATCATTTTTGGTATGGCAGAATGCCAACAACTAGTACAATAGTTCACAGGCTTCATGTTGATTATTGTAACACCTAGGCATAACATCATTCTTTAGTTCTAAGTTCATGGTAAGGTAGCAAGGAATGCGACCCTTGTTAGATTATTAGTCTTAATTCATGGCAAGTTAACTTTGTTTGGTACTGGTCATGTCATGAACTTGGCTTAATTACTAGTAATTGTGTCCTGTAGGACAACAAATTTGAACTAGATTATAGCTTTTGCCATCTGCACTTAATTCTGAACTTATGGCAAATTAGAACTTATTAGTGTTACGCAGATGCAGGTTATAGTCTCAATTTTGTCCTTAATATACAGCTAAATTAATTTAAAGTTTGCTATCAAACTTGAGAAATCACTATTTCTTCTTACTGTCATTCTCAAAATGGCAGTTGGCATAACTAGCTTTGCTAAACCATTAAATTCATGTCCTTTGCTTTATGTTGAATGTTATTCATTTATTTATGCTTGCATACATGTAGGGACTGGTTCTCCACATGTGGGTGCACAACTGGACCATGAAATTGCTAGGAACGTGGCTGACAATAGTGGTTGTGAGGGTAATTGCAACAACAGCAATGACGGGGCTGAGAATGGGGCAGCCGAGGAAGATTTCACTGCCACACCAAGATAACAATAACACTGCCTAACAATCATGCCTCTTAATAGCAGTGCCCTTCAACTTGACTTTTGGCATAGTAGCTCTTCAACTGATCTTTTGTTCTTTTGGTAGCAAATTGTACATTAACTAGGGACTTCTAATTTCGCTCATGACTAAGATGCTATAAATTCCACTGGGAGTGGAGATGACTTAGGCTATAGACTAAGTACTGTCTATGTTGCAACTTAATCTAGTTACCATTGTGACTTGATGAACACCTTGATGCTTATGAACTCCACTGTGATATTTGTATTGCGCAACTTAGGCTATAGACCAAGAACTCTACTAGTTAATGTTTGTATTGAATCTAAGTTAATGCCTGGTAAAATGCATTGTGAATGTGCAATGGGTTAGACTGATGTCTCCTGACTCCTGAGTGAATTGTGGATGTGCAATGTGTCATGTTAAATGTATATGAATATGTTGTATTGAATGAATGTGCAATGTGCCATATGCTGTATTGATTTTATATTGAATGTATTTTTCTCAGGGCATGGCATTTCAGTTTTCCTAAAATAAAGATGATGTTGTTTTTTCTGTCAGGGAAACCGACAATGAATTTTACGGCATTAACCCGACGTAGTCTTTTTCCCGATGACTACACCGACATGGACAACCCTCCAGATATCCTTGTAGGTTATTATTTTCCTGACCAGACACATCAGGTTTTACATTCCTAGCGGACTTTCCTTATGGGTAACCAACAAGGCATTGAACATGCAAAACTTGACGAGGGTGAAATTCTTTGGTCGGTGATCGTCGGGGAATGCCGTCGGCAAAACAATCCTGTTGGGTAACCGTCAAGCATTTACAATTTTTGTGTCCTCATTGTCCTCACGGGTATTTCCTCATGGTTTCTCGTCGGGGTTTATTTTCCTGGCGGTTATTAACGTATTTTTGATGGTTTTCCCATCGCAAAAATTAATCGTCCGGTAGTGTGAATTCGTATTCACTTAAAAAATACGAATAAGAATGTGGTTTCACCACTATTCGATTCGTATTCAATCTGTTTTCATCCTAAGACCACAGTTGATTCCTTTCAAATATAATAAAATTAGAGGCATTAGTTTTAGCTTTGATCTTATGCACATCGTTGAAGTAGCTATGTGTTGGTGTGAATGTAGGCGAGTTGGGTCTATCCTCATCACCGCGCATGGCATCACCTTTCGCATTTGTCTCCTTACCTCCTCGCCAAGCTACGCCGCTTCCTCCTACTAGCCAATGTCACCTCCTTGATTGTCCCTGCACTCGACGGGTGGCGCTGAATCGCGAAGTAGAGAACGTCGAGACAAAGATGGACACATAGGAAAATAAAAATCGTGTGAAAGGCCTGGGCCATTTTCCTTGTGGAAAGTGTTGAAAAGTGTTAGAATCCGCAACTAAGTAGATGTAGATATCGTGGTGTTGTTGTGCCTTATAGCTAGTCCGCCAATACATGTTTGTTGTGTTAGAAGTAATGCACGGATCAATAGGGACAAGAGACACGAATTTTATGTTGAAAACCCTTACGGAAAAAACCACGGGCGTCAATCGGCGATGATTACTATATAAGGAGTGTTTACAAACGCCAGAGATTACAATGAGGCGTCAGGCGTCTACTCTCCCCGTGTGGCTTACAAGAGGTATATAAAGGGGTAAAAGGACTTAGAGTCCAAGTAATAAACTAATCCGCTAATATGGCAACTAATCCGGATACTTCCATATTAGAAATTCGGATCACAATTCAATAATCTCCACATTGAGACGAATTTCTTCTTGTAGCATAATAAAGAATCATTAATCACTAAATAACTCCACGGTAAGATAAAAATCACCGTGCGCCAACTAGTCTCTAGGACTAGACTGTAACACCAACTAAGCTTAAGCAAAGCTCAAAGTTAGTAATAGGAACTGGCTTTGTCATCATGTCAGTTGGATTATCATGAGTACTTATCTTGCACACCTTGACATCACCTTGAGCAATAACACCTCGAATAAAGTGATATATCACATCAATATACTTTGTTCTCTCATGGAATATCTGATCCTTTGTAAGGCATATAGCACTCTGACTATCACAGAATATAGTAGTGCAAGAATTATCTCCACAAAGCTCAATGTATAAACCTCTCAACCAAATAGCTTCTTTACAAGCTTCAGAAATAGTCATATATTCTGCTTCAGTGGTAGATAAGTCAACAGTAGCTTGCAAACTTGTCTTCCAACTAACAGCACAACCACCAATGGTGAAAACATAATCTGTGAGAGACCTTCTCTTATCCAAATCACCAGCATAATCTGAGTCAACATAATCAACAAGTCCATCTCTAGAATTTCTAAACTGCAAACAAGCATTAGAAGTGTCAGGCAAATATCTGAAAATCCACTGAATTGCTTTCCAATGCTCTTTTCCAGGATTAGCCATGTATCTACTAACAACACTCAGTGCATGAGATAAATCAGGACGAGAACAAATCATGGCATACATAAGAGAACCAACTGCACTGGAATATGGAACTCTTGACATGTACTCAATATCATAATCTGACATAGGACATAAGGTTGAAGATAATCTGAAATACGAAGCTAATGGAGTACTCACTGGTTTTGCATCATGCATATTAAAACGACAAAGAACATTCTCGATATAACCTTTTTGACTGAGGTATAACTTGCGAGATTTCCTCTCTCTGATAATCTCCACGCCAAGAATTTTCTTTGTTGCACCTAGGCCCTTCATCTCAAATTCATTACTTAATTGTGCTTTCAGTTTTGCTATTTCTGACTTATCTTTAGCAGCAATCAACATATCATCAACATAGAGAAGTAAATAAATAGTTGAACCATTAACAGTCTTTAAATAAACACAGCTGTCATAATCAGACTGCTTAAAATCATGAGAGAGCATAAATGAATCAAATCTCTTGTACCATTGCTGAGGGGATTGCTTCAAACCATAAAGAGATTTCTTTAATCTATAAACAAAGTGTTCTTTTTCAGGAATAACAAAACCCTCAGGTTGGTCCATATAAATGTCTTCTTCCAACTCCCATGTAAGAATGCAGTTTTAACATCTAATTACTCAAGTTCATAATCATGCATAGCAACAATACTGAGTAAAGTGCGAATAGAACTATGCTTCACAACTGGGGAAAAGACATCATTAAAATCAATACCTGGAATTTGACTATAGCCTTTAGCAACCAACCTTACTTTATACCTTGTTGGTTCAGTAGAAGAAATACCTTCCTTTCTTTTGAAAATCCACTTGCAACGAACAGGCTTCTTCTCCTTTGGCAATTTCACTAATTCCTAAGTGTCATTCTTTTCAAGTGACTCTATCTCATCATGCATAGCAGTTATCCACTTATTACAATCAGTAGAGCTAATAGCCTTAGAGTATGATGAAGGTTCTGAATTACCTTCAATTTCTTCTGCCACACTCAAAGCATAAGCAAGAATATTAGCTTCTTCAATCAACCTCTTGGGTGGATTAATATCCCTCCTAGGCCTGTTAACTGCAATAGACCGTTGTAGTGGCTTCTCAACAATAGGAGAGTCCTTAACAGTAGGTGCATCATGAACAACAATATTTTCCTTATCTGATGTGTCACCTGAACCAATAGAGTGCTCCACTTGAACACTTGAATTCTGCTCACTCTCAACAGGAACGTTAGTAGGCAGTTTATCAAGAAGCATAGTAGATTCATTAAAAACAATTTTTCTACTAATCACAACCTTTCTTGTTTCAGGATTCCACAACTTATATCCTTTAACACCAGATTTATAACCAAGAAAGATGCACTTAATAGCTCTAGGCTCTAATTTTTCATTATCAACATGAGCATAAGTAGTACAACAAAAAACTCTCAATTCTGAATAATTTGCTGGGAAACCAGACCATACCTCAATTGGAGTCTTCTTTTCAATTGCAATATTGGGTGACCGATTAATAAGATAGCAAGCAGTGGAAGCAGCTTCAGCCCAAAAACGCCTTTGCAAACCTGCATTAGACAACATGCAACGGGCCTTGGAAATGATGGTCATGTTCATATGCTCAGCTACACCATTTTGTTGAGTACCAGGAACGGTGTAATGCCTGACAATTCCTTCATCCTTGCAATATGATTCAAATTCATCAGAACAGAATTCCATCATATTATTAGTGCGAAGTTTCTTTACCTTCTTTTCAGTTTGTCTTTCAATCATAGTCTTCCACTCTTTAAATGCTAAAAATGCTTCTAATTTATGCTTCAAGAAATAAGACCGCACTCTTCTAGAGTAATCATCAATAATTGTTAGCATATAACGAGCACCTCCTAGAGATATCTTGCAAGATGGCCCCCATAAATCAGAATGCACATAATCCAAAATACCTTCTGTAGTATGAACTGAGGTATTGAATCTCACCCTCTTGTATTTGCCAAACACGCAATGCGTACAAAATTTCAGCTTGCCGATGCTATGTCCATCAAGAAGTTCTCTCTTGCTCAATTTTGCCAAACCAATTTCACTCATATGCCCAAGACGTATATGCCAAAGATTAGAGCATCAGAATCAGATAATGAATTTGAAATTATAGCAACATTACCTGATATTGTAGTACCTTGCATATGGTACAGATTGACATATTTAATATCAGCTTTCATCGCAATAAGAGAGCCTTTTGATACCTTCAAAACTCCACCTTCACGAGAATACTTGTACCCTTTACCATCAAGATTACTCAAGGATATGAGGTTCATTTTCAAATCTGGAATATGCCTCACATCTGTCAAAGTTCTGACAATATCATCAAATATCTTGATTTGAACTGAACCAATTCCTGCAACCTTACAAGATGAGTTATCACCCATCAACACAGTACCACCTTCAACAGGTTCATAGGTGGCAAACTAATCCTTATTAAGGCACATATGAAGGGTACAGACGGAATCAAGAATCCATTCATCATTGGTCTTAGCACATCCAGCAAAGGCAACAAGAACATTTCCATTATAACTATCATCAGTAGCAATGGAGGCTTTACCTTCATCATCTGGTTTACCTTTTGGATTATAATAGACAGTTATCTTTTCTTTATTTTGCAGCTTCCAGCATTCAGAGATGTCGTGCCCACTTTTCTTACAGTATTTGCACGACTTGTACTTGCCTTTGGATTTTGACCGGTTCTTGTAGCTGTTCGAACTTTTGCCTCGAGATCTATTGTTTGAGTTCTTCTCCTTTTGTCTGCCACGAACAAACAAGCCTTCTCCTTTTGAACTTGTATTTTCAGAAGGTATCATCTGTTTTATCTTCTCTTTAGCATGCAAAGCTTCATAAGCTTCATTAATAGTGAGAGTATCTCTACTATATAATATGGTATCTCTGAAATTGATGGTACTGATATGTGTAAACCTAGCAAAAAATCACGACCTGTATGGTACACCTTCGTGTATGCGAATCAAAGATCTTGAAACTCCTGGTAAGGCTCTCGTGCACGAAGCAAAGTTGGATGAAATCTTGCTTGCCTCAGGTGGATTATTTGAAGAAAGATTGGAAGGATGCCTCCACGTGAAGCACTTCGGTGGACAAAGTTGTTGTGATTTGAATTAGGATCTTCTACAACAGCACGTCTTGCCTCCACGTGAAGCGAGAGAACCTGGTTCAAAAGGACAAAGCTAGCTGTGAAGATTAATTAAAAGATTTGTTTTCTTTGAAACATGTGCGCTGATGTTGTTTCTTTAAAGCATCTACAATAGTCCACGTCAACTGTTATTAAGAGGTTGTCACATCAGCATTTAGGTGATGTTGAGGAGAGAATGTGAGGTTGTTTCTGTAACACCCCAGCCCGACATGAGCCTGGAATGCTACTGAACTAACCTTAGATAATTCTAAACCAAGGCAATTTTAGTAAATTTCGGCAGAACCTCCCTTGTAAAGTCAATTACACGGGGGTTCCAACAGACAAGTAAATCATAAATAACTAAGCCATCATCCAGAGTCATTAATAGATAATCATAACATGCCAAGTAACTAGCAAAACCAAAGAAGTATAAAGTACCAATACTCATCATTATTACACTTAACCCACTGCTTGAGACAAAATATAACAAAACCTTTGAGCAACTCGCCCAATTATTAAAACACGGTCTGAAGTTCATTCAACTTTATTTGGTTCATTGTGGTGTGTGTGTGACTATCAATCTACTTCCCCCTATGCATGTCGTTCTTGGATCGAGTACCTAAAACAACAATAAAAGTAAGGGTGAGCCCACAGACTCAGCAAGTACAAAAGAAGAGTTATAACATCAGTATCCAAAGCCAAAAACTCATCAATAAAACATCTCACATGCAAATGCAATGCTCAAGGATCCTTTCTCATTATCTCTTTTTGTATTCTACCGGTAATGCAAAGTATGCAACCGTCGCTGCATACTCATGCCTGTTCTCGCAAACACAGGGACCAATTGCCCATTACTCCGCAAGTAATGGGGACCTCAAGCCCACACTCCACAGGTGTGGGGATCTCAGGCCCGTCACATTCATGACGGGGATCTCAAAGGAAAACATACTTAGTCACCACGTGACCAAGCCTCAATATGATTTCAATATGCACATGCTCATCTTTTATTCATCATCAATTTACCAAAAGACAACAACATCATTCAATAATAGAGCATAGTTATACTTGGAACAACCACCATTCTTGAAACAATCATCATGCCAGCAAACTTGCTACGCTATCATGTATCGAAAACACACAAACATGGCCAATCAATCACAACCAAGTAACCAACAATGCACTTGCCTTAACCGCGTGAGAACGGATGACGTAAAGGCGGTGCTGCCTCCGGTACAAGTCCCCCACCTAATTCATTTAAGAACATAAACTAAGACCACAGTAATGAATCACATGAATTATAAAAGAAAATACAAACTAGCAATAGCTTGCAACGCGATCCCGACTCCAATTTTCTAAATGCTGATCTGTGCCCTCTGTAAACTGCCATGTTCTAAAATTCATATCTTTTCGTACATGGGTCCAAATTAGGTGTTCTTGGACTTCATTGAAAGGTTATCCAATTCCCCAACTAAATCTAGTTGGTGAGCCTCCATGATTCAGCCATCTAATATCCTTTTTAAGCCAATTAACAAAACATCGATTTCACGTTAGGCCCTCTGGACAGAACAATAAAACGATCATAACTTTCAGCTCGTTTATCCAAATTTTGAGTTCTTATACTTCCCTGAAAGCTACGATAATTATCTACAACTTTTATTATACTGAGATCCTCTAATTTCCCCTCTAACTGATCGTACAGGTCATATTACTAAAACCTGTCAAAATACTGACAGATTCACAGAACAGTCGCACGATTAAATTCATAACGTTTGCTACAGAGGTTCAAAAAATACGATCTAGCACTTCATTGAAAGCTATTGACGTCCTCTACAACTTTCTAGGAGACGCCCGGGACTGAATCCACACTTAACTACATCGAAACGTCCCTCTAACGCAATCTGTCCCGAGGCGACAGAACAACCGACAAAGAACAATTAAGCGCTAACACATCTAAACGAGGGGAAAACGAGATTACCCTTGACGAACCGATTGCCGGGCACGATGAGCACCCACCAGCAAACTCTTCCCCCCAAAGATGGTACTGTTCCCTTCACCTTCTTCCTCCTCCAACAGCCGACCACCTCCAGCGATCGCGAACGGACGGAGTTTGCCGGCAGCGAGGAAGGCGCAAGGGGGAGGGAGTGCAGCTGCCGGGGCGACCTTGGCAGGGGTGGCACACATGGGAGGAAGGGGTGGCGGCCTGAGGAAGAGGGGGAGGCGCACGGGTGGAGGGGGGGAGGGGAGGAAAAGGGTGCGGCTAGGGTTAGGGGGGAGAAAAGGGGTGCTTCCCCCCCCCCTTGGGCGGCCACACATGGGCCCCTATGGGCCAAAGCCCAGGCCCAGGTTGTCGGGATCTTCCGAAAACCCCCCCTCCTCTCGCTAAATCATAATTTCCAATAGGCCCTTTGCCGGAATCACTTTCCTAATACTCTTTTCCTTTATTTAATTAGGTTTCTTCCCAAATTCTAACCTGGAGTACTACAGTTTCTAGATGACCAAGACACAAGAAACAGTCAAATACTCTATTGGAGACTTACTTGTTACCTAAAAACGGGTTTTGTGGGTCCCACTGTCTTAAAGCAAAATACCTACCCGATCATTTGTGCAGTCCGACTTTATTATTGATATGATAAATAAGCTAAAATATATAGGCCACAAAGTTGTACTTCATTATTGATCATCAAGAATCATACGCACTTGTAACAATTAAAGTCTTAGACACAAGCTCAAGAAACAATCCATTGGAAAACTTGTTTCTTTTTATTATATCGAATACTCTCTCTCTCCTCTTAGTAACAAGCTTAAAAACAAACTATTGTAGATGCTCTTATGGCTTGGACTGCTGTGATTTGATTGCACGCACGCGCTAGTGTGTTGTCGGCTGCTGTTGATGGCTTGGGGATTAGATGCGATGCTACTGCGAAGTTCTTTCCATGCACGCTAAGAGGCACGATGCTGGTGCCAAAGACCGAGGCGATGCTGCACGCTGGATGGAGGCTTTGGGCTCTCGCTCGCACGGACTGAGGCGGCGAAGAGACGCGGGCGCTGCTGCTTGGACCGAGGCGAGGATAGGCAGACGACGACTGCTCGGTGTGACGGCGGCGCACGAAATAGATATGCTATTTTTTCGTATCTCTCCAAACCCTAATTTCATGTGCTCTGATACCACTTGCTAGAAGTAATGCTCGAATCAATAGGGACAAGAGACACGAATTTTACATAGAAAATCCTTGCGAGAAAAAAACCACGAGCGCCAATCGGCGATGATCATTATATGAGGAGTGTTTACAAAACGTCGGGATTACAATGAGGCGTTAGGTATCTACTCTCTCCGTGCGACTTTACAAGAGGTATATAAAGGGATAAAAGAATTTAGAGTCCAAGTAAGAAATTAATTCGCTAATATGACAACTAATCCGGATACTTCCATATTAAAAATTCGGATCACAATTCAATGTTTTGTAATCTGATAGCGTCTAGCTTTCTTGCTGTGCAAGTTTGTAATCCTTATGTATAACCTATTGATATAAATACACATAACCCCTAGATATTTCCTTACGGCAATTTCTTAGTTTTACACGTGAACCTATTATCCTATTATCGGGGGTAGAAATATTTCCCAGCTAGAAATTGTCCGTATGAATTAGACCGAGATCCTGGCTGTCCACACAGGGCCTCACGAAGAAAGGTCATGATGCAGATCGTCGTGTAGATGCTTTGAAGCGTTCAGGTGTGTTTTCAGCGCGCAGCAGGCCACCGGAGGAGGCGGTCGTAGACGATCCGGCCTCGGTGTGACGCAAGGGATGACGCAGAGAAAATGCAAAGCAGTACAAGAATACGTGGCCAACAGGGACACGCAGCACGGAACTTGCTACCGGGTAACCGCATGCGACACGCAACGGCCCTCAATCGGTTCGTGACCGGCGACGACGTTGACCCCGAGATAGGTACGTGTTCCAATCGACTTACACGTGATCTCATCCCAGCCGTCCATCATTCCGAACCGACTTGCTTACCAGACGTTGAACCGACAACAAGCCAGCCACGCCCTGTATATATATATGCCTTGCCCTCCTCGCCTCTCTCTCCTCTCATCGCCCGGCGCAGACTTCTCTTCGTCCATCTCGTCGCGAGGTTCGTGTATCTTCCTTTTTTCTGCCAGTTTCCGATAGAATTCAAGGAAGTGTTTTCGTCATGCTTCGGATTATAAAATGTTTTTAGATTTTGTACATAGATCTGTCTACGTTGGATTTTAGGTCGTCTAAGCTGGATCTAGATCTGTTTATGTCGATGAGCATGCTATTGGTTCCTGTTTTTTTTTTTTTGGCCTTTGATACTGTTTTTCCTGTCGGTGCGTTGTCGGTTAGATATTTTGTTGTTTAGAATTTTGTTTCCGAACTGATTCGTGACGTTGAAACTTATTTGCGGTGGAGGTGTTTTCACATCTAGATCAAAAAAAGATTTGTGTGTTAAGTTAGATGATCTATATGCCGTTTTACCTGGGGTCAGAAATCAGAAGTAATAAATTTCTTCTCTGCTTTCGTTTTTTCATGATCTGATTCTCCCTCCTTTAGCTTTTAACTTCGAATAGAGTTTTTTTTGCCTCAGCTTCTTCGAACAGGAGTATTTTGCCTTCTCTTCTTTCCGTAAATATGTTGTGGCATACAGGGAGGTTCGCTCTTGCGATGGTGATTCCGCACTCCATACATGTCGATCCCCTGTGCAACGGTACTCAGTCGTCGATTTCCTGGAGATCCAGTAGTGACGGCGGATCGATTGCTCGGACCGTCTGTTTACCACGCCCGCTACTATCTTCACCGATCTAGCCATCTACTCCAAGATCACTTCCCCGAGGTTAATCTCGGACGCCGGAGGAGACTGGCCATCCGGTTGATGATTCCTGTTGGAAGATTGACGTGTTGCATCCAACGGGGTCTTGATGGTATTGGTAGTCAAACGATGAGGCCTCCAAACTCAAAAGAAAGGTAATTATTTGGGTAAGCTGATGCGCATGCATGCACATGTGTATACCTACGCTGTATTAACTACTGTGTTGTATTATGTATGTAGATTGGTAGGGTAGGAGGGCCTTTGCCATGTCGGGTGCGCTCGCTTGGCAGGCCACACAAGACAATAAAAGTATATTTTTGTTGTGTTTTCGGGGTGGAGATCGCACGGGGAACTATACCAATTTGTTTTATTTTGCCCCGGGTTCTCCACCCTGCCTTGGTGCCCCTGCCCCCTTGTTTGGTTTTTTCTCATTTCTCCTGGTGGTCCTGTGATGCGCTTCCATGATTCCTACCGGCCGAGGCACACGGATAGCTACACAGATAAGGTACATCTAAGTAATCTTTTTGCATGAAGCAACTAAATACCGAGTACTTACCTCGACTGCATGTCAAGAGTATGGCTGCAATGCAGCACTACGACCAAATCACATTTGAAACAACTATCATATCCATAAAGCTCAAATGCCATTATTGCGGACCCTTAAGACGTTAATTATGCTCGTTCCAATTTAACCCTTGTGCAGTTTATATTGTCCCAATCATCGGTAGAGAAGTTGAGAAGTATAAATTGGACCATCCTATTTTGCATAGCTTCGGCTAAAATGAACCAGGTCTTTTTGGTGGTTTGCAAAATTGCAAGATAAATATATTCTCGCAATTCTTTGCTAGTCTTGCGCTTAGCCCGAAATAAACTGGGCATGTTTTACTCCATTTAGTCTTTAACTAGGGGTGGATATCGAGCCAAATTGGCATAGCTTGGTTTAGTATCATTTTATTTATAAGTTATTTATAATTTGGAAGTATTTTTAGAATCGAGCTAACGAGCCGAACTAGAGAGAAATCCAATTTTATTTGAATTTTTTATTTTAATGTTTAACCAATTAATGATTGTAATTGGAGCAATCTACTAATGAGTTTTTTCCAGCCCTAGTCTTAACTAATCCATTAATTTGCAAAAGCTAGCTGGCCTGCGGCTTAACACATGCATAATGTCAAACAGACATTACAAACCAGTGGCTTCTGATAGATTACCGGGTGAAAGATGCATGAGACAGCTATTGTTAGCCCTGCTGCCTACACGAGCTTGAGCAGACTTGCATAAAATATTCAATTCCTCTGCTTATGCTTGCCAGACACATTAGATCTGGCAGGAACTCATTTGGGAGGTTTATCCCTTACGGTATTATATGCTGTGCTTATGATTATTATTATGTTTGCCTTGTTGGCACTGCCCCTGTGCTGTATCTGATTATTTCCACCGAATACCGTCACACATGTATGTAGTGTTTATATGCATGCGTGGTGTTAAGGTGTTCTTTTCCTTGTGGTGGTAGAGGTGTTTTGTTCCTCGTGGCTGTTGTACAGCACAAAGAATTGTAGGGACTGGGGCACATTGATGTTGTCTCTATGTTATCTTCTCTGTATGTCCTTTGAATTTCGTCGGTTAGTGCTCTGGCCTCCTTGATGGCCAAGTTGAACTTCCACGACTGAAGCTTCATGCTGGTGCTGCATCAAGCATTGTGGAAAACTTCTTGCTGCAGGACATCTGCTCGAAGATACAAGGCTCAAGCTTGGATCTGTCGGATAGAGGACATTCACGCTGCTGCCATGGCAAAGGCAGGAGGATCGTGGGATACAAGGCTGATCTGTAGTGACCTATCTGATCTTCGCTGCTCGTTGAGTGACTTACCTGAAGACCTGCACAGCCGGTGCCTGCACGTCTGGTGATGTATAATAATCTGCTTAATTTGAGATGACCCTGCGGCACATCTTTGCATGTGTTAGTTAACCATGCATGATGCATTCTGTCACTACAGCATTTCATGCATTCTGTGCCTCTACAGCAATTCGTAGAGGCTCTGATGCATTCTGTGTCACTACAGCATTTCATTCATTCTGTGTCACTACAGCAATTCATAGAGGCTCAGTTATTGTTTCCTTTATATGATCATGGAATTTTTTATTATTATTTTTTATATTTTATTTTAAAGTTATAATCTCTCGTAAATTTTATTTTTAATTATGACCTTTTTAGTCACGCCACTCGTGGCGTGATAAAACAACACCGTCACACCACAGAATAAGTTTCTAAAATTATACTTTTTGTCACATCACTGGTGGTGGCGTGACCGAACAACATTGTTACGCCACCACCAGTGGCGTGATAAGACTTTGACCAGAAATGGGTTGGTGTGGCAGTGTTGTTTTGTCACGTTATGGGTGGTGGCGTGATCAAAAGGTCAGAATTGGAAATAAATTTCGCGATGGGTTAACTTTAAAATAAAATTTTAAAAAGGATTAAATAATAATAAAAATTCTATGATCACGCAGTTACAGTGTTGTTCTGCAACTGAAGTTTGTTACGCTCTAGCTTGGTTATTGTTTCCATTATGTTATGATCAGCTTTTTTTTTGGTTATTCATATATGTACTGCTGTGATTAATTAGGCTCTTGTTTTCTGTTCCTGTATTACTCTGTTTTGTATGCTTATTACTATTTTTGGTTCTTGCTGATTTGTATTATGTATTTTGTTCATAATTTTATTTACAGCTGTGGTACCGCGAGGACATGGTGTGGAGTGAAAATAGTTCCTTTTTTTTTGTTGCAGAATTATAGCACGTCCTGCAAAAAAGCTATATGTATTTTCCTATGGTCTTGGTTGTAGTGGGTTTGATTATGACCATTTTATTTTTTAAAACTTATATAAAATGTCTATAAAATATATGGCCGGGTCTTAACCTGCAAAAATCTTAATTATTATAACGTTTTGCTCCGTAACATTTTATTACAATTAATAGTGGGTTAATGGCAGAAACATAACTATTGTATCCTGTAACAAATGTTTTTCCGTCAACAAGTGTGTGTAACCAAAGGGCTCAACGATAGTTCTTTTTAAGCGCTGTGTTACTCAAAGCATTCGTTAATGAGCGGTTTATCTAGATGCTTTTTCCAAGTAATCCCTCCTGAACTGATGGGCATGAAACTATGTTCAATCCTGCTAAACAAGCAGTGCGTATGCAAATGCAATGTGCCTTTATGTGGCCAGGGCGGATCGAGTTTCGAAATTTTTTATTTGGGTATGTAGTCATCTTATTTTTAATTTCGAAATGTTTTTATGTTCGAAACAATCACTTTCTCAGAAGGAACAAGCGTATGCTTGCTCTTTCTTGCAGGCGACGTGGGTTAGTCTGATTCTGAGCTGAATCACGGCCATGGACTCGGACGGGAAGGCAGGACCGTTCGTGGTGGCTCGAATTACTCTCGATGTTTTGTCATTTTTTCCCCACTCAAATCGTGGATCTTTTGCTCTGAACTGGAAAGAGCGTCCCAGCAACCAATTGCTGGGAGCGGTGGTTCGACTCCATCAAGATCCTGATCCCTCAATTGCGTAATGCGTAGATGCCCTATGGTTGACGGTTCTATTATTACCTCTGAGCATCTTCAGTCTTCCTCCTCAACGTATGGTTCTATTGTTACCTCTGCGCATGTCTTCTTCCTCCTCAGCCTTTTTTTCAATCAAATTTCTATTGAAAACGTTTTCTTGCATTTTTGTAGCACATGGGTGTTCTATAAATGGCATCTTACCTTCCAAGATCATTTTAGCTTAACAGAAGTGTTCTCTCTGGGACACTACAAAACTGCAATAGGTGGTATTTTAGCTTTTCAAATAATTTTTTAGTTCCTAAATTTAGTTTTAGAGCAGATTAAACCATTTTCATATAAAAGTTTTAGCTAGTACTCTTTTTTTTGCCCTGGGGAGTTTTAATTTGAACAATTAAATATTAATATTTTCTAAATTTTTATTATGAACTATGCATATTATGCATATGTAGCACAAAAGCTAAGCCTATCCTGTGCTAATACTCTTCTTGGTGCTAACATATAAACCCTCATTTGAGCTATTTGATATGATTTAGATATATTATATTTTTGTAAAAATCCTTCTTGGACATACTTTGTTACATATTTCACATTTTTACAGTAATATGTGAGTAAAAATAACAAGAGAGTTTGACCATTGTTTTTTCTAAGCACGTATTAGTAAAAAAAACAATGAGAATACAATATTATTCAAGTACATTTAAAGATAAATCTAATAATATTATTTTCATACGACCAATTTCAATATTTTTTTGTGTATTTGAGTGGGTAAAGTTTAATAATTTTAAGGGAGCAACTATTTTTAAAAATAATATTATTTTAAAAGATATTTACAAAAATAAATAGACACCCCAAAAATTACAAAAATATGTCCCTATCGTCAGTTCAACTGGCGACAGGAACCTATCGCCAGTTCAACTGGCGACAGGATCCTATCGCAAGTTGAACTGGCGATATATACCTCAGCCCTAGCCAGTTTTTGATTGTCCCTATTCCACTTAACTAGTTTGTGATTTTCATAAATTTTAAATGGTATGAAATCTGTTAGACTCGCAATAACATTTTATCATCGTCTTATGTTGTTCTACTACAGTTAATTTTTGGAGAATTTAGCGAGGACGTTTGAGGTATGAACGATTCGTAAAGGGGAAGGTAAGTGATATTGCGATTCGCCCGGGAATTCATACACACTGATATTACAGAACTTGCAGGAGAACGTCATAACACTTAATTGAAATGATAATTCACAACATTGATAATAATATGTTACTACTATTCGTTTTTTTCTCGTGGTCGCGACCTCAACGTCTCCCATGTGTACTGCCTCTAGTCGGGGGCACCGGATGAGGTCCCTGCGGCGACGTCCGAAATGCCGATGTCTCCTTGGTCCTGAGTATTTCGCGTGGGGCATATCTTGAAGGTGTGCGGACTCCGCAAATGGAGTACTTCTTCGCGCGATGTAAAAACGCCTCGCCCATATCGTTCTCGATGCGCCGCACTGTCGCCGCCAATCTTTCCCTTGAGCCTACCAATGTCCGCGGCCCAGATTAGTTGCTCCCAGGTGGGATGGCCAGTGAAATGGCTAACAACGGCGTAACCATACATCTCTCCACTCCATGTTTGCATCACCGCCTCCTTGGTGAAATAGTGAGAGAGGTCTCGCTCGGATCTTTGCGCCACCGTCGAATAGGCGGCCATGACATGGGAGCAGGGCCTATGCAGAAGAAGGGGCTTGTTACAAGTGCATATGCAACTATCGCGACGTAGCGTGCACTCATGGATGATCCTCTCGCGGTTAGTCCCGCGACGTCCTTTATCCCTACGCATTATCTCGAAGCGAAGCTCCCTCGTGCCCATCTTGAATGCCTGGTGCATCTCACCCTTCTTGCTCTTCTCCTCCATGTATGCGGGGATCATAGCGGAGTAGAGTACTCTGTCATTTGTCATGGCGAGCAACGCATTGCTGCATCTGTTAACAAAGTAGTTTGTGGTACCGCGGAGAATTGCCTCCATAATACCAACTAAAGGGAGGCACCTGGCGCCGCGCATGACCCAGTTGTAGACCTCAGCTAGGTTGGTTGTCATGATACCATATCGAGCACCACCCCTGTCATGTAGCAGCGACCACTTCTTCTTAGGCTCGTGCTCAATCCAGTCTGAGAAGCATTTGACATGTGCCCCTGTCTTCCTCGTGATACTAGGACCATCTGTGGGTAGCCGTGGCAATGCTTCGGGGGCCTGGTTAGCGCTTGGGGTGGCCCTTCTCGCTGCCTCCCTTTTGTGGGTTTGGGTCCAGTCGTCCAGAATCTTCCAGAGTGTTTCGAACTTCCGCTGCTGGTTCTGGTTGCACAGGCGCTTGAATAGGTTCATCAAGTCCTTGTTGCGGAACTACTTATAGAAGTTTGCACCCAAGTGCCTCATACACCACCTGCTCTGTAGATCCGGCCATGGAAGTGGTACGTTCTCTCCTCGTTGTAGCTGAGTTATTGCATGCAGCAGGCCTGCGTACCGATCATGTATGAGGCATACGTTGAGACAGTCCTGCACAACAGAAATCCTCACATTCTTCACGAACCACAGCGAATGTCATGGGAAGAACTTGATTGTTTCCGTCCGTCGCTATTGCAGTCAGTATCTGGCCCTTGTACCTCCCAGTCAGGAATGTGCCATCGACGCACAAGATTGGACGGCAGTGCCGGAATGCATTGATGCATGGACCAAAGGCGAAGAATGCTCGCTGTAGTACCCTCTTATTAGGCTACTTCAGATGCGTGGTGTCTTGAATATCGACATGAGTGCCGGGATTCCTGTCTTGTATGACTCGGAGTTGCCTAGGGAGGTTGTGGTAGGAATCCTCGAACGTGCCGAACCTTGATTTCAATGCCTTCTGTTTTGCCCTCCAAGCCTTGGCATAGCTGATAGTATACTGGAACCTTGCCTCAATGACCCGAATGATGGATCGTGGCTCAAAATCTAGGTTATCCACGATCTCACCGTACATGAGATTGACGATGAAGCGATGGCGAGTTCGGTGGGGATCGCATTGACTCGGCCGACGACGCACGTGTGAGGGACCACTATGGAGCACTTCCAGGAGGTGTCCCACTTGGGCTGAAATACGTGCACGCGCCAAGGGCATCCCTCTATGCCGCACTTCACGTCGTAGCATCTTGGGGTAGACTTGATGACGGTGAATGTGCGCCGCACCGACAATGCCCAGAATTTGACCGCATCCTGCACGGCCTCCTTGCATTTGTACATAGCTCCTAGTCTGACCTCGCTCTAGTCGTACTCCCACGGTACACGGGAGGCTTCGTTGACAACAAGGTTCTCGAACTGGTATGTGTTCCACTCGGATGGAACTACCTGCTGGTCCGCATCATCATCGTCATCGGAACCTTCATCTTCGGACAATGCCATGTAGTCCTGGTCTTCGAGATCCATCCTTTGCACTAGGTCTTCCAGCCCCTCCCCCTCGTCAGCAAGCCCACTAGCTTGTCTTACTGAAGGAGGTACTTCGGCATAGTATTCGTCGACGGCATCAGCAATCCCTTGTCCTTCAGCCATTGTGTGCGCCGCATTGGAGTCACCAATTTCTTCCTCGGTGTCAGCAACTCCTACTTGTTCGGACTCGATCAGAGCGGGTTTGGCATAAGCTCGGACCGAAGGACCAATTTCATCCCTCTCCTCGCCATGCTTACATACGACCGCCATGAATTTGTTCCCTTTAGTTGCACTAACTCCCAATACGTGG
Source organism: Ampelocalamus luodianensis (assembly GCA_036346255.1). Taxonomy (NCBI): domain Eukaryota; kingdom Viridiplantae; phylum Streptophyta; class Magnoliopsida; order Poales; family Poaceae; genus Ampelocalamus; species Ampelocalamus luodianensis. The sequence continues at coordinate 13,626,946 of CM070631.1, forward strand.
GCTGTCCTGCTTGGGGGGGCAAAGCAACTCAATGTTAGGTCGTACACATCACGGTCCATACGTGTGGAACAACCACCGCATCACAGCGTCGAATGTACGCTGCTTAGGTCTTGGTAGGGGCACGTCCGCTGACTGAAAATAACTCAAATCAATTCCCTCGGGACACTCCATAATAGTCCCTCGCCCATAGTAAATTTTGAAATTGGCGACGTCGGACATATTTTACGCCTTTGCAGTGTGAAGAACATTTACACGATGAACTACATATCTAAAACTAAATAGCCACAAAAAAACTATGTAAAGCGGACTTCACTACGTAATAGCACATTACCCGAGAGGTGGGCAAGCTGATGAACAGCCGCTTCACTAGCTTTCTCCTCCTCTCTCTTGTGTCCTTCTCTTTTCTGAATAAAACGAGTCCTGTGGAATTTTGAGGGTTCCAAGAGGGTTTTATAGGGTTAGGCTTGTCGCCAGCTTGAAACGGTGATAGCTTCACGCCGCCGATTGAATCGCGACAGGATCTCAACCGGCGACAAGGGGTTCAACCGGCGACAGGGATTTATTTTTGTAATTTATTACGGCGGATATTTATTGTTGTAAATATATTTTTACAATATATCCTATATTGTTGTACTAAGGAGAATTTTGTAAGATTTTTTTGAGGTGTAAGATTTTTTTGAGGACAATTGAGGTATAAATGATTCGTAAGTACGAAGGCAAATGATATTACAATGCGTCTGGGAATTCATGTACAACTCCCTTGGAGAAATTCCGGGAAATGACGCAACGATAAGAACACGACATTTCATCGGAGAAAGGGGTTACATGGCACGCAGGACAACGAACCGAGGACGGTACACGCATGCCTTTAGGGAATTGGAAATACATAGGATATGTGGACGAATAGGGTAGAACTAATGAGTGGAACGTGGCCATTTGCACTTGCGGTCCAGCTCGGCGTTGTACTCCTCGCCTTGCGCCTTAGCTCTCGCCGCGATGGCCCTCTTCCGCTCCCTCTCAGCCTCCCGTCGCCTCACATGCTCACGCTCCTGCTCCTCGCGCTGCCTGTCCCGCCTACCTTGGTTGGCCTGCTCAGCTTTCAACTCTTTGAGGCACCTTTCACGGGTCTCGATGCCCTCCCTGACCCAGCTCTTCCGTCTTAGCAACCACCACATGTCATAGGGGTGGATCTTGTCGTCGATCCACTGGCGGAAGTCGCACAGGGGTGGCGGACACTGTGGTAGGTAAAGAGAGTTCGTTACGCCGTTACGGGAAGAAAAATTGCATTGTACCCCAAAATAAGGTTTCATTACCGGCTGCCTGTCGATGTAGTCCACGGCGTAGTTTGGGCAGCACCAATAGCGCTGCCCAATGGTCCACTCATCGGTTGATTTGACGCACTTGCAGGCGTCCCGACACCAGCATAGGGGTGGCGCCACCCCTATCGGGGGGCCTTCCGGAGGGCGTTCCGCGGGCATAGGTGGGGGGCCGTGGTTTGACCCAGAATCATTGGGCATACTACAAGACAGCTTCCTCAGATCCACCAGTTCAGGAAAAGTTTGGTGTGTGAAAGGCTGCTGCTGACTAGCGGCATGATGGCGAGCGGCGGTCTCATGGGGAGACACCCAGTCCTTCAAAAACTTGCGGATTTTCTCCCATTCCTTCTCATTGTCCATGTTTTCTACTTGGTGGTGCTGCTGTGGAGATGTTGGATGAGTTGCGCTGTATTTATAGCTAGAGCGGATGGAGCCGTAGCCGGGGCTCTCATCTTGGTAAAACGCGCCTCATCGGTCACGTCCTCACAAAAAGCTGGCTCATCGGGTCACATCGTCCTGAAAAGCTAGCTGGTTTGGTCACATCCTCAGAAAAAGCTGGCTCATCGGGTCACATCGTCCTGAAAAGCTAGCTGGTTTGGTCACATCCTCAGAAAAAGGTGGCTCATCGGGTCACATCGTCTTAAAAAGCTAGCTCGTTTGGTCACGCCTCGTAAAAGTCGGCACATCGGGTCACATCGCCCTAAAAGCTAGCTCGCTTGGCGACGTCGGGTCACATGGTCGAAAAATTGTGAAATCAAAACTCAAGAATACCATTAAAATAGTTGCACACAGAATAAAACTTACATAACTACCATTACAGAAATCAATATCTAGTGGCGTCCCCTCTTGGGCGCACTCGCCGCGTCCCCGGGCCTCGCCCGTGTTGGTGCGAGTACGCAACGATCGAGCTAATCGACTACCCGACCGCGAGTAGCCCGCGGTTGTGTCGCTAGGGCCGCTCTGCGTCATTGGGTCGAACTCGCGCCGTGCATAACCGAGAAGCCTCCACAGAGAATCTGCGTGTCACGCTGGTCGCCAAGAAGTCTCGATGAGTGCCAATAGGTTCGCATCGCCCGCGACAATGCATCATCCTCCCAAGCGGTTCCGCAAAGAATTACGTTACAAAGCGTAATCATGGCGAAAAGGACGTTACGCAAGCAAGGTGAACTTACCTGTTGGCCCGAAGATGTGCTCGGACGATGCGGCATACTCCTGGCCCGCGTACGGGTGGAGCTAAGGACCTGTAACAGATCGTCGTTACTAACTTTTGAGGTTCGAAATGAATAAGCCGTGTAAGCGTGTCGTACTCACCTTCGACATGTCCCGAGGTGCTTCCCCCAGCCTGCCACGACGACGAGCCCGCCACGTGCGGGCAGAGGTCGGTCCTACCACCTCGGTGACCCCTCGTCCTCGGATGGTCGGTCCATCGGTCGGTCGGCGCGCGCGACCGGGCCGCACCGCACCGTACCGCCGCCTCCTCGATGCGCCGCAGATCCTCTCGTCCCCCAACGTCATGTGTTGTGCTGAGTCTACCAACTCGATAATGTCCCGGTGAAGATCCACCTGTAGAAGTAATCAACCAGTTGTAAACCTAAGTCTGTCAAATTAAATATGAAATAAGGATGGTTGAGTACATACGCAGCAGTGGAAAAGCGGAGTCCGGCTGGGTGGGGTACGTGTCCGACGTCGCGGCCTCATGTCGAGGAGGGTCGACCACGACCCGGACGCACTGAAGCCTCGTCCGAGTAGCGTACCACTCCATGTACTGGTCGTACGTCTCGGGGTCGTAGGGATCTTGCCCACACTGGATGAGGTCGTCGTGCGCGCCACTCCAACCCTCAACCCAAGGGGTCATCCTGTCCAACCAGGACATCGTGCCACGAACTCCCTTCTTAGTGTACCTGTGGACGGCAAGAAAATTATTTGGTGAGGATGTAACACACATTGTACGAAAGAAGTAAAAAGTGAACTTACGCGTGTACGTGCGCCGACACCCGCCTCCCCCCAAGGGGCTGGGACCTCCTGTCGCAGACTGAACTGGCGCATGACCCAATGCACCTGGTACTCCTCCACGAAGATATCATGCACCAAGGCACTTCGCGGGTACCGAGACACGAGTCTCGCGCGCGGCACGCACAGATAGTCCTCGGCCGCGGCGTGGTCACCCTCTCGTCAGTGTACGGTCTCCAGATGATGCAGTCATCGGTTAGCTGACCGAACATCGCCACGTACTCCGGGTAGGACCCCTGCGAGGTGATCGGCATGAAGGTGATCTGTGCAATAGAACACCGCAAACTAAGCACACGAAATAGTGATTACAATACGAAAAAATAAATGAATATGAAACTAACCCGTCGGTGGCACCACACAGTGCCCATGGTCGGTCGGTCTAGGTCGTCCTGCGGGACGTACAAGCTCTCCTCGTACGCTCCCAACTCCAGCTGTGGCCGTCCGATCTGGAAATGCTCAAACGACCACAACTGCAGTAGAAGCGGGCATCCTGAGAGGATGGAGCCGCATCGCGACGCCTGGCTTCAGTGTCGCACAAAGGCGCGATCGTCGCGCCACAAGATGGTCGGACCCACGCATACCGCGGATCTCGCCGATCGGCGAGTCCGCCACCTCACGCGCGTACTGGATGTAGTACTTGTCGACGCTGTCGCCGTGGGAGCCCAGGAACATGACCCACCCGAACAACCACGGAGGTAGGCCTTCAAGTGCCTCCCTACGGCGACGTTCCTCGCGTTCGCGCCATACGCCAGCCGCAAGAAGACACGTACGCCGCCAAGGTTCACATACGAATTGTTCGAGAGGACAATAGTTACGGCGACTTACGAACCGGCGATCCACCGATGTCGGCCGCGCGGTCTTTGAACTCCACGCACCCGCCGCCGTGGCGCAGCTTATCGTGGAACTCGGCTAGGAGGTCCGTGCGCCACGTGGCCGGACATCGGCGCCGCCATCGAGCGCTGCGCAGGCAACCTGGGCCGTAGCTCACGCCCCGCAGCTGCGTCGGCGCCATCTCCCGCACGGGAGGTGGAGCATGTGGGTCTCTCGCCTCCAGCGGTCAACCAGCGCCGTTAGCTGGGCCCGGTCGTATGGAAAACGCCTAGACGTACGACCAACACGCTAGTCCTGGTCGTCCTCCCACGTCGCCTCCACCATCCTCGCTAGTGGAAGGAGAACTTCCGCTCTCAACCTGCGTCGAAAAGATTAAGAACAAACGTGAGTCCACGCAAAATAATCAGATCGCGATTGAGTGCATGAAGGTCAGAACTGCACGTACCTCGGAAGCTAGTCTCGGCGTAGCCTCCATGCCCTTGATGGGCATGCGTAGCCGAAACACCCCAAGCTCTATCGGCGCCTCGCCCTCTGGGGGAACACGGTACTGAGGCGGCTAAGGTGACGCTTGTCAATCACCGGGTCAAGCAACTCGTACTGACTCGCGTCTGCCACGCCTGAAAATACATCAATAAACAAAGTTCATATTTTTTTATGCATCTTTACATAGCCTATGTAGCAACTACGAATTTTCTTTACAAATTTAATACATGTCATGCTATTTTTCTAGTTTAAATGGTATTTTCGGCACTAACATGATATTTACCGCGCACTAACAAAATAATAACTGCGCACAAATATTCTCATTGCTTTTTTGACCTACTCAGCTACTCCGGATTTTTTTTTACAATTTTAAAATATATCATGCAATTCTTCTAGTTTAAAAGAGAATTCCTGCATTAATAATATAACTACAACGGTCAACCAGCGCCATACTCAATTCTATGTCGCTACACAACTCAAAATATGTACTACACAATTTGACTACATTTATCTAACCTACTCAATTCTATATCGCCATTCTATGTCGCTACACAACTCAAAATATGTACAACACAATTTGACTACATTTATCTAACCTACTCAATTCTATGTCGCTATTTTTGTTTGCTAATCTACAAGGTTTTGACATAACGTACACAGTTTCAGAAAAATGTACTTGCAAGATGATCGATCAAATCGATGCTCACAATCTCTCCTCCGCGATTTAACCAGCAGAGCTTCGCTACTTTTTTTCTCTCCCTGTCGAACTCTCTCTTGTTTTTTTTCTGGAATTAAAATGAATCTGGACTGATTTTCTGTGGTTTTTATAGTTGGGTCCCTGTCGCCAGTTCAACCTATCGCAAGTTCAACTGGCGATAGGGACCTATCGCCAGTTTCAACTGGCGAGTAAGAATTTTAATCTGTATGTGCAACAAAAATGCACAAATAACAATACAATGACAAGAAAAAAAGATCGGGAAAAAAATTATATTCTCAACGAAATTGCATTAAACCATTGGTGTAGAACCTAGCTACACTTTTAAAAACTAATTCAAATATCCCAAACAATCAAATTTTAATATTACAATATTGCAACATTTGACAATAACAGTGAAAACATGTGAAAATAATTGTTTCAACATTTTTAGAACAGTGATGCAACAATCAAATAGTGAAGGGGTTACAACAAAAAGTTTACTCTTATGCAACAAATCAAAAGCACCATTGCAATAAAAAAAATACCTCTTGACGCAACATTAGTTGCAAACAACATCGCAACAATTAAAACGTTTTATACAACATTTTAAGCCAACTGTTACAACAAATTGAGCAAACATCTGCAACAAATGATACCTAGATAAGGCACCACAGCTGATAAGGTCCAACTAGTAATTTAGTTGGAGCATGTATGACAGCCCGATCTTTCACGGTACTTAAAAGCGACAACAAACAATAAGAGCTCTCGTTTTGATCAACTAAAACAATAATTCACGCTGCCAGCAAGAATTGAAGAATAGATGCAGATTGTATAATGGATCTCCTCCAACCGTGTGCTGTGATGTACACGAATTAGATGGATGGAACTCCAGGGAATTCAAGCGCAAAAATCCAAGCTCCAACACTTGATCCAGCGTAGTAAGAAATCTTAGTCGATTTGTTTAGCACTCGAAGTAACTCAGGAACTCGCCATGGCAGGCAATACTCTCGATAACACCAGAAAACCAAAACAATAAATTCTCATCCCCCCATATCTAGATGCTGGCCCTAGCTTTATAGGGCTGCACACACGCACACAATACCCAAGTCGGAATCGGGCCACACACACAAAAAACCACTCGAAAACCAACTAGAAAATTATGTCATGCAATTTGAACTAATAATGCTCCGATCCGAATATGCATAGTTTCCAGGAAATGTGCTTGCTTTCTCCGGCTTAAGTTCCTAGCTCTCCTGGCTTTGGCCATGCGGTATTCCACGCCCTGCTCGTCAACTGCAAGCGATGTGCTGATGTTGCACGTGGTTGTACAACAACTAGGTTTTTATTCTCCTCTTCTTCGGAGCCTTGGCCTATGCTTCTTTTCTCGTGCGCCGTCAGGCATGGTGTAATATCCCAATTTTGGACTTGTATTTCAGATGTAAGAAAATGACTAGAAATTAAAAAAATTTCTTACATCATGTATTTCCTGTATGTTATAAATAATTCCTGTACAAGAATTATGGAAATACAAAGTCACAAGTCTTTGATCCAAAACCTTGTCTTCCAAAAACATTCTTCTTAAATTTTGTGATCATCCTTTGGAAATATTTTTCCTAAGTTCTAGGGATGGCATGTAACCCCCGTGGAAAATTTCACAATTTTCAGAAATTGTTTGAATATTTTTAGAGGGTAGTCAAACCTTAAACCAGAGCCTTGCAGAATTGTTGGAGAAAAATTCACTACATAAAAACCTCTAAAAATTTTACACAAGGTTAGTATCTGAGTTAGCAAGCTCTACTAAAAATTTTAGAATTTTTGGAGTTGTTTTGCTATCTCAAATAAATCATCTAAGTCCCTGCTCCATTTTAAAACCCAAAATCTGATTTCACTGTTCGTTGGGTGTGAGTCAGACTCGGACTCGAGCCACTTGACTTGGTCCAGTCAACTAACGGCACCGGGTCTCCTTTTAAAGCGCACATCCAATTTCAGCCGTTGGATCTTAATCGCTCGGCCCATGTTCGCGCGAACGTTCGGACCTCCGAAGGACATATTTAATTGTGACCGTTCATTTCTGATCCAAGGGTTCACGATCCTCTCTGTTGATTCAAAGTTTCAAACCTTAGGAACCTTGGGCGAACCTTAGCCGTTGGATTAAAATTGGACCGTCCACGTCGCTTGATACGTTCGGACCTCCGATTGTTTTGTTCGATCTGAGCCATTGGATTAAAATCCAACGCTCACAATTTTTTGTGTTGATTTAAACCTCAGGAGCTTCGAGAAATCTGAGCCATCCATTTTTAAATCTAACAGCTCACAGCGCCCCAGCCTTTTCTCTGCTCATCTTCAACCTCGCGCTGTGCGTGAACAGAGGAGCGAGAGAGAACGGCATGGCACTGTCAAATCGTGTTCCCTTGTCAACGTCTCTTTTTGCCGGCAATTCGTGGGCGCAGGTGTTTTCGGCCATACCCATGCCCTACTCCTGCACCCCATCACTTGTTTTTCAGGCTATGGCAGCCCTATGAACCTAACACCCGTGAATCTCGTTTTGATGGCCAAACCCTAATCCTTTAGCTATTTAAGGTCCCCAAACCCTTCCTGGTACTCCTTTGCACCACCCTCAGCTCTTGCTCTGTGTATGGAGCTCAAAACCACCAAAACACCAAAATCGCCATTAATGGCAGTGGAGCTCTATTGATGGCTTTGATGTTCCAGTGGTTCTTTTTCAAATACTCTTGTACCCTTTTCAACTCCTTAATGCCCTAATCATTTCCCCTCACTCAATTTTGGGTTTCATTTACAGGATTTGACAAATTTGGGGTTTGTTCAAATTCGGCTAAAACCATCCCTTTTCTTCCTCAGCTCCAGTGAGTGCTCTATTTCTCAATTATTTGCTCATGAAGCTTCTTTGGGCTATAGTGTAGCTATTATGACCACCCGGTGGTGTTCATTTTGCTCAGGTTGTTATTTTCGTATCGTCTTCTTCAACTCCGGCGAGTTCCTCCTCTGTCAAAGCTCCTCCGGCCATCTTTGAAGCCCTTCTCGGTTAAGGTAGCTTCTAATTAGTCCCTAGATGCTTGGCACATGCTTCTTTGGACTGCTACGGAGCTTTTCGTGCATTTTCGCTTGTAGCCGAGTTGGTCGTCGTCGCTACTTTTCGGCTAGCCGGCGTTCTAGACCTTCGCCGCCGGCAAGGTCACCGCCATCGGGATCGTAAGGCTATTGCGAATCCATTTTAGTCTTAAGGTCGCGCCGCCGTGGCTGGAAGTGTACCCAAAACGACGCCCGAGCGCCGCCGCCTCCGGGCCGGTGACGTGGTTCACTCGCCACGCGGGGATCCGAGGAGGGTAGATGCTGCCTCGAGGTGGTGTAGGTCTTGCCACAGCTAGTGGTGTAGGAGCTCGATAAACCTGGGGCATTCCCCGCTGCTTGGTGAGGCAGTGAGATGCATAGTGGCTCTGGCGACCACAATGAAAGCAGGTGACATTAGGCTTGTATGTACCACTGTTTTGGGAGTTCTTACTCCCATTGTACCGTTGCACCGTAGGTGGAGAAGGTCGTGGAGGTGCCACAGGAGGCCTCGGTGGCACTGGGGCCTGAGAACGAGGTGTCTGGGGCGGTCCGGTGCGTTGTCGAGGAAAACTGCCGCTAGCTGAAAACTGAGCGGCTTTCTTCCTCTTCTTGGACTCCTCTACAGCCACACTCTTGTGCTCCACTACAATGGCCTTATTCACCAAATGTTGGAAGCTCCGGAAATCATGTACAGCTAGAGCCAGCTGCATCTTCTCAGTCAAGCCGCCCATGAACCGATTTTGTCGGCGAGTGTTAGTGGAGACGTCATCAGGGGCATAGCGGGCTAAGGAATTGAACTCCTGAAGATACTCAGTGACAGTCTTCCTTCCTTACTTCAAAGCAAGAAACTGCTGCTGCTTGATCGACATGACCCCCTCAGGAATGTAGGCCTCCCTGAAAGCCGCTCGAAACTCGTTCCACGATGGAACTTCTCCATCAGGCTGCATGGCGGAAAAATTATCCCACCATGCCACTAGCAGCGCCCTCCAGTTGATAACTGGCAAAGAGGACCTTCTCAATGCCTGTGCACTGAGCAATGTCTAGCTTCTTTTCAATATCTCTTAGCCAATCTTCAGCCTCCATTGGATCTCCGGTGCCCGCAAAGGTTGGAGGATTTGTCCGTGAAAGTCAGCGAGACCCCACGCCATCGAAGATTTCTCCTCCCCGCCGCAGAGCGGAGAAGTGTTGCAGCAATAGCCTCGAGAATCCTTGTCCGGTCCATCCTATTCCGCTCGATTTGAGCCAGGACCTCTGCCATTGAGGGCGGTGGAGGAAGCACTTCCTCATGGTCTACAAAGCAGAGGGCGTCGCGGGGGTGGAGACCCCTCGCCACAAAGAGCTCTCGCACGAGTGTTAGGGCCTGACATCCTGAAGTGACAAGGAAAATTAAAAAGAGGCCAAGATAACTGGACAACAAGCACATAGTTCTTAATTAAGCATGCATAATGATATAAAATGCACAAAAACATAACACCAGATGGGCGTACAAAGGCGCTAAGGCCAGTACAAGATCCATAAATTCAAATCATAGTTTTCCCAATGCAATTACATCCATAAAGGCCCGTGGGCGAAAAGCAACTATCTGAAATAAAAGTTCTTGCAAGAGAAACATTAATAGCTTAATTACTACTAGCTTATTACAGGAATTTAAAGATACATGCTCGACCATGAGCTTACACCTACAACATCCTAAATGTTGTTCCAGTCAAAGTTCACCGGAAACTCGTCCAGAAGATGTGCCCCAGGGGATCCCGTGTCATCGGGGTCCTCTAGATTAACAAGGCGCAGAGGGGAGCCTTGCTCTATCACATGGCCTCCAGCAGGTTCCATCCTATGAGTACGAGCAAAGCCGACCGACATATGGGCCTGGCGTCTCGCCCCATAGTTGGGTACATGCCCTGGCACTTCCGGAAGACGGTACATCGGTGGTGCTGAAGCATATGGGGAAATCTCATCTGCGCCATAAACCACATGGCGGTCAACGATCCCCATGCTACACATGAGTTGTAAGTGCTCTTGGGCCACCACGAGACGTTGACGAGTCTCGTACAACTCATACACAGTGCACCGATGGATTTGATCCATGATATGAACCAATCTTGCCAATCGCCTAACTCCGGGATCTTCCCAAATCGATCCGGCAAAGGTGTCCACCTCCGTGCCACGCTCTCTCATAGGAAAATGGTCGTAAGGCGGCTGAGACAACTCCGTTAGATCATAACGGAGGTGGCTCATAGCCACACGAGCCACTCCCTGTAGAGCCATGGCCTCAGAAGTGCCACGTGCCTGGAAACAATATGGGATACTCCCCGTGACTTGTTTGGCGATAATGTTGATCACGGCCAAGTATTCCTCCATGCCTAGCCCCCTGTCGCGGCGATAGATGGCGTAGGTCGGCTGGTAGGTACAGTTCGCCCTCCACATCATATCTCGGAGAAGTGCCAGGTATCCATCCACGTTCTCAGCTTGAGTTTCTTTGACTAGGTATTGATGACTCATCTAAAGACAAGAAAACAAGGTAAGACTTCTTTTTCAATCCAAACAAGAGTAAGGTAAGAAAAGGCACTAAGAGGGATGAGGAATAAAAGATATTCCTAACTTATACTTTTTGAAAGTAATTTGATAATTTCAAAATATTTTGACTCAAAAAGGCTTACTAACTCTAACGCCAGTGCTATCTCTAACCTACAGTCAACCTCGCTCTGATACCAACGCTGTGGGGACCCCGGGTTATCTCCATAAGACCGAGACTAAGCATGGTCTTAAAGACATAACTCTGGACCTCCGGTAAATGGATTCTAACTTAACTCAGTCTAAATGAGAGGCTTAACTGAAAACTAAAGCCCTGATGATCATGCGCGCCACTCCTCTGCGAGCACTATATGATTGTCGGTTCTCCAACAAGTCAAGCACTACACTTAGCGAGTTAAATAGGAATCCATGAACAGCGAGTATGACTTATATTGGCTCCCAAGATCAACGACCAATATAACCATACTCTCATACAACGTTGATCACATCCATACAACACTCATACATAAATAGTACAAAAGGCATACATCATAGTTCCAAGTTTACAACTAATACAAGTGGCCGACCGACCAAATTAAACGAGTTCATAAAGTAACAGCGGAAGCAAGTAAGTAAACCAAAATGCCAGCAATGGTATGCCCCATAACCCATCGGCAACCGACTGGGAGTTAAGAGATAGCATACTACTCATCAGTGTCGCCTAAATCGACATCGACAAGCTCATCGGTCTCATTATCTTCCTCACCTGTAAAAGCCAGCAAACATCTGGCTGAGTACCAAGGAGTACTCGCAAGTCTTACACAAATAAAAATAGTTATGCATAAGGTCATTCGAAGGAAGGGCTCATATTGGCTTAGTTTTGTGAAAGAGACGCAACAATGTACAACCTACACATACTAGTTTTTCAAGTGTCATTTCAAAATCAGATTTAAAGTAGAAGTAAAGCATGTGAATAAGTAATGAACTGAGTAACAAATAAGGCATAAAATTAGCAAAGGGGCTGCCCACTTTGATACAACAACAAGCATGAACATCCCATTCATGATAGTTACTAAGTTCACCCACAATTTTACTTCCAAAACTAACAATAAGCAGCCACAGATTTCAAGCGGTCGTCCATAACCGTGGACACGGCTATTCAAATAGATTTATACCCTACAGGGGTGTACTACTTTACCCACACGACTTGATTAGCCCGTAAGCCTCTAGATGCCTCCGAATATAGCATACTTCCTATGGTATGCCACTGTAAATCAAGATATGATCGTTTTTAGCAAGAAGATCCCATTGAGCTAAGTCCTCAACCTGTGGCTCCTAGGAAACACAAGACGTTAACGTCTCCATCCTATCGGCCCAAAAGGAAAACATAGGATTTCTCGGTCCTATGCCCTTACAATTTCAGCACCGTGGGACTCAACACAACAAAACCTTCCCCCTACTTAACCATACAGCACCCATATACCGCGTGTGATAGCACGAGTGTTGCTTGAACAGCAGGTACCCAAAGTTCGGTCCTTAATTGTCCAAACAAGTCCACCACTTACCCAAATCTCGTGCACAAAGCACCATCACTAACCAACACTTGTCCAGACAAAAAACTTCTTTAAAATGTCAAAATTTAACTCATAAAACAGATACGAAGATCTGAAACAAACGTATGTAATGAGAGTTGTGTTTATCCCATAATTGTCGGGTTATTCCCGACAATCGAACTACCGGTTCTAGACTTGCATGACTAAGCAAACCCGAACAATATAAATTCACATATCCTATCTTAAGCATGTGGTGCTAGAATAATTCAAGGATAACCTCAATGAATAGGATATAACTAATCTATACATCACAAAAATAGCGACATAATAAAATAGCATGCAAGCAATTATCATTGCATCTACCCTAACAAATCTGGGATCAAATATGATGCAAAAAGAAAGTTCAACGGATGCTTGCCTTGCTGGAAAAGTAGTTGTTCACTCTCAGTAGCGTAAGAGTCAATATCAATTGCTTCGGAATCTAAAGAATAAAGACCGATATAAACACCGAAAAATACTCCAAAAATCAAGATGCTAAAAAATGCATGATTTTTCTACAGTAGCTAAGTCATGAATTTAGAGGATTTTAGGTGAAAGAATTATTTCATTTAGGTTTAGTATACGAAAGTTATGGTAATTTGAATTTCAGATTTCAACATACCTATGTTTAAGTAATTTAATTATTTGGCCAAAATTTGTAGAACAGTAGGGAGTACATGAATTACATGGATAAATAGACAATATTATTACAAGTTCAAAACAGTTGAGTTTGCTCCAATTGGAGTTTTCCTGATTTAGTTATTGATTTCTAAAGTTATCAGCATTAATAGTGTAAAAATAATGCCTTTTAGGATCATTTTCCCCGAACTATAGTTTCTGTGATAGAGGTAAGTTTGAAACCACTTTTATAATTAAGTTCATTTGAAATAGAAATTATCAAAACTGATTTCACTGTTTTTAGAGTTTCCAAGAATTACTTATGAATCTTTAAAGTTATCAGCCTTTTTCTATTGTAAAAATAATAGTGTTAATGGGTCAATTTCCAAAATAATACTCTCTGCTGCAGAGACAAGGTTGAAACAAATTTTAACATAAAGTTCATTAAAAATAAAAATTATCAGAAGTGGTTTCACTCATTTTGGAGTTAAAATGAATTAGTTATGTATTTTCAAAGTTATACATATTTTTCAGCTTACAAATAAATGGATTTCGAATTTCTTAAAGCATTTATCACTTTTTCTACCGAACGCTTCCTAGCCGCGGTCACTGACCAGCGAGGCCAGTGAATAGCACATTTTCTATTTTAACTTAAGTTTTAAATACTGAACTAACATATGGGACTCGCTGTTAGTGACATGGTCCAAAGGACTCGGTCCACCGGCGCATACGCACGGTGCACGGGGCTTAAAGCCTAGGGCCCACATGTCAGTCACTCTTCATTTCGGTTTAACCCCGCCGTTTTGTGTGCTCGGGGCCCACGTGTAAGTGAAACATTAGCGTCGCTTAAGACATCAATTAATGGCTAAGCCAATCATTAGGTATTAATGATCGTCATTTGCCGTAACCTCCCAGCTACAGTGCTAGTCGGGGTACGACAACGGGAGTTTCTCCCGTGCGTTTTCCGGCGGTTCACCGCGAATCGCCACGTGGCGCCACCAAGAGCATGTGCGATGTAGAATAGCAATGCGCCCTACAGATAGAAGTCTCAACGACCGAAAGGGCCCAGACCGCGGCTAGCGGAGTGGAGCGCGACGCCAATACGGCAAACATGACAACAAAGAAAGTTAAGCTCCGCAGTGCAAATAAGCGGTGCCCGAGATCCTAGGGGCTAAGAGAGATCTACCGAGCAAGGAAAGGTGCTCGGGAGGCTCGAGAAGTGGAGCTCTGTCGGCCACGGAGAGGAAGATGGCGGCGTGACGGCCGCAAGGAGAGGTGACCACGAGCAAAACCAACAAAATGAGTGGTCGGGCAGCTCAAGGATCTCGTGAGGATCTTTGTGAGAGCAAGGAATCGCAAAAGCTTACCAAACCGGTGGGAGATGAAGGGGTGTTCTTAGGCCGAAACTAGACAAAACTTGATTCACCGAACCTCGTCGTGCAACAATGAAATAAGTTGAGGGGTTTTGATCAGTGGCCTAAAGCACGTAAGGTGACGTGGTGGATTGAGGATAATACCTTCCAGATTCGAGAATGGCAAGGTGAGCTCCTCGGGTGCGCGCTCCACGGCAGAGAAAAGGCACGAAGATGAACCGAGACCTACAAGGCAAGGTAGGAGCTGAGCTTTGTAAAAATGGAGAAGGCATTAAAGATAGAAGAGAGGGAAAACACCCGGTGGAAGCTTACCCAAGCGAGGAGCACAGGCGGGCTTCCTTCTTCTCGGTCAACAGAGAAGAAGTGAGGGGGAAGGAAGGGGTTGCGAGGGGTATTATCCTCGGATGTTGACGGAGATGGAGGCGGCGTCAAGCGAGGAACGCACCGGAGTAGCCAACGACAGCGGTGGATTGACGGCGTCGGAATCCCTCAACGGCTCGGAGCAGACTGCCTCGACCGCGTGGAGCTCAACTCCTGCGCGAGCGTCAGCGAGAGGAGGGAGGCGAAACCGACAGGTGGGTCCGACATGGCAGCGACTCATTGCGCGCTAGCGGACGGGGTTTAAGTGATTTGATGCACACCGTTGGATCTCGGGTGGACGGCTTGGATTAGAGAAACACGATCGCAACGGGCCGAAGGGGTACGTGACCTGGACCGTTGATCCAAGATCCGATGGTCTACATGCGAAGGTGCATTTAGGCGGTCGGGCTGAGTCAATTTGCCTGGGTCGGGCTCGAGCCAAAGGAACAGTACCGGTTAGTTAGGGTTTAGGATTTTGACTGAGATTTAAATGGTTTTTCCTACTTTGACCAGGGTGCTAAAAATAGAAATAAATTTCCTAAAATCATGAAATAATTCCTGGGGGTTCCTGGGATGGCCTAGTGTCCATAAAAATTATTGAACACTATTGTTCATGATATAAAGTGTATAATTTAAATTCAAACATAATGTTGGTCTTTAAACTGTGTTTGAATATTCATAGGGTTCAAACCAGTCCCAAAAATTTGGGAAAAATTATATTAATTCATGATAATTAATTTAGTGTGTGAATAAATTATTTCCAGAGGAACTTTGGTAGCATTTGTTTCTGTTTTTAGTTTGGAGTTCAAATTAAAGTGTATGTTTCATATGTATTTTGAGATTTTCCAAGTACAATATTTAAATAAAAAGTTTCAAAACATGATGCATGCTAATGAGATGCATAATAAACCTCTTTATTAATTTGGGGATGTGACAAACCAACTTCCTTTGATACAGCTTTCATGTAGCTATGTATAGGCTTGTTACTCGTAAGTCTTGCGAGTACATTATTGTACTCATCTGCATTGCTTGTTGTGTGCAGAGGAAGAAGGTGAGCCCGAAGGGCGTCACTTTTGTGAGTTGTGCTGTGGTGTTGTGTGGGGAGATTAGCTTGGCGGCCCGGTCGGTTGCACTATGGTGTTACCTGGCTAACCAGTCGTCTTTTGGTTTAAGCCATCTTATGGCACCTTTTGCTTCCGGTGATACTTATTACTTAATACTTATGTCATTTGGCCGGTCGGCTGTTCTGTAATAACTTAATATTATGTATGTCTTTTGCTAGACTTGTTATATCATGTTGTATGCAATTGATGCATGCTTTTGTAAGATGTATGTGTGCTGCAATTTCTGGGAAGCACATGTCCATCGAGACGCAGTGTATTTTGTTTGTGATACTGGAGTCAATGGAAGACTAAGTATTACAAGCTAAATAAACTGGGTTCTCACAAAGTTGGTATCAGAGCCATACTGACCGTAGAAACCCCTAGCTTGGTCGTCCCTAGTATATTTTGAAAACTTAATTTCTAAATATCAAATGGTTCATGAAAATTTTAAGTAAGTTCTCAGATTTTGCTTCTCATTTATCTTAGCTTGCTTATCTCACCTTATTCTGGATTGAACTTAAAATACTGATTTTTCTCTCATCTTCTTTCAAAAGATAGCTGTTTAATCGATTAAATTGGTTTTGGAAAAACCATGAGAGCTTTAAATTGAAGTAGGGCTGTCCATTAGTGAAGATTAGGAACTTCCAGAGAAGGGGAATTCGGCCAGGGATTTGAAGAAGAAATCTGGATAGCAAGCTAGTAGATAGTATATAGTGCTGAAAATGAGGGGTAAATTTAACTAAAATTTGTGGGGATAACAGGGTAAGAAGTGATATGAGTTAGCTAAGTGTCTAACCTTTTTTAGGTAATTTTCACCTTGTTTCCTGGCTGTTTCGAACCAAGGTTGATGTGCTGAAAATTGCCTTCCTAAAAACTGATTACTCGTTCTACAATACAAGTTAGTCATATTGGGAAGTTGGAGTTTATTTTTGTGATCTTGCTGCGATTTTTGCTGGTCCTCAAACTGTTAGAGTTTATTTTGTAGAGTGTTTAAATTGTTTTTCTTTGTCTCCTGTTCCGGAGTTGTTGCTGCTCGGTACTGCTCCAATTTCTAAGGCACCGTACCGAATGCCTCCTAATGAGTTGGAGTAGCTGAAGAAGCAATTAGGTGAGCTTCAAGCAAAGGGCTTTATCCGACCTAGCTCATCTCCTTGGGGTTGTCCAGTTATTTTTGTGAAGAAGAAGGACAAGACCCTGCGTATGTGTGTTGATTACCGTCCACTTAATGAAGTGATGGTGAAAAACAAGTATCATTTGCCTCGCATTGATGATCTCTTTGACCAGTTGACTGGAGCCCGTGTATTCTCCAAGATTGACTTGAGGTTGGGGTATCATCAAGTCCGGATCAGGGCTGAAGATATTCCAAAGACAGCTTTCACTACTCGTTATGGTCTTTACGAGTACACCGTCATGTCATTTGGCTTAACCAATGCTCCCGCTTTATTCATGAATCTTATGAACTCGGTGTTCATGGAGTATTTGGATAAGTTCGTTGTGGTCTTCATTGATGACATTCTTATCTACTCCAAGAATGAAGAGGAGCATGCTGAGCATCTGCAGATTGTATTGGGAAAGCTGCATGAGCACCAGCTGTATGCCAAGTTCAGTAAGTGTGAGTTCTGGTTGAAGGAAGTGGCATTCTTGAGCCATGTTCTTTCAGCAGGAGGTGTAGCTGTGGATCCTAGCAAGGTCAGCGATGTTCTATCTTGGGGTCAGCCCAAATCAGTCACCGATATGCGGAGCTTTCTTGGTTTAGTAGGCTACTACCGCTGCTTTATCGAGAACTTCTCTAAGATCGCGAAGCCGATGACTGAGTTGCTCAAGAAGGACAAGAAGTTTATGTGGTCCTCTGCTTTTGATGAGAGTTTTCATGAACTCAAGAAGCGCTTCACTTCGGCTCCAGTGCTTGTGCTTTCCGATGTCCACAAGAGTTTTGATATCTATTGTGATGCCTCTCGTTAGGGACTCGGTTGTGTTCTTATGCA
This sequence comes from Ampelocalamus luodianensis, assembly GCA_036346255.1. Taxonomy (NCBI): domain Eukaryota; kingdom Viridiplantae; phylum Streptophyta; class Magnoliopsida; order Poales; family Poaceae; genus Ampelocalamus; species Ampelocalamus luodianensis. The sequence continues at coordinate 13,644,894 of CM070631.1, forward strand.
AGAAGGCAAGGTAGTGGCCTATGCATCAAGGCAGTTGAGGCCTCATGAACTCAACTATCCTACCCATGACTTGGAGTTAGCTGCAGTGGTTCATGCACTCAAGATTTGACGGTATTACCTGATTGGTAACCGTTGTGAGGTGTATTCTGATCACAAGAGCTTGAAATATTTTTTCACTGAGCCAGACCTGAACCTCAAGCAAAGGAGATGGTTGGAATTGATCAAGGATTATGATATGGGCATTCAGTACCATCCGGGCAAGGCCAATGTTGTTGCGGATGCACTTAGTCGAAATGTGTATTACAATGCTTTAATGCTCCAAGAGCAACAGCCTGCCCTTTATGAAGAATTTCAGCGGCTCAATTTGGGTTTGATTGAGCATGGTTCTCTTGCTACCTTGGTTGTGCAACCAACCTTGGTGGACCAAATCAAGGCTGCACAGCAGACAGATGTTGGTGTGAGTCAAATCAAGCAAAATATCAAGGATGGGACAGCCAAGTGCTTCTCAGAGGATGAACATGGTGTTGTGTGGTTTGGGCAACGTCTTATGGTTCCAAAGGTCGTGGAATTACGGGATCTGATTCTCCGCGAAGCCCATGACTTCCCTTTGTCCATTCATCCCGGGGCTACCAAGATGTATCAGGACTTTCGTCAGAGATTCTGGTGGACCTGTATGAAGCGCGAGATTGCCAAGTTCGTTCCGAGAGCGCGGCGTGTCTTTGTCGTGTCAAGGCTGAATATCGCCAGCGAGCCTTCTTGACCTTTGCGATGGCGAGTGGAAGTGGGATTCCATTGGCATGGACTTCATCACCGGTCTGGCCCGTACTTCTTCGGGGAAGGATGCCTTGTGGGTTATCATTGATCGGTTGACTAAGGTAGCCCATTTTCTTCCAGTTCAAGCGAAGATTGATGTGGGTCAGCTGGCGGACCTCTACATATCTCGCATTGTGTGCTTGCATGGTGTGCCACGAACGATTGTGTCAGATCGTGGTTCTCTTTTCACCTCTCGGTTTTCGCACAAGTTGCAAGAGGCTATGGAGACTCGTCTTTCTTTCAGTTCCGCTTATCATCCCCAAACTGATGGTCAAACGGAGAGAGCCAACTAAGTGTTGGAAGATATGCTCCGTGCTTGTGTTCTTTCCTATAGGAAGAATTGGGAGAAATGCCTACCGTTTGCTGAGTTCTCCTACAACAACAGCTTTCAGGCTAGTCTTGGCATGACACCTTTTGAGGCATTTATGGGAGGAGGTGTAGAATGCCATTGAACTGATCGGAAACTGGTGAGCGACAGTTCTTCGACCCAGATTCGATCAATGAGGCCGAAAGCCAGGTTCAGTTGATTCGTGAGCATTTGCGCGTGGCCCAGTCCAGGCAAAAGAGCTATGCGGATCGTCGTCGCCGAGAGTTGAGCTTTGAGCCCAATGACTTTGTGTATCTCAAAGTCTCACCTTTGAAGGGCCGTCAGCGTTTTGGTATCAATGGCAAGTTGGCTCCTCGATATGTTGGGCCTTATCGCATTATCGAGAAAATTGGAGCTGTTGCATACAGATTGGAGTTACCAGCTACACTTGAGGGGGTGCATGATGTGTTCCATGTGTCCCACTTGAAGAAATACCTCTGTGTTCCAATTGAGGAGACTCCGTTGGAAAATCTCGATGTGCGGGAAAATTTGACCTACCATGAGCATCCTGTTCGATTCTTGAGGAATCTGAACGAAGGACAAGAAACCGTGTCATCAAGTTCCTTAAGGTTCAGTGGTCGAATAATTCTGAAGATGAGGCAACTTGAGAGCGGGGAGATCGCCTTCGTGCAGACTACCCGTCTTTCTTCTCTGAGTAAACGGAATCTTGGGACGAGATTCTTGTAAGGGGGAGGGGGGAGATTTGTAACATCCCAATTTTGAACTTGTGTTTCAAATGTAAGAAAATGAGTAGAAATTGAAAAAATTTCTTACATCATGTATTTTCTGTATGTTCTAAACAATTCCTGTACAAGAATTATGGAAATACAAAGTCACAAGTCTTTGATCCAAAACATTGTCTTTCAAAAACATTCTTCTTAAATTTTGTAATCATCCTTTGGAAATATTTTTCCTAAGTTCTAGGGATGGCATGTGACCCCTCTCGAAAATTTCACAATTTTCAGAAATTGTTTGAATATTTTTAGAGGCAGTCAAACCTTAAACCAGAGCCTTGCAGAATTTTTGGAGAAATATGCACTACATAAAAACCTCTGAACATTTTACACAAGGTTAGTATCTGAGTTAGCAAGCTCCAGTAAAAATTTCAGAATTTTTGGAGTTGTTTTGCTATCTCAAATAAATCCTCTAAGTCCCTGCCCCATTTTAAAACCCAAAATTTGATTTCACTGTTCGTTGGGTGCGAGTCAGACTTGGACTCGAGCCACTTGACTTGGTCGAGTCAACTAACTGCACCAGGCCTCCTTTTAAAGCGCGCATCCAATTTCAGCTGTTGGATCCTAATCGCTCGGCCCATGTTCGCGCGAACGTTCGAACCTCCGAAGGACATATTTAATTGTGACCGTTCATTTCTGATCCAAGGGTTCACGATCCTCTCTGTTGATTCAAACCTCAGGAACCTTGGGCGAACCTTAGCCGTTGGATTAAAATCGGACTGTCCACGTCGCTTGATACGTTCGGACCTCTGATTGTTTTGTTCGATCTGAGCCGTTGGATTAAAATCCAACGCTCACAATCTTCTCTGTTGATTTAAACCTCAGGAGCTTCGAGAAATCTGAGCCGTCCATTTTTAAATCTAACAGCTCACAGCGTCCCAGCCTTTTCTCTACTCATCTTCAACCTCGCGCCGTGCATGAACAGAGGAGCGAGAGAGAGTGGCATGGCACTGTCAAATCGTGTTCCCTTGTCAACGTCTCTTTTTGCCGGCAATTCGTGGGCGCAGGTGTTTTCGGCCATACCCATGCCCTACTCCTGCACCCTATCACTTCTTTTTCGGGCTATGGCAGCCCTATGAACCTAACACCTGTGAATCTCGTTTTGATGGCCAAACCCTAATCCTTTAGCTATTTAAGGTCCCCAAACCCTTCCTGGTAGTCCTTTGCACCACCCTCAGCTCTTGCTCTGTGTGTGGAGCTCAAAACCACCAAAACACCAAAATCGCCATTAATGGCCGTGGAGCTCTGTTGATGGCTTTGGTGTTCCAGTGGTTCTTTTTTAAATGCTCTTGTACCCTTTTCAACTCCTTAATGTCCTAATCATTTCCCCTCACTCAATTTTGGGTTTTATTCACAGGATTTGACAAATTTGGGGTTTGTTCAAATTCAGCCGAAACCATCCCTTTTCTTCCTCAGCTCCGGTGAGTGCTCCATTTCTCAATTATTTGCTCATGAAGCTTCTTTGGGCTATAGTGTAGCTATTATGACCACCCGGTGGTGTTCATTTTGCTCAGGTTGTTATTTTCGTATCGTCTTCTTCAACTCCGTGAGTTCCTCCTCTCCAAAGCTCCTCCACCATCTTTGAAGCCCTTCTCGGTTAAGGTAGCTTCTAATTAGTCCCTAGATGCTTGGCACACGCTTCTTTGACTGCCGCGAGCTTGTCGTGCATTTTCGCCAGCCAGGAGTTGGTCGTCGTCGCTACGTTCCGCTGGCCGCGATCTGAGACCTTCGCCGGCAAGGTCACCGCCATCGGGATCGTAAGGCTATTGCGAATCCATTTTAGTCTTAAGGTCGCGCCGCCGTGGCCGGAGCCGCCGACGGCAAGCCACTCTTTTCGCTCGGATTTTGCCGGACGAAACTCCCGTTCTGCTGTTGTCGTTAAGACACAGTTAATGGCCTAATCATTGTAAATCATTAGGGATAATTATTATGTCTTAATCTGGTTCGTTGTCTCACTGACTTGTGGACCCGCTCATTAAACCCCTCCCGGCGCATTTAAACTCACGTGGGCGAGTGCGTAGCGCTTTGGTAAGCATGGACCGTCGATCTTGTGATCAACGGCCCAGATCTTTAGGACTTTCGGACCCTCCGAGTTTTCTAATCACTCTGGATCGTTCATCTCGTGATGAACGGCTGAGATTCGTATGCTGTTCGGACTCCCCGAAGGGAAGTGCGCTCTAAGCTGCTCATCCTTAGATCTGCGGTTGTGGATGGCCGAGGCATTCGCACTATCCGAATGTTTCCATCCACGTGGGCCGTTGGATCTAGATCTAACGGTGGGCTCCTTTTGGAATCGCGCGCGTGCGCTATTCCCAGCGCGCGTGGGCCGTTAGATTTCCGATCAAGGGCCCATAGCCGTCCATGTCTTTTTAGTTCTGATAAGTTTGGTTATTTCAGTAAGCATTTATTTATCAACTAAAAATTGTGTTAAGCCTTTAGAAACCCATAACTAATTCGTTTTAAATCCTTTTCAGATGTTTCGAGCTGCATTAAATTCATGTTTCACTATAGTTTAATTTAAAAATACATTTAGCTATGTTTTTACAGTAGAAAATTTTATAAGCATTATTAATTCGTTTCTGCCATTATTTAATATTCTTGAAATTAAAGGAAAACTTAGAAAATGCATAACTAAATTGCTTTAATTCCTTTTTAGTTGATTCCAGTTGGGATAAATCCATGTTTAACTAAAGTTTAATCTAAAAATGTATTTAGATAAGTTTCAGTAACAAAAAGTTTTACAAACACTAATAACTTGATATCAGCCATTTTAAGATTATTCCAGGAAATGAATTAAACTTTGTGAAATGCATATCTTTTTCTGTATAATTTCAATTTGTGCAAAATTAATTTTGTTAAATTCCTCTGTTAATATACTTTCGGATGAAATAGGTGTTGATCATGATTTCATTACTAGAAAATGTTATGTGCTAGGTTTACAACTTAGAAAAATCATAAGTAAATCTTTATAACTCCAAATTTAGTAAACTCAACTTTGCTGGCATTAGGATGTCATAACCTACCTGTCATAAAAATTTCAGACCTTAAATCATTCTAGAAATTTTCGCCATGAACAATACCAGTAATTAATTTAGTTGACTTAATAGGTTGAGAGAGTGTATTTTAGCTATAACTTTTGCATACTAAATCCAAATTGCATGATTCTTGTTCCTAAAATTATCTAAAATCATCCTCTTACTGTGGTGTGAATTTCATAAGGTTTGGATGCTGTTTTGCTGTTGAAGTCTATTTGGTGTTCTTCGTTCTTATTGGTTTATCGCCTTTTCGCGTTAGGTTCTGAAGATAATATTGATATTGATTCTGAGCCACAGCCATCAGACCCTGCACTGCAGCAAGGCAAGCAGATGTAGCATCATTTGATCATGTTGTTTCTACTATTTTTAAATTCTAATATATTGTTTGCAAATTCTATGTACGCATTGCTATGTTGTTTTAACTATTGTCGATAGTTAACCCAGTAGATGCATTATCAGTAGGCAAATATTTATCCTCTACTACTGAGCCTAGGTTTATCTTGCTGTGATTTTGGGTTCATTGGATGGGCCCTTGTCACTTAGTACTTTACGAGTTCGTTGCTTAGCCATGCTTAGCTATCGGTAGAAATGGGCGGTTATCGACTCGACTTGTCGATAACCTTGATTACACAAACTTATTATGATCTCTATATTTCAGCTTTGTGCTATGTTTAAATTGCAAAACTAAAACTGAAAATAAAACCATTTGGACTTGGGCATATTGGTAAGATGGTGTGATTTTTGGGTGTGTCTGGAATGGTGCCCTGGTCATTTAAGGACCGAGTTACTTGCACCACCGTTCTGAGCATTCTTGCGTGCTAACCACACTAGAGGGTATGGGACCTCTCTTGACTTAGTACTTTGGCGTGTGTTAGCTACGAGTCGCAGGTGGGCGTGGGTGTGTTGTGTTGTGGTAAAATGAGGAGATTTATTTGTGGGAGCATTGTAGTTGTCCAAAGAGCTTTACCTCGAGGGGTAGTTGTCTTTTTGGCTTTACAATGTAAGCGTATGGGTTTCCATCCATACGAGTGACTCGTAGTTGGTATACAATATTGGAAATGTCTCGTAGGACTTAGCCGTGCCAGCATACCTTTGGAAGTGTGCTAATCATGTGGCTTAAAGGCGGTCTGAAGTGTGGGTACATTGGTACACCCCTGCAGAGTTTTGAACTATTCGAATAGCCTCGTCCTAGGTTATGGACATGCTCGGAAACGCCTCGTGAGAACTAGACTACAATATTTTAATTAAAACTTAATGGGTGGTATGAATCAGGGATTCATGCTATGTGTAGTGGCTATTGGGTTAGTCACTTCTAGGTGGTCACTTGTTAATTAGGTGGTCACTTGTTAATTATTGTTACTCGCTGTTATTTCAATGCTTAAAAACTGATTTGTTAAATTGCTTTCAATCTATTACATTATTGCAAATGAAAATTGCTTTATGCGTCCAAATAACCATATAACCAACTTCCTTTGATACAACTTTCATGTAGCTATGTATAGGCTTGTTACTCGTAAGTCTTGCGAGTACATTATTGTACTCACCTGGATTGCTTGTTGTGTGCAGAGGAAGAAGGTGAGCCCGAAGGGCCTCACTTTTGTGAGTTGTGCTGTGGCAGTGTGTGGGGAGATTAGCTTAGCGGCCCGATCGGTTGCCCTGTGGTGTTATGTGGCTAACCGATCGTCTTTTGGTTTAAGCCTTCTTATGGTACCTTTTGCTTCCGCTGATACTTATTACTTAATACTTATGTCATTTGGCCGGTCGGCTGTTCTGTAATAACTTAATATTATGTATGTCTTTTGCTAGACTTGTTATATCATGTTGTATGGAATTGATGCATGCTTTTGTAAGATGTACGTGTGCTGCAATTTCTGGGAAGCACATGTTCATCGAGACGCGGTGTATTTTGTTTGTGATACTGAAGTCAATGGAAGACTAAGTATTACAAGCTAAATAAACCGGGGTCTCACACATGGCAAACAAGTACCACTGCATCTTCACTTCCCATGTCGTCCTCCCTCACATTCCTCTCGACACTAACAAGTACTCCAACTAGAAAAGAATTAATACCAATTGAAGCTTTTCTGTTTTTAGGCCCGTATCGTCCCCTCCCCTTTAAGCAAAGCTGTCCTCGGGTTTGGGGTAATCTTCAAAGCCTTATCCTCTGCTGAAATTTTCTCCACTTTGATTACACTCTCCATAATTGGTAGCACATGTCGCTTCCCATGATGTACAAAAGAATATGTGTTAGACCGTCTCTCATGTGTAGCATTATGATCATATTGGCACGATCTACCCAATAGCAAACCACATGTATCCATCAACACGACGTCACAATCTACCTTGTCAACATAATCACCAACAACAAACGGAACACGTACCTTGTGAGTTATTTTTAACCTCTCGGAGTTATACAACCACTCCACATAGTGTTGTTGCGGATGCCTCCACGTGTACAACCCCAAAGCGTACACCAAATCCTTGCTAATCACATTGGTAAAGCTCCCACCGTCAATGGTCAACTTGCACACTTTCACCTTGATCTTGCACCCTATTTGGAAACACTCCACCGTTGCCCTTTAGCTTCAATTTCAGCACCTTGCACTTTTTGAACTAGCATGTTCACACCACTTTTAGGAGGAAGATTCGATTGATCAAAAGTTGGTCATGGATAAAAGGAGTTTTCTCGTATTCGGTGTCTTCTGATTTCTCACTTTTAGAATCCTCACTAGCACTTTTCAAGCATAACCATTACTTGTGGGCAATACATTTCGCTGATTTGGGCAATCTCACATCATATGACCTCATCCCTTGCACTTGAAGCATTCAATTTCCCTTGTACGAGCAGTAGAGAAAGCACTAGATTAACTTTAAATGTTTCTTTACCTCCATTGCTAATAGGCTTTGACACCTCCTTAGGAACAACTTGTTTGACTGTTGTGATGTTGTTACCTTAGAATTTGTGACAACATCATCTCCTTGATGTTGTGGATGCCTCCATGCGCTATTTTGAGTGGGGCGACCACTCCTTTTTTGCTTTCGCTTCACTTGTTGTTCAACACGTTCGGCTTGATGCATTAAGTCTTGGATGTTATAGCAATGAACCATCTCCACTCTATCTTTCACCTTCTCATTGAGCCCATTAAAGAAACGTGCTATGGTAGCCTCCTCACGTTCCCCCGTTCCTATATAGATCATCAATATCTCCATCTCTTTGTAGTACTCACCGACACTAGAATTGCCTTGTCATAGTTGTCACAGTAGATTTTACAAGGTCCTAGTGTAGTGTTCAGGAACAAAACGTCGCCTCAACATATTCTTCGTCTAGACACATGTATCCGGACGTGCTCCCACACGACATAATTGGTTCCACCAGACTAGGCATACCAGTGAACTCAATTGTTGCCAAACGAATCTTCTTGTCCTCGGTGTAGTGATGGCTATCAAAAATTTGCTCGACGCGCATCTCCCACTCCAAGTACTCATCTGGTTCATTTTTTCCCTTGAACGGCGAAATAGAAATTTTAACCCGACCGATGTTGTCATCCACGGCGACACGCTGAGCCAAACCAACCCTCCTCCATCATGCACTCCCACGTGGGTAGCACCACGGTGATCAGGGTCGACATGACGCGGGTGTGGATAGAACCTTGCTGCACCGTCAAAGTCGTCCTCCTGTTTGTCACCTTCAGAGTGTGCACGCCGTTCAGGAAATTGAGGAACTCGATGAGCATGCACAACTTGTGGTGGTGGTCATGGTTTGTTGTTGATAGCATCGGTTAACGTGTCAATCCGTGTTGCCAAATTATCCACCTTATTCTCCAACTTCTCATGATGGGTCCGTTGTTGATAGCATCGGTTAATTGTCTACCTTATTCTCCAACTTCTCATGATGATCTAGGAAAGGAGTCCCGTGTGGCCTCCAGTCCCACACGTACCTCTGAAAGTAATTCATCAGCATATTGGGGCACCTTATCATCTTGAGCAGCACCACCAATGACACCAACTTGATTGCTAGGCTCTGACTTAACCACCTTGCCTATCTCTGGATAAGCAGCCGCACAAAACTTCCAATATTAGTAGTACCATGAGCAACGTGACACTTTGATACCACCTGATACAACTCAATTAGTTATTTAGTTGGAGCGTGTATGACAGCCCAATCTTTCACTGTACTTAAAGCAGCAACAAACAACAGACCTCTTGTTTTGATCAACTAAGAAACAATAATTCACGCTACCAGCAAGAATTGAAGAATAGATGCAGACTGTATAATGGATCTCCTCCAACCCATGTGCTGATGGATGGAACTCCAGGGAATTCAGTGTGCAAAAATCCAAGCTCCAATACTTGATCCAGCGCAGCAAGAGAAGAAATCTTAGTCAATTTGTTCAGCACTCAAAGTAACTCAGGAACTCGCCATGGCATGCAATACTCTTGATAACACCAGAAACCCAAAACAATAAATTCTCGTCCACCCATGCAGGCGTAGGTAGTGCAAGAAAAAGAGGGCAATGGCGGCCAAGGCCAAGGCGGCCGATGAGGAGTACAACACTGAGCTCGCAAGGAAGGGCAAATGGCCCCGGTCCACGTAGTAAGTCGGGCCATTCCGTAGTAGTCCCCCGTCCTACATGCTATGTTTTTTCTATCTCCTGAAGGCATGTATATTTACCTAGTCCAGATGCTTGTGTCGTAGTGTACCGTAGTAGTAGTGAGGATAATTAAAGCAATTAGCCAAACCATCATGCCATGTGACCACGTGTAATGTGCTTATGTATGCAGACTCTAATGTAGTTCTGGTTCCGTGTCTCGCACTTTACCTTCGGTCAATTAGCAGTCAACTAACCTTTGGGTTTCTCGAGACCTAGTACATGTCGCCGTCAAAATCACTATTGGCCATCTCATCAGCCAAAGATCGTTTTCCAGGAGGAGGAAAAAGTATAGCATATTTGGAATATCCCGCAACCTCCTCTAGACCGCTAATGTACCTTGCTGTCAAGACATGTATATCACCAAAATATAACCCAGGATATTTATATACAAGCACATCTCCAGAAAGCTGTCCATTGACGTTGTTTAATAAAAGATATAGTAAGTAATAAACAATAAGGCCTCCTTTCAAACATTAGCAAATCTCAAAGAACTAATGACTGTAGATTGCATATTGGTGCATGTTTTATAGGAGGCTAAGACATGCTAAAGAACGAAGGTTCTAAATATTTTCTGTGAAATTAAAAGCAATCATCAATTGGTAGTTTTCCTTGCTTGATTCGTTTTTTTTCCTGTTGAGCCATGAAAGCAAGCCTTGCAAGTATGCCTCTTTTAGTGGAATCCCAGAAAGAATCATTTGCACTGACATCGAATCCTCTATGTCAGCATAGCCAAATGTAACTGTAATGACCAGATGAAAAAGAGAGGTGGATCAAACACAAGCAGGTGAATGAAAAAAAAACTAAATTAAAATGGCAGACTATTAGAACTTGTAACATAAAAGTACAAGTTCTAGAGCATAAAGAAGCAAATATATATGCCAAATTGTACTGTGCAGTGCATGAAGAGTATGAAACCACAACATTTCAAGGCATCTTCATAATCACAACAAGCATTTTCAGCCCCTTCAATTGCATTCTGTAGAAGCTCCATAAAGTACTCTACTTTAACTCCACCATAGTGAAGTAATGTGCTAAAGAACCTTGATGTTAATGTCCTTTTGGGTTGATTGCTAAGGAAAAAAATGCAATGATTTATTCTTGTGAACCAAAAGAAAATTAATACAAATTTTGCTAATCAAAATGCTTAAGCTGTTGAGAAAATGTGGGCAGTCCTGCACATACATCAATATATCCCTCTCACTTCTACACTTAACCAAGGCAACTAGTATGAGGACTCGACATGATCCACCCTGAGGATGTTTTATGTCTCACCACCGGTCCCTCCAAATATCACAATGAATGTTTTCTCTAAAATGCGGACGTCTGAAGCTCCGAACCTCTGGGCTATGCTACCACACCATGTTTGATTCATCAATCAACTCATCCAAAAGCTTAAAACTATTGATTTTCAACTCATCCAAAAGATGAGTTATTATACTTATAATAAGAATAAAACAAGGTGCTTCAACATCACAAAATAATCCCATGCTAAAATTATTCTAACTTTCAAACTATACCGTCTCATAAAATTGGTAACATTTACATTTATAGCACTGGTAGAAAGGCTAACCTAACCCCTAGGAGGGCCTTTCTTCAACCAAACTTACAACTTATGAGAGATACTTGAAACAAATTCCATAATTTATATTTAAAATTATAAACCATTCATCGATTCAAGCCCAAATTAAATTAAACCATGAACTCAATTCATAATTTATAAATCTAATTTCAATTACCCAGGAAAAAGCAAAAAAATCATGCTTTGCAATAATTTGAATTTAAAAACAAATAAAACCAAATCTGCGCTCAAATTCTAAATTGAATTCAAACTCAAGTCGAAATAAAAATTCTAATTCTAAATTGAATGAAAAAAATCTGAGCCGACACAATTTCAGAGCATATAAAATTATGTAAAAATTACACAATCAAGACCACTGTGTAAGGAGCCTGAAAAATTATAATGTTTAAACCCTCATTTTCTATATTAGAAAATTCCTACAAATAATATACTTAAATGATTTTTTTTTAAAAAAATTAGAATGGATACAATTTTGAAAAAAAATACATAAGGAAGCAAACTGTGTCGGGAGGCTTTATAAAAAATTTTATAATTTTTTGAGCTTATTTTCTATATTTAGAAATTCCTCCAAAAAATATACTTAAATGGATTTTTGATAAAATTATGCTACAATACATAATATTGTGGGAAGGCAAGCAGCGAAAGAGAGGACCAAAAAAAGAATCGGTTTTGCTAGTTTTAAGTTGCCTAAAATTTTCTTAAGTTTAAATCACTTGTTGTGACCATTGAATTTGTGTAGAGATTGATGTGTTATGTGATTGTCATATAATTGGATATTGATCCAATGGATGTCATATGATTGGATATTGATTCAATGATCACAACAAGTGACTTAAACTTAAGAAAATTTCAGACAACTTATGAATAGACAGTCTCAAAAAAAATTTCGAAGATAAAGGGCAAATTGTGGTGTTCAGGGCCGGCAATACTACCCAAAATTCGCGATAGGTTCCGTACCTGCAGGCCGGCCCATTCGGCCCATCCAAACTGTCGGTGGTCCTACCAGGATCCAAACTGTTGATCTGCGATTCCACGTGTCCGTTCCCCCTCGCTTTTGCCCCGGCGACCGATGACGAGAGGCGTCGATCTTCCGCCTGAGCTTGAGGAAATCCCTCGAACCTCCGATTGGCTTTGAGAAGCTCTCAAGCTTGCCGAGGAGCCCGACGCCGAAATCGCCGCCACGCCCGGGGAATCCTCCACCCTACCCTTCCGGGGGAGGGAGAGCAGGGAGCGGTGGCCGGAATCACACGCTACTATCCCCGCTCCCGACCTCAGGAGGTGTTCTGCCGCCGCAGGAGACGAGGAAGTTTCTAACGACATCCTCCAGTCCTCTCTCTCTCTCTGTGTACACGTCTGCTGCCTACGCGCCGCGATCCGCGTGGGAACCCATGGCTGGCTGGGGCGTGGGGAGGCCGCGGGTTCCAATCCTGGCGGGCGTGAGATCCCATGGACGGATCACAAAGAGTGTTTTGTATGGATCTCCAGTGGCATTGGGGTCCGAGAAGGCCGCCGCCGCCGCCGCTTAGACACAAGGCAACTACACACAAATCCGCCGCAAAAGCTCCGCCCCATGCTGCGCTCGTCGCTCCGCCTCGCTGCCTCCCGCTCCTCTCCACGCTCGCCGCGCCGCGCTCCTCTCCATGCCGCACTCCCACGCCGCGTTCCTCCGTCCCGGCCTCCTCCCGGCAGCGCTCTGCGTGGCCTCCCGCCTCGCGCCCGCCCCATGTGCTCCCGCTCCCACGCCGCGCACTGCGCCAAGCTCCTCTCTGCGCTCCTCCGCCGGGGCCGCCTCTCGGACGCGCGCGCCGTGGCCTCCCGAATCGGCCAAGCCCCCACCAACCCGGCCTTCTCGGACGCGCTCGTGGCCTTCCACTCCCGCCTCGGCGACGTCACCTCCGCACTATCCCACCTCCATCGCCTCAACGAATCGGGCTGCGCTCCCTCGGCCGACTCCAGCGCCGCCATCCTCCGCGCAATGTGCGCCGCCTCCATGTACTCTGAGGCAATGGACCTGTTCGTGCTCTGGGACGGCACCCCCGCGCCGCTGCCCGTGTCGGAGTTCCACCTCCTCATCCCGGGGTTGTGTTCGAAGGGTGCGGTTGACAAGGCCCGCTTCCTGTTCGACACAATGCTTGGCTCGGGGTTGGTGCCCCCGGTCCGCGTCTACAAGTCGCTTGTGTTCGCGTACTGCAAGACGCGGCGTTCGCTCGAGGCCGACGAGATGTGCCGGCTCATGGTGAAGAAAGGGATGTATTTGGACAGGGTGCTGTGCACAGCTCTCGTCCAGGGGTTCTGCCAGGAGGGGCGGCTGGAACTGGCGCTCGATGTGTTTGATAGGATGCGGGGGGATGAGGGCGTTGAGTTGGATGCATATGCTTATACAACAATGATCGGGGGGTTGTTTGAGCATGGGTATGTCGACCATGGTTGGGAGCTGTACCAGGAGATGAAGGAGAGGGGCATGGAGCCGAGTCCTGTGACGTACAATGTGATGATGCAGTGGTATTGTAAGAGCAAGTGGGTTGGTGCTGCCATAGAGCTCTACAACGCTATGGTGAGGGAAGGTGTCAAGCCTGACTTGAGGTGTTACACTATTCTGATGACATCGCTTTGCAAGGAAGGGAAGTTGGTAGAGGCAGAGCAGCTGTTCGATAAGATGCTGGAGGGGGGGCTTTTCCCGGACCATGTTATGTTTATTTCAATAGCAAGATTCTTCCCCAAGGGCTGGGAGGTTGTATTCGTGCGGAAAGCATTGAAGGCTGTTGCCATGTTGGATTGTAGTGGTGAGCTGCTGGAGCTTTCTTCACTGGCCAGTGGTTGTTTGAACATGAGTTTGCAGCAGGAGGCCGAGCACCTTCTTGATGAGATGGTGAGAAGCGATGTGCTCCCTGTTGATGTTATATTCAATTTGATGATAATTGCCATGTGCTCGGAGGGGAGATTGGATGTGTCATACTATCTATTGGACAAGTTGGTGGCTTATGGCTGTGAACCTTCAGTCTTAACTTACAACATCGTGATAAAATATCTGTGTAGACAAAGGCGAATGGATGATGCTAGGACACTCGTTAGTCTTATGCAGAGTAGGGGTGTCAGGCCTGATATGTCCACGAATTCAATCATGGTAACCGCATACTGTAAGATTGGCGATATAGAGAGCGCACTTAATCTATTTGATGAAATGGTCAAGGATGGACTAGAGCCTTCTATTGCAGTATATGATTCCATCATAGCATGCCTGTGCAGAATGAGGCATCTTAAAAAAGCAGAGTTTACACTACGCCAAATGATTAAAGCAGGACTGTCACCGGATGAGGTTATTTACACATCACTTCTTAATGGATATTCCATTATGGGGCAAACAAAGAATGCCTGCTATATTTTTGATGAAATGCTAGAGCGAGGTTTACAACCTGGTTCCCATGCTTATGGTGCCCTTATAAATGGGTTGATAAAGGAAAATAAAATCAGAAAGGCTGTCTGTTATCTGGAAAGAATGCTGGAGGAGGGCTTTGCAACACAAACTGTTATTTATACAATGCTTATAAATCAGTTTTTTAGGAAAGGAGAGGTTGGGTTAGGTTTAGACCTTGTTGATTTGATGATGAAAAACCATATTGAACCTGATCTAATTACCTATGGTGCACTAGTCACTGGCATTTGCCGAAATATAGATCGTCGAGACATGAGACCATCTTTGGCTACAAAACTGAAGGAAGCAAGGTATACATTATTTAGACTGCTGCCACAAATAACTGTTGACACAAGAAAGGGAAATGGGAGAACAAGCACCTGTCTACAGAAGAAAAGATTCAGCTTGCTCAAAATATAATACAGGATCTTGCAGAAAGTGGGATGACGCCTGATTTACATATTTATAATGGGATGCTTAATGGCCTTTGTAGAGCAAACAAGATGGATGATGCTTACAGTCTCTTGTCATCAATGGACCAAGCTGGTGTTCTTCCCAATCATGTGACATATACAATACTCATGAATAACCATATAAGATTAGGAGACAGCAATCGTGCTATCCAACTATTTAACTCATTGAACAGTGATGACCATGTTTTTGATAAGATAACATACAACACTTTCATTAAGGGGCTTTCTCTTGATGGAAGAATGAAAGAAGCACTGTCATTTTTCCTGATGATGCAGAAAAGAGGCTATGTTCCTAGTAAGGCTGCCTATGACAAAATAATGGAGCTGCTTCTTGCTGAAAAATCAAGCAATTTTGCCCTAAAATTATTTGAGGATATGTTGTCTCATGGCTATATTCCGCGGTACAGCAACTACACTTCTTTGTTATTGATGCTTGCTGAAGATGACCAGTGGAGAGAAGCTGACAGAATTTTTATGATGATGCTGAAGAAAGGGAGATCTCTTAATAAAGAAACAAAAAAATGCTTAGAGGAGCTATGCTATAAGCAGGGAGAACTTGATTTGGCTTTTGAAATGGAGGGTAACATGCCTCTTTATGCAGTAGGGTAACGCCTGCATACTGCAGAAGACATAAAATGATTGTTGGTAACTACACAGTGACTGGTTTGCTGAATGGATGTCATGGTTTGTTGATACAACAGTTCCTTTTGTGATGGACACATTTTTGTCCTTCCATGCCCCTTCATTGCAACATTCTGCAGCTGCTGGGCTTCCTAAGTTGGCAGAGCTTTCCACACCACATCAATCAGATAATCAGGGATAATCTCATTTCTCAGTCATGCTATCAGATTATAAGCACTTTCAGGCATTATTAGTCTGAAGGACCGTTCACGTGGATTAAATCCTTAAAGCAAAGGTAAAAGAAACAAATCATCATTTGACTATTAATGTAACTAGCTGTCATGGTCAAATTATGAAAGCAATTCTAGATTGTATTTATGAGCACATATATCTTGTGTGCTGGATTCCTTTGTGGCTATAGCTAAACTACAAACAGTCTATAAAAGCGATGTATTTAACACATTGTTGTGCTTGGCCTGGTGACCATAATTGTTACTTGTCAGGTCGCCTGGCCATCAGTTATAGCTGTAATTCCACTTGTACTATTGAACATTTGGTACAGGGTATGCTCCTACCGTAAAATTTACCTCAGACACCTTAGCTAGTTCTGCTCAGAGAAACAGAATACTAACTTGCAATTTTTGCCTGATTTCTGCAGAATAGCTATCTTGCAACTTCCTGGGAGCTAACTCGACTTGAAGGAGTAACAAAGGCATTTATTGATCACTTTTCGGAGACTGTTCTAGGTGCTACAACCATAAATTCAAGTTTGCACATGTACTTCCACAACTATGCAGCAAACGAATGGCTTGGATTCCGACTGGAGCTGATTGGAACACTCATATTGTGAATAACTGCTTTGCTCATGATCAGCCTACCTAGCAATTTTATCAAGAAAGGTGACAATTAAATATATAATAGATTTGATCTTTTTCTTAGCATAGAAAAGCAGCCATATCATCTCAGGATAAAGGTACCAATTTCTGCCTCATCAAGTTGAGCAGCTTGTCCCTAACAGCTTCATTAATCAAAAACCAATAATCTAAGAATACTGTACTGCATTTTGAATTTAAAACGGTACAGCTAAGTCCTCTGTTTTTTAGTTTGTTTGGATGTTAGTAAATAGGCTGAAGATATATACATGGCTGTTCTGTCTCATTTAATCTTTGCATAATTGATCGACCGATGCTAATTTTTTTTACTGGTACACCTAGTAAAGTAGTCTTTGTAGATTTATGATCATGAGCTTTTCATAGGCTGGAGGAACTGATGTTTTCTATGTTGTCGCAGAATTTGTGGGCATGTCTCTTTCGTATGGCCTTTCCCTCAATTCTCTGGTGTACTTTGCAATATCCATTAGCTGCATGTTAGAAAACGATATGGTTGCTGTGGAGAGGGTAAATCAGTTCAGCACTCTTCCTTCTGAGGCAGTGTGGAAAATAGATGACCGCCTTCCTTCTCCGAATTGGCCCACTAAAGGAGATATTGACATCAAAGGTCTAAAGGTTAGAAGAGTAAAATACTTAGATATGCATGATCTTGTACTATTTATTTATACATCGACTTCTATTCCACATAAATTTGATGCATGCAACTACTGGTCTATCTTGCACCCAATAAAGTGGAGAATGCATTCAAACATTCTCTTTGTAATTAGGGATTATCTGCAACAATTGAACACATCATTTGTTATCCTTTCAGGTTAAGTGTCGACCAAATACACCTATAATTCTGAAAGGCATTACTGTAAGCGTTAGTGGTGGTGAAAAGATAGGAGTTGTAGGAAGGACAGGCAGTGGCAAGTCAACTTTGATCAAAGCATTGTTCAGGCTTGTAGAGCCCGCAGAGGGGGAAATGATCATTGATGGAATAGACATATGCACATTGGGTCTGCATGATCTTAGGTCCCGATTTGGCATAATTCCTCAGGAACCAGTTCTCTTTGAAGGAACAATTCGAAGCAACATTGATCCAATTGGGTAGTATTCAGATGCTGAAATATGGCAGGTATGGTGTGAGAAACATGTTTCTTTCAGCCTCCCTCCAGGATGCGTTGTGCTAATTAGCCATGGGAATTAATTCACATCTTTTCAGGCTCTGGATTGTTGCCAGCTGAAAGATGTAGTAGCTTCAAAACCTGAAAAACTTGATGCTCTAGGTATGCTATTTATATGCTTCCGTTGTATTTTTGTTGGCTTAAGTTGCATCTGTCACTCAGGCTTAATTACTTAAATATTATTCCAGAAATTCTGTCTGAAGAAGTGTTGGCTAGTTGCTGACTGAGATCATTTACAAATATGAACTACCGTACCTTTTCAAAACATTAAATGGATTAAATAGTACAGTTACTCGCTTCCATAACTGACAGACCTGTAGGCTGTAGATATCACAAATTGTACCTATGGTGATCAATCCTCATCAAATGACAGGTACCATATACAAGAAAAACTTCATGCTATTCCATGTCTAGACAAATTATTCAGTTTGGAGATATTTACTATGATAGGTGCTAAATGAACATAGAAAAGTTTAAAATAAATCCACAGCCTAATAGCTGAACCCAAATGCTACAACCTAAATACACAACTATCAATTTGC
The DNA here is from genome assembly GCA_036346255.1 of Ampelocalamus luodianensis. Lineage (NCBI taxonomy): Eukaryota > Viridiplantae > Streptophyta > Magnoliopsida > Poales > Poaceae > Ampelocalamus > Ampelocalamus luodianensis. The sequence goes on from CM070631.1 coordinate 13,663,178, forward strand.
AAAAGATCTTAAATTGATTGGCCATTGGACAAAATAAATCTATGCTGACCAAATTAAAATATTTGCTTATTAGCAATTACTTGCTAACTGATGTTTTTTTTTGTTCTTGTCGTGAACATTATCTAAGTGATATCCGCATAAACAAAAAACTGTATAGCATAACTGATGTCATAGCATTTTCTTTTATTTATTTTTCTGTTAGAAACTTAGAATGCTAATATATACACTCATTACTTTGCTTCTTCACAGTGGCTGACAGAGGAGAGAACTGGAGCATAGGCCAAAGACAGCTTCTTTGTCTTGGTCGTGTCATATTGAAGCAGGCTCAAATCTTATTTATGGATGAAGCAACTGCTTCAGTTGATTCTCAAACTGACGCCACGATTCAGAAGATCACCCGACAATAATTTTTGTCATGTACAATAATTAGCATTGCACACGAATACCAACAGTCATGGACTGTAACAGAGTTTTGGTGCTGGACGCAGGTTGGTCTCTTCAGTCTTGCTACTTATTGATAGAAAACACACATTTTGATTTTAAGTGCTCCTCATTGTTGATATTTGCCCTTTCCTATTATTAGATTAAGTATATCTATTGCTAGGTCCAGTTCAGACAAGTGAAATCCTGTTTTTCAGTTGGTTCTTTAAGTCTTGTCATTTCTTGTTCCAGAATGCCATTTCTATAATCTATTTCTGTTCAGGTCTGGTAAAGGAATTTGATGCACCATCGAGGTTGATCAAACAACCGTCCCTCTTCAGGGTGATGGTCCAGGAGTACGCCAATCGCTCGTCCAACCTGTAACTCCCTCCGTGATGCTGCAAATTATTAGAAATAAATGAGAGTCGTTTTGATAGGTTGACTTGATTGAGTGTATATATGGTGGAATCTGTTAAGAAATAAATTGACAATGTTTGAGTATGCCCCAGTGTTGTTGTAGCTTTGCGGCTTTTTGGTTAGAAGCTCACAGGAGAAAGGGAGCAATAAGTTCATAGTTTTGTTTCCAGTATCGATAAAGGTTTGAGTTAGATATTTATACAGTAATGTTGGCCTCCTCGCCACTTTTTTCAATATTTTTCACTAATTAGATATGACACAAAATTAAATGAATATAGTTTGATGCTTCCTTGGCCAGATCTGTCTTCCCGCCGTCAAATCCTCCTCCTCGCCATCGATTGGGCCACCCGTGGCTGGATTTTGCCTCCCTGCTGTCGATTCGGCCTCGCTGGCGTCGCTTGCCTCTTCCACTGTCGATTCAGCCTCTACCGTGCCGTCCACCCCGCAGCAGGACACCAGGTACCACCCAGGCCCAGTGCCCTGCTCTACATCCCCTCCCTCTGCGCCTTGTTGCTCTGCACCTCGGCTTAGTGGTTATGCTCTGCTATTGCCTCTCAGAGAGTAGTTACTAGTTGTTTTGCGACTGCGCCTTGCTATTGCCTCTCAGAGGGTAGTTACTAGTTGCTCTGCGCCTTGTTCCGTAGCACAGCAAAAGCAGAGCTCTGAGAGAGTGAGAGGCGATAGCAAAAGCAGAGCGCTAGTTTAGTACTTACTACTTAGTACTGTTAGTAGTAACTAGTAAGTTACTGAGGCCCTGTTTGGTATGGCTCCAACTCCTAGCTTCATAGTTGGGAGTGGGTGGAGTCTGTACAAGCAGGTTGCTCTACAATTTTTTGGAGTTGAAGCAACCAGGCGGAGCAGTCTCAGATAATTTTGGGAGCAACCTTCCACGGCTCCCGCAGAGCAAGACCTCCTTATCAAGATGCCCTTAAAGTTTAAAACATGTTTCTTTCAGCCTCCTCCAGGATGCGTTGTGCTAATTAGCCATGGAATTAATTCACATCTTTTCAGGCTCTGGATTGTTGCCAGCTGAAAGATGTAGTAGCTTCAAAACCTGAAAACTTGATGCTCTAGGTATGCTATTTATATGCTTCCGTTGTATTTTGTTGGCTTAAGTTGCATCTGTCACTCAGGCTTAATTACTTAAATATTATTCCAGAAATTCTGTCTGAAGAAGTGTTGGCTAGTTGCTGACTGAGATCATTTACAAATCTGAACTACCGTACTTTTTCAAAACATTAAATGGATTAAATAGTACAGTTACTCGCTTCCATAACTGACAGACCTGTAGGCTGTAGATATCACAAATTGTACCTATGGTGATCAATCCTCATCAAATGACAGGTACCATATACAAGAAAAACTTCATGCTATTCCATGTCTAGACAAATTATTCAGTTTGGAGATATTTACTATGATAGGTGCTAAATGAACATAGAAAAGTTTAAAATAAATCCACAGCCTAATAGCTGAACCCAAATGCTACGACCTAAATACACAACTATCAATTTGCAAAAGATCTTAAATTGATTGGCCATTGGACAAAATAAATCTATGCTGACCAAATTAAAATATTTGCTTATTAGCAATTACTTGCTAACTGATGTTTTTTTTTGTTCTTGTCGTGAACATTATCTAAGTGATATCCGCATAAACAAAAAACTGTATAGCATAACTGATGTCATAGCATTTTCTTTTATTTATTTTTCTGTTAGAAACTTAGAATGCTAATATATACACTCATTACTTTGCTTCTTCACAGTGGCTGACAGAGGAGAGAACTGGAGCATAGGCCAAAGACAGCTTCTTTGTCTTGGTCGTGTCATATTGAAGCAGGCTCAAATCTTATTTTTGGATGAAGCAACTGCTTCAGTTGATTCTCAAACTGACGCCACGATTCAGAAGATCACCCGACAATAATTTTTGTCATGTACAATAATTAGCATTGCACACAGAATACCAACAGTCATGGACTGTAACAGAGTTTTGGTGCTGGACGCAGGTTGGTCTCTTCAGTCTTGCTACTTATTGATAGAAAACACACATTTTGATTTTAAGTGCTCCTCATTGTTGATATTTGCCCTTTCCTATTATTAGATTAAGTATATCTATTGCTAGGTCCAGTTCAGACAAGTGAAATCCTGTTTTTCAGTTGGTTCTTTAAGTCTTGTCATTTCTTGTTCCAGAATGCCATTTCTATAATCTATTTCTGTTCAGGTCTGGTAAAGGAATTTGATGCACCATCGAGGTTGATCAAACAACCGTCCCTCTTCAGGGCGATGCCGCGATGGTCCAGGAGTACGCCAATCGCTCGTCCAACCTGTAACTCCCTCCGTGATGCTGCAAATTATTAGAAATAAATGAGAGTCGTTTTGATAGGTTGACTTGATTGAGTGTATATATGGTGGAATCTGTTAAGAAATAAATTGACAATGTTTGAGTATGCCCCAGTGTTGTTGTAGCTTTGCGGCTTTTTGGTTAGAAGCTCACAGGAGAAAGGGAGCAATAAGTTCATAGTTTTGTTTCCAGTATCGATAAAGGTTTGAGTTAGATATTTATACAGTAATGTTGGCCTCCTCGCCACTTTTTTCAATATTTTTCACTAATTAGATATGACACAAAATTAAATGAATATAGTTTGATGCTTCCTTAGCCAGATCTGCCTTCCCCGCCGTCAAATCCTCCTCCTCGCCATCGATTGGGCCACCCCGTGGCTGGATTTTGCCTCCCCTGCTGTCAATTCGGCCTCCGCTGGCGTCGCTTGCCTCTTCCACTGTCGATTCAGCCTCTACCGGTGCCGTCCACCCCCGCAGCAGGACACCAGGTACCACCCAGGCCCAGTGCCCTGCTCTACATCCCCCTCCCCTCTGCGCCTTGTTGCTCTGCACCTCGGCTTAGTGGTTATGCTCTGCTATTGCCTCTCAGAGAGTAGTTACTAGTTGTTTTGCGACTGCGCCTGCTATTGCCTCTCAGAGAGTAGTTACTAGTTGCTCTGCGCCTTGTTCCGTAGCACAGCAAAAGCAGAGCTCTGAGAGAGTGAGAGGCGATAGCAAAAGCAGAGCGCTAGTTTAGTACTTACTACTTAGTACTGTTAGTAGTAACTAGTAAGTTACTGACTAGGTACTAGTTAGTAGTTAGTTACTAATACAGTAATACTAGTTAGTAGTTACTGTTGCCGCTGCTACTTACTAGTTACTACTGCAGTACATATGCTACTTACATGTTATGCGCTAGCTAAGTTACTGGCTAGGTAAAGCAAGGCTGATTTTATTTGCTGCCTTAGCGCCTTAGGATGTGTGTAAGACGTCGCCTCGCCTCGCGCCTTAGCGCTTAAAAGGTGTGAGGGGGGTGGGTCGCCTCGCCTCGCCTTACCGCCTTAGTAACCATGCTTACAACTCTCATACATATACAATTCAAACTGCTGTAGTACCTTTAAAGGTATCCTGTCACTGGAAATCTGCCATGTTTTTATCACTACAAGGAAGATTTGTTGTCTGTGAAATGATTGCGAAACATTAATAATTTCTATTCAGTTAACCACTTCTTTGTAATTCTATGCCATATAATAGAGGACAATGTTTTGTGTTGCCTTGATTCTGTTTTCAGTTTTATGGAATGGGCACACAAGATCTTGTTCTCTGTCACAGATGACTTTATGGATCAATTTAGGTCCATTGGTACAGTGGAAGCTTTAGCATCAATATTTAAGGTTTGTCTTTGCCTTTTTTTACCTTTTAACATCTGATATGGCGCCGGCTCTGGAGCGCCGTATTCTCAAGAGATGATACAAGTTGATATATACCAGGGCGTGAGCGAGAGGGTAGCGACAAGGAACGGACAAAGTATCGCCCTCCTGGTCGCGGCTGGGTTCTTCCCCGGCCGTGATCGCGGGCTAAACTCATCGCGGTTTGGAGATTTGTTGGATTTTGTAATTCAACATCGATACGCAATGGATTTTGCAACCTTGCCGTGAACAACCCAACCTGTTGGAGCGGTGAAAGGGGCTCCGTGCGGCATAATAGAGCCAAGAATTTCCGCTGATAGTCCTCCACTGAGCCGGTCCTACGGAGTTGTGCCAATTCGCCCAAAGGATTACTTTGTATCGGCGGTCCAAAACGCAAGTTGACGAAGTGAGCAAAACGAGCCCATGACAGTAATCCTTCGTCTCGCTCGAGCTGGTAATACCACTGCTGGGCCACCCCTGTCAGATGGTATGATGCTAGCCAGACCTTTTCTTCTTCTAGGGTTTGCTAGCCCCGAAAAAATTGCTCGCATTTGTTTAGCCATGGCAATGGATCTTCTTCGCCATCAAAGGTGGAAAAATTTAATTTATGGTACCTTGGCAATCTCCGGTGTGCGTCTGAACCATCTTGGTAATGGCCAGCAGGATGCAACCCCGTCTGTTGGATATGGCCGCCAGTCTGTGCTCCTGTCCGAGCCACTTCCGTCGGTTGAACATCTTGTAGTCGTGCGATCGCCGTATGGTGCTCATTGGACTGGTTCTTGAGTTCACCAATGTCACCCAGGATCTATTGTTGCTGTTGTATGAGTTGGGCGAGTTGCTGGCCCAGAACTTCCATCGTGACCGGGGCAGCCATCGGAAGCGTCGGAACCGGCTCTGATACCAAGTTGATATGGCGCCGGCTCTGGAGCGCCGTATTCTCAAGAGACGATACAAGTTGATATGTACCAGGGCGTGAGCGAAGAGGGTAGCGACAAGGAACGGACGAAGTATCGCCCTCCTGGTCGCGGATGGGTTCTTCCCCGGCCGTGATCGAGGCTCGATGCTTCAGACTTTCAAGATAAAGATTGCTTTATTGCTTGCCTCCCAATTACAACGATTGGTCGCTTTATATTAGCGCCAGACTACCCAGCCTGTAATGGACTCTTCATGAACATCCTTATCTAATAGACCTTTCCTAATCTTAATAGTCCTAAACCGAAACACCATCTATTATCCCGTGCTACTCACGTCCGGGCGTGCGACGTCTTGATTCTTCTTGCGTCTGCCGTACGTCTTGCCCGTAAAGGAATCCACAACACATCATACTGCACATGTAGTAGAGATATATTTACCTTCGTAGCCTAACAATTTAGTGGAACACTATTATCTATTTTTCTTTCTCTTAAGAGGTGATCTTTTTACATCTATGATTCTTTTAGTTGCTGTCAAAAGGGTCTGAACATGAATTTTTCATTTTGCTGAAGTACAACCTCTCAATTTTCTTCATTTTGGTTCATCATGTTGCAGATTGGTAATCGGAGAGTGATATATGATGCTGTCTCTGGTATTTGGAATGACTATTCAGTTGTGATGAAGACTAATGTTGCAGCCAGAAGACCCCTAGTTAGAAAATTTCTGGTTAAACTGGCCCAGCGAGTTGCTCTCATTAGCTTGCCTCCCCGTTCGCCATCATGGCGCTATCAGGTTTGAAATATTTTATTGTTGGCTGTTCCTGTAAATCATTAATGATATGGGGTTAAAGAATTATTTCTTGTTTCAGATAGTGCATTTAGAATATATATATATAGATTGTTTCGTAGGTGCGTATGTCCATTCTAGATTAAACTTCTTGATACAAGGTAAAAGTTGGTTTATTGCTGGAGTACCTGGTAGGCTGGTACTCTTATGTTTCATTAACTGGTTCACTATAAATTTCATTGTATGCACCATGCAGAACTCCAAATCATGGAAATCGTTCGTACATATAGATGTGTGAACCATTCATATAGGAGCAGTTGGAGAAGAGCTTGCCTACTGTCATGTTCCGGACTACTGTTCACACATGAACAGTAACCACCCACGATTATTAGGAAAGCTTTATTGTTTAGGAATCTATCTATTAAGTTTGATATTATTTATTAGTTAGGCAAGCTATCATCGATTGGATTGTTAGAGATAAGTATCTTTATAGATTATTTTTTAGGGATCAAGTTGGGTCATCCCTATAAAAGGGATAGCATGTATGTATTATCAAGAAGCAAGAAAGATGAATTAGTCTAGTCTTCCTCCCAAAGTTCTATCATCCCAGTCTATAGTCTAATCTCTCATCCCACCAAGCCGACGCCGCTCGGCCGTCTTCTCGGCGGTGTTTACCCCGTTATGAACTAAGGTTCATGACAACTTGGTATCAGAGCAGTCGATCCCTTCCCACGACTTTTGTTGCCATGCCAATGGCTACCGGTCAGACAACAAGACCTGTTGTTGAGTCGTTAGCCATTATAAAGGCCAACGGAAGCAAGATGATGGCCATCGGTACCACCGACAACGACAAGAAGACGGGGGCCATCATCCTCGACATCCATGCTTCTCTAGAGAAGATAATCGCAGCAGCAAAGCCTTTCGCAGTGGTGGCGGGGGCACATTTGGTAGCGACGACAACACAACCAGAGGCGCAAGGAACAGAACAGCGGCGGGCGTGCCCGCAGCGGGCGCGCGCTATTGCCGCTCCTTCATCCGGGCGTGCAAACTGCGTCTTCAAGCGGCGACAGTGTCACGCCCTGACCTGGATCGCAGGTTGTACTGGTGATCCGCCGTGATTGCAAAACAGGATTGCTCAGGGTTCATGCTGACCTCCTGCCGAAGTTCATCCAAGAAAGAAAACTGTGGAGCAGATATAGCAAATAAAGAGCTGTCCTCAGACGAGCACCTGGAAAGAGCGTCGGCGACGACGTTAAAGCGCCGGTTTAAATTCCACCAAAATTGTAGCCAAACAATTTCATCGACCTAACGGTGTTGAGGAATTGTTGATAACCGTTGATCCAATAAGAATTTGAGACTATAGTGGTCAGTTCGGACCACAAATGAACGACCCCATAAATAAGGTCGCCAATGACGAATGGCTTGCACTAAACCAATAAGTTCGCGCTCGTAAGCTGCTAGGTGCATATGTCGTGGTGCCATGAGCCGGCTAAAGTAGGCAATAGGCCCTCCCCCTTGATGTAGGATCGCTCGATGCCTGGTGCGTAAGCGCCACATTCCACCACGGTCGATCCAAAATCGTAGCCGCGGCACCGGTCTTGATGAAAGAGCATCCTTTAAAACCGAGAAGGCACGGCTTGCCTCAGGCGTCCAAGCGAATGCTTCCTTTTTAAGAAGACGTGTGAGTGGCTCGGAAATTGCTCCAAATCCTTGAATAAATTTCCTGTAGTAGCCCGCTAATCCTAGGAAGCCACGCAGAGCGCGAACGGATTTGGGCTCTGGCCATGTGCGCACTGCCTGGACCTTGGATGCATCCACTGCAACTCCCTCTTCTGAAATAACGTGACCTAGATAAGCCACCTTCGTTTCTCCGAAATGACACTTGGTCTTTTTGAGAAATAGCTGATGTTGCCGCAGTATGCGTAGAATGGCCCGAATGTGGTGTAAATGTTCGGACCAAGATCTACTGTAAATCAAGATGTCGTCAAAGAAAACCAGGACAAAACGTCGTAGAAACGGCCGAAGGATATTGTTCATTAATGCTTGGAAGGTTGCCGGTGCATTTGTTAAGCCGAAGGGCATGACCAAAAATTCAAAAAGTCCTTCGTGGGTACGAAAAGCTGTTTTTTCAATGTCCCCCGGATGCATGCGTACCTGGTGATATCCTGATCGTAAGTCCAGTTTAGTAAAGAACTTAGCACCGCGTAGCTCATCCAATAATTCGTCCACCACCGGGATGGGAAATTTGTCTTTGACTGTTTGATCATTCAAAGCACGGTAATCCACACAAAGCCGCCACGAGCCATCATGCTTCTTGACCAAGAGTGCTGGTGACGAGTAAGCGGATGTACTGGTCCGGATAATACCTTGACGAAGCATCTCACCGCACTGCTTTTCAAGTTCATCTTTGAGCAACTGGGGGTAGCGATATGGCCGGACTGAGATTGGTGGTGTGCCTGGTAGCAGATGGATATGATGATCCCGGCCACGCTCTGGCGGTAGTTTGGTGGGTACCGTGAACAAGTCTTCGTACTCGGCTAGAAGTGTGTCCAGAAGGTCCTTTTGCGTCATGTGGTAATTGGTTGGGTTAGAGGAAGGAACGCCAATGCCCTACCATGTGATTTGCCGATCACCATGTCGGAAGGACATTGATAGTTTGTTAAAATCCCATAAGATCGGCCCAAGCGTGCAAAGCCATTGGATGCCAAGGACAAGATCGAATCCTTCCAAGGGTACTGAGTAGCAACTGATGGTGAAAAGTTCTTGGTTGATGACCAGTGGTAAGGCTTCACACTTCCTGCACTAGATATTTGATCCCCGTTAGCAACTGTTACTCGCATTCCCGGACGGAATTGGATGCAAATGCCTGCTTGCTTGGCTGCTTGAGGGGTAATGAAGTTATGAGTGGACCCTATGTCCAGTAACGCTAGCAATGTGGTTGTGTTGACTTGGACAGAAAGCTGCATCGTTTGGGTTGGCTGCGGCTGGATGCCGGTTATAGCATACAAAGATATACCTGGTGCCCCATCATCTTCTATGATCTCAGCCTCATCACTGCCGTCAGAGCCACTGCTAGGAGCAAACAAGAGAAATAAGCGTTTGCAGTGGTGATTAGGTGTAAATTTTTCTTCACAGTTGTAGCATAAGCCGCCTGCCCGACGTTGATCCATCTCTTCAGGTGTAAGAAACCGACGCTGCATCATTTGTCGAGGCCGGGATGCGCTGGAGGCTCCGGTCGATGCTGTGCTACTAGCCGGAGATGGAAGAGCAGGTAATTTGCTATTGGGTGTCTGTAGGGAGGCTGGGTTGCCTGATGGAGGTGCTACTACCGGCGTAAGGCGGGCTGGTGTGATTGCTGGTCGTGAGATTGGTATCGACGTGCTGTTGCCCGTCACCTGAGCTCGTCTTTCGTAAGCTCGAGCCAGTGCCATAGCCATTTGTAGGCTGGCTGGGTTTTGCAACTCAACATCTTGCGAATTGGTTCACGAAGGCCTGGCTTAAACAGCTGTACTTGCTGTTTTGGTTGGAGATGATCAGCTCGGCATAAGATTTCGAGGAACTTCTCTTGATATTCTGCCACCGTGCTGGTCTGAGTTAACTCCTTCAATTCTCCCAACGGATTGTGGCGAATAGATGGCCCGAATCGCAAGTTCATGTATTCCTTGAAGGTTCGCCAATTGGGCTCACCTTCATCGCGCTCGAGGTGAAAATACCACTGTTGGGCGGCACCAACGAGATGGTATGATGCAAGCCATACTTTATCAACTTCCGGTGTCTTCTGCCCCCGAAAAAATTGTTCGCACTTTTGCAACCATCCGAGAGGGTCTTCCTTCCCTTCGTATGTGGGAAATTCAAGCCGGTGGAAGCGAGGCGGTTTGTCCAGCGTCTGTGGTCCTCCAGTATGAAGTGCAGCCGTCTGGTTTTGCCCCGGTAAGGGAAGTAATCCCTCACCTGTAGATCGCTTCTCCATATTGGAAATACGACCCCCCCAGATCGCCAAATCGATCTTCTTGTCGATCGAGACGTTCCTTGACCTCATCCATCTGAGCCGTCATGTGTGCTGTCAAGTTTGCGATCTGTTCATAGATTGCTTCCATGGTCGTCTGGTCGTGTGCCATATGCTCTGATACCAAGTTGTCACGCCCTGACCTGGATTGCAGGTTGTACTGGTGATCCGCCGTGATTGCAAAACAGGAAGTTTGATAGCAAGAAGCAGCGATAACAAGATAGCAGAAATAAGGAGAACGAAAAGAAGTAGGAGATGTTGAACTATTTCTTGTATTCCGTCAGAATAACAATGACATGTTTATATAGGGAATCACCCGTACAGGAGAGAACTAGTTATAGTAACTAATCTAAACTTCCTTGACTATTCCTCATCCGACACGAGTTCTGCTTCCGAGTCTTTCTCCGAGTCCCTCTCCTGGACGGCTGGAATTACCGAAGCTGTTGCCAAATCTGATTTAGCTTTCCTTCGTTGATACTTTATGCCATACATGACAGACAGGGTGGCATCTTCCAAGGACATCGCATAGGGCACGAGCTGTACCCCACGATGGAGGCGGCGTTGCTTGGAGAGAGAAATGTGGAGGCGCTGCTCCCAGCAGCCGCGGTGTCGCATGAGGATGCGACGGCTGCAGTGGCGGCAACACAGATGAGAAGCAACGGAGGAGGGTGCAACCACGGTTCAGCCGAGTGCAGTAGTGCCAGGAGCGCAGTCCAGCAAAACAGCAGGGACGGTGGCAGTTGCCCAGGCAGCAACGCTAACCCTAGCACAACCTCTATTCTCTATTGCGAAGACTGAACCAATGGAGCCCTACGTGGGCTTATATGGGCAGCGTCAGGCCTGCTCTAAAGCAGGCCAATACAATGGCCCACAGCAACAAATGAGCTTTCAGTTTGTGCCCAACAGAGGGCCACGTTTCAATCACTATGTGCTTCAGTCAGGACTTCCGCAACATGCACAGGTTTACTACCGTCGCTGATGAGGAGTCGGAGTCGCAATATCTCATCAAAGTGGGGTTATGGAGGACGTCAGCCATGGCCACCACCACAGCTCGAGGACGAGCTGTCGAGAAAAAGAGGGGAGTAGTTGTCATGTTTTGGTTACTGTTCACACATGAACAGTAACAACTCACGATTATTAGGAAAGCTTTATTGTTTAGGAATCTATCTATTAGGTTTGATATTATTTATTAGTTAGGCAAGTTATCATTAGATTGGATTGTTAGAGATAAGTATCTTCATAGATTATTTCTTAGGGATCAAGTTGGGTCATCCCTATAAAAGGGATAGCATGTATGCATTATCAAGAAGCAAGAAAGATGAATTAGTCTAGTCACCCTCCCAAAGTTCTATCATCCCAATCTATAGTCTAATCTCTCATCCCACCAAGCCGACGCCGCCCGGCCGTCTTCTCGGCGGTGTTTACCCCGTTATGAACTAAGGTTCATGACAACTACCATGCTGGAACTCCAACGCCTGCTCAGTTTAGGAAACATTTATAGCTTGTAGTCTTGTACTAACTTAGTATCCACTACCATTCGTGGGGATCTGCTAACTCTAAATGGTAAACAAGCTTAAGGAAGGTGCTTTGGTTTAGTACTTCTGATGCAAAATACTGTTTCTTTCTTGGGATTGACTGAAGTCTGTCGGAACTCGGACACAAATTTTGGCTGAGTATGTATGGATGTTCTTTTGTTTGCTGGGAAATGCTTGAAGTTGTAACATATTTTCGATGTATTTCTAAAAGGAACTCTGTGCCTACGCTAGATTCTATAATTGAGAATACAGTGCTTTCAGTGGCATTTTCTAATTGTATGATTTGGGCCATTTGGCTCCTCTGAGAAGCTAAATATATGAGAAGAAAAGGCCTTGGCAGGACATCAGCATAAACATGTTGGGATCAGCTAGGGGGTAGTAAGCTAGTTAACTGCATCAAAAGCACATCATGTACTACGCTACATCTCCTGCTTTTATACATTGCTAACGATGATTTAGCTTCCAGTTTCTCAGATGGCTAATGCAGAAGAATCATTTAGAAATTGATGTCATGTTTTACATCTTTCTTTTCATCTTTCTTTATAGGAAGCTATCTTGAGAAATGTTTGGTCTTGTTTTGTGTCTGTTTCAATCTATTCTTCTTTCCTTTTTGGGTTTAAGATGATGTTTCTACCATAGTGCTTACTGTTTTTCCCTCGTGCAGTTAATAAGTAGTTTACTGGGTGCAAATCTTCCAGGTTCTACTGCTGGAAGAGAGCCTTCAAGTGGATCAACCCAACAAGTGAACCTTGATCAGACAGACACGTGTTCCTCCGAAGAAGATATGGATGTTCCAGAAATTGTGGAGGAGATTATTGACTCACTGTTGACTGTTTTGAGGGATTTTGTATGTTCTCATCCTAATATCACGCTGTAAAGATTTGAGTTTGTTCTCTGGATCGTGTTGATAAATTTTACTAATTATATCATGTGCTATCCTTTACTTTTGGTAGGCCCATTGTTAATAACTTCTACTGTATTTTCGTTGTTTTCTTAATCCATGCATGCCGATTAATATCATTTTTACGCAAGTGTATTTACCTGCTAGCCTTCCACCATTGCATCTCCAATCGTGAATATGACATTGAATTCCAGATTGTTCTGTATTGACCATAAATGCTACCCAGTCTTTTTTGTTTGAATTTCTTGAATTAATTACAAACAGCTGAACTATACATAATATATTCGTTCACTAGAACTTGTTTTGATGGGTTAGAAGAGAGATGATGAAATAGTTCCGTGGGGCATTCCTGTATGTTGATTTTGCATTTTACGAGTAAGTGTGAACAGGATTGCTTTAAAACAGTCAGCAACTAAAAGTAAATGTTTCTTGATACTTTGTCCAGGATGTTAAAGATATATGTATAGTGTGTTATTCCCTATTGTTACGAGGGGTTATTTGTATATTCACCACCTGTACTTTGTGTATATATACTGGCTCTTTGGCCCCCTGGTAATACAAGTTGCTATTCCTAACATGGTATCAGAGCCAATTAGGTTTTTTATTGCATCTCTTGATTCTCCTGTTAATGTTCTTACTACTGATGGTATATCTCTTTGTCTCTGGTCGAGGATCTATTAGCAACTCATTTTTTCATGTTCCTTCTGTTGCTCATGTTCCTCGTCTTACCATCTGACTTCTTCTCGCTAGGCGACATCGACCTTGGTTATCGGGTCATTCTCGACTCTGACTCTTGTGTTCAAGACCGCCACACGGGAGCTCTGGTTGGTTCTGGCCCTCGGCGCCTTGACTCACAGCGTCTCTGGGAGCTTGATTGGCTTTACCTTCCTTCCGCTGCCACCGTCGCCACCAGTCTCTCCGCTTTTGCCACTCCGTCTACCGGCTCTTTCCAGCAGTGGCATCACCGTCTTGGTCATCTGTGTGGATCTCGTCTGTCGTCTTTAGTTCGTTGTGGTCTTCTCGGGTCTGTCTCGGAGACGTGTCTTTAGATTGTCAAGACTGTAAGTTAGGTAAACAGATTCAGCTTCCTTATCCTAATAGTGAGTCAGTGTCTTAGCGTTCTTTTGTTCTTGTTCATTCAGATGTTTGGGGTCCGGCTCCCTTTGTTTCAAAGGGGTCATCGATATTATATCATATTTATAGATGATTTCTCTCGCCACACTTGGATATATTTCATGTCTTTTCGTAGTGAGGCCTTGTCTATCTATAAACAATTTGTCACTATGGTTCACACAGTTCTCCACTCTTATTCGTGTCTTTCGTGCTGGCGAGTATCTCTCTCGTTACTTGCGTAGCTTCCTTGCTGAGCAAGGCACTCTCGCTCAATTCTTTTGTCCTGGTGCTCATGCTCAGAATGGTGTCGCTGAGCGCAAGCATCATCACTTCCTTGAGACGGCTCGTGTACTGATGATTGCCGCCTCTATTCCACCTCACTTTTGGTCGAGACTGTTTCCACTGCCACCTATCTCGTCAACATCCAACCCTCTTCTGCTCTTCAGGGTGCAATCCCTGTTGAGCGTCTCTGTGGTCTTTTTCCTAACTACTCCGCCCTTCGTCTGTTTGGTTGCGTTTGCTACGTTCTTCTCCCCCCTTGAGAACGCACCAAACTGATTGCTCAGTCTGTTGAGTGTGTCTTTCTGGGATACAATGCCGAGCACAAGGGTTATCGGTGCTGGGATCCTATTGGTCGACGGATGCGGGTTTCTCGGGATGTGACTTTCGACGAGTCTCGTCCCTTCTACCCACGTCTTGCCTCTCATTCGACTTCCTCTGTGGAGTCTCTGTCCTTTTTGACCTTTCTAGATACACCTATATCTGTCTTACCCTCGTCCACCCGCCCCACTGAGTCTCCACATATTCCTCCTGTGGCCTCTCCGTCGTTGTCGCCGCCGCTTCTCTCCTGTGGCTCCTCCCATTACAACACCTTCTTATCCTCTCTTCTACACTCGTCGACCTCGTATTGAGGATCTTCTAGATGAGCCATCTTCTCTTGATGCTCCATCTTCTTCTAATGCTCCATCTTCCCTTGATGGGTCAACTTCTCCTCGCTACGCTCTCCACAATCGCCAGTCGATTCGCCCCCCTGACCGTTATGGTTTTGTTAGTGCAGCTACTCATGAGCTGTCTCTCTCTCGGGATGTTTGTTCACTCCCGAGTGGCGACATGCCATAGCTGAGGAGATTGTTGCCCTCGAGCATACTAGTACTTGGGATCTTGTTCTTTTTCCATCTCACTCTCGTCCTATTACGTGTAAGTGGGGTCTATAAGATTAAGACTCACTCTGATGGCTCTCTTGAGTGCTATAAGGCGCGTCTTGTTGCTCGTGGCTTCCAGTAGGAGCATAGTCGTGATTACGACGAGACTTTTGCTCCTGTGGCCCACATGACCACTGTCCGCACTCTTCTTTCGGTGGAGTTTGTTCGCCACTGGTCTGTTTTTCAGCTTGATGTCAAGAATGCCTTTCTTAATGGCGAGTTGCGTGAGGAGGTCTACATGCATCCGCCACCTGGGTATTCTATTCCCGAGGGCATGGTCTGTCGCCTTCGTCGCTCTCTCTATGGCCTTAAGCAAGCCCCTCGTGCTTGGTTTGAGTGCTTCTCCTCTGTGATCACTGCTGCTGGTTTTTCAGCTAGTGATCATGATCCTACGCTCTTTGTCCACACTTCGTCTCGTGGTCGGACTCTTCTTCTATATGTTGATGATATGATCATTACCGGAGATGATTCTGAGTACATTGCCTTTGTGAAGGCTTGTCTTAGGAAGCAGTTCCTTTTGTCGGATCTTGGTCCTCTTCGTTACTTCCTTGTGATTGAAGTTACTTCCACTCCAGATGGTTTCTTTATGTCCTAAGAAAAGTATATTCAGGATCTTCTTGATCGCGCCTCTCTCCCTGATCAGCGTATTGTTGAGACTCCCATGGAGCTCAATGTTCATCTCCGACCCTCTAATGGCGAGCCTCTTTCTGACTCGACTCGCTATCGTCATCTTGTTGGGAGTCTTGTCTACCTTGCTGTTACTCGTCCAGATATCACTTATCCAGTCCACATTCTGAGTTAGTTCGTTTCTGCTTCCACTCAGGTCCACTACAACCACTTTCTTTGAGTTCTACGATACCTTCGTGGGACTATCTCTCGCCGTCTCTTCTTTCCACGCTCCAGTTCGTTACAGTTTCAGGCTTATTTAGATGCTACTTGGGCCAGCGATCCATCTGATCGTCGGTCTATCTCTGCTTACTGTGTTTTTCTCAGTGGTTCTCTCATTGCCTGGAAGACGAAGAAGCAGATTGCAGTGTCCCGTTCGAGTGCAGAGGCTGAGTTGCGAGCTATGGCTCTCTTGACAGCAGAGATTACTTGGCTATGGTGGTTACTTGAGGATTTTGGTGTTTCTGTCACTACATCGACTCTTCTCTTGTCAGACAGTACATGTGCTATCAGTATTGTCTGTGATCATGTGAAGCATGAGCTCACCAAGTATATTGGTGTTGATGCTTCCTTCATGAGGTCTTGTGTGCATGATCAGGTGATTGCTCTTCAGTATGTACCTTCAAAGCTTTAGCTAGTGGATTTCTTCACGAAGGCCTAGACTCGAGCACAACACGGCTTTTACCTCTCTAAACTTAGTGTTGTTGATCCACCATGAGTTTGATGGGGGTGTTATATATATATATATATATATATATATATATATATAATGTATTATTCCCTATTGTTATGAGGGGTTATTTGCATATTCACCAACTGTAGTTTGTGTATATATACTGACTCTTTGGCCCCTTGGTAATACAAGTTGCTATTCCTAACACAGGATACAATTGTGAGATGGTCTGCTGCCAAAGGAGTTGGTAGGATAACTGCACGTTTAACACCTGCACTGTCAGAAGAAGTTCTATCATCAATCTTGCAGTTTTTTCTCCTGGAGAGGTCCATGTATTACTTATGGACTTCAAAGCATCCTTTCATTGTTTGAAGATATCTCTCAGTTTCCATCTTCAGCTTTCAAAAGTGCAACTTTTCTCACTTAGTTGATCACTCGAGTAAATAACTTATGCCTTTTGGATTATTAAGGGTGATGGCTCCTGGCATGGAGGCTGCTTGGCTTTGGCTGAACTTGCTCAGAGAGGGCTGTTCCTGCCTTCTAGCTTTCCTGATGTTTTTCCTGTTATAATAAAGGTACATAGTAGAATAGTGCCAAAAACCACCATTATATATATCCCATGTTGTAATTTTTTTAGTTGCTGGCATCAAAGATGAAGACTATGTTTGGCGCATGTTTCGTATTTATAGCATTAATTGCAATGTGTTCTGCTGCATGTCCCATGTGGTCTTACCTATATTCTGATAACATATTTGAGACACTTAAGTATTGATAGTTTGATACAGGGATCCAAAAAAGTTTCCGGTGGAAATCCCGGTCGCCAGCCGGAAACGGTAACTAGCCTGTTACCAGATTTCCCGGAAAAAATCCGGATGAAGTTTGCTTAAAAACCAGCCAAAATTCAAAAATTGGAATTTGAAATTGCTGACCGGTTTTCCGTTCTCGGTCCCCACCGGTAAGGTCGGTTACTGCCGGTCTTTTTTTCCACTGGTTTGATACTCTAGTATAGTGCTAATCCAGCACACAAGTTTAGTCTCCCAATTGATTTCTTGACATGCTAGCTTTGCAGGCTTTACACTATGATGGGCGAAGAGGCCCACGTAGCATTGGCTCAGATGTAAGAGATGCTGCAGCATATGTTTGTTGGGCATTTGGTCGTGCCTAGGGAATAAAAAACCAGCCGGTTACTGGTGGTAACTGGGCTTACCGGTGAGGTTCGGGAAATACAAACCCGACCGGTTTTGTTCCAGTTTAGCAAATTCAAATTTCGATTTTGGAATTTCGGTTTGATTTTTAAGCAAATTCAAGCGAATTCTATTCGATTTCCCCCCGGGATTTCTAGTAAACCGGCCGGTTACCGGTACCGCCCGCTGGCCGGGAATCCCCCCGGTACCAGGTTTTGTATCCCTGGTCGTGCCTATACCAATTTTGATATGAAGGCTGTCTTGGAACAACTTGCTCCCCACCTTCTAACGGTTGCTTGTTATGATCGAGAGGCAAGTTCCTTTCTGATTTAGTTGTACATTTCTAACATCCAGATGTTGTGCTACTTTCTCTGATGTCATAGTATTTTAATAACTGGATCTCATGTGTCCTTTTTTGCCTATGTGATTGTAGGTTAATTGTAGAAGAGCTGCTTCTGCTGCCTTTCGAGAGAATGTTGGAAGACACGGGACTTTTCCACACGGCATTGATATTGTGAATACATCAGACTACTTCGCACTGGCGTCCCGAACAAACTCTAATCTGAGTGTCGCTGTTTCTGTGGCTCAGTATAAGGAGTATCTTTATCCCTTTGTGGAAGAGCTACTGTGCAATAAAATTACTCACTGGGTATTGTAGTTCTCTCCAATTTTTTTAATGGTTTAAGTGAGTGCTATTTAATTGTTTCCAATTTGGCACTGTTTGCCTACTCTCGGCCAGCCCTAGCACCATCGATCCTCAACCAGGCATCCTTTTCATTTTTGGCAACGAGCCAAAGGCAAGCCAGTGGAGATCTTAGGTCCTTCGATTAAACAACTGTGGTGATTCTGAGCTTCTCAAAGCAGCTCAGCGAGCATGGCACCTGGATCGTTGTATGCCGCTGGTATTGCTGGAGGCAGGAGCAGGTGCAGTGCGAGTTGTAGGGACATCGACTAAATGTTCCTTAATGAATTGTTTCAACCTTTTGCACACAATTCACTAATCAATTTTCTTTTTTCAAATGAGGTATTTATATAAGGAAGCATCGAGAGAAATACTCGAATGTCAAATATTGATCTCCTGATGCAACTGTCAGCCGAAGTTGAGATCTATCTTGGGGGTCTGTTTCAACTCTAACCTGCAAATGATCAACCACACAAAAAAACAATTAGATGGAAATATGACAAACAGAAGGGGGAGGTACAAAAAAAGAAGAGAGACAGAAGTACAAAAATTTTTATACCACAAAGGGCAGTGCTGCAAGACTGCAAGTATTAAAGCATATGGCACAAAAACAGCTATTCAAGAATCAAGACTGCTAGATTCAGATAAACCATGCGACACGTTGGATTTCGGGAATATTGTGTGTCCCTCTTGGGATCTCTTATACCTTTTATTTATAGTGCTAAATATTACAGTCTAACTTTAACACAACTCGCACTTGATTTGAGTCTGACTCGCACACGACGTGGACTCTTACCAAAAATCTAATATCTCCAACACTCCCCCTCAAGATGGGCATGAGATAACAATTATGATCATCTTGTTACATATTACAATACCATTACTAGAATTTATCAAAACCTACCATCCATCGACTACGTAACCTATACCATAAAAAGTTGCTCACCACCAATACTACCAGGACGTCATCAAATCTATCTCCATCATCTACCAGCTGTCTCGACCTCAACCTTATCTTCCTCTGCCCTCGTACCCCTAGCCACCCTCGGCCTCCACCACTCTACCTACTCGCCTTCAGTCTCGGCCTCCACCACCTCTACCTCTGTCACAAACCATTATACTTGACTCTAGTCCCAATCATCTTCCGAGCATCTCCAGCAACACTATCTTCGATACCTATACCAACACCACCGCACGACACCAATTTCACCATTAGCACAACCACCAAAGCACCACCTAAACAGTCTTCTCTCCTGTCTTCCATGCCTTCCGTCATAACATCCGATATTGTCACCACCAAATAACACAGTGGTTAGAACTCTCGGCAAACACACCATCATCTCTCTCCTTACCCCAACACAACACATGCAGCCACACCCAAGATTATTAAGTCGATAAGTCGACACTACCCTTCTAGTGACCGACTAGTCGAAAGTACTGTTCATATGGTACACACAAAACCTATTAGTTTTTTTTTTACGAAATCCCCATCTTACCCCCTCATCCAATTGAAAAAAATCAGGTACATGTGGGATCCATGATCCATTCTTATCCTTCCCCACCACCGATTTCTCTCCTTCACTCATTCCCTCACCTACATTATCCTTCCCTACCACCGATTTCTCTCCTCCACTCATTCCCTCACCTACATCTCTCTCTCCCCAACCGATCCGGCGACTGGGAAGGTGTCGGCGTGGCGATGGAGGGGGGCGAGTGGGGTGAGCTGGGGCGAGGAACAGAGAGCTGCGAGGGAACTGAGAGGAGAGAGCTAGGGCGAGGAGACTAGGGAGATTACCTTCGATGCCGAAGAAGGGCTGGTGAGTTGGGAGCTGCCTCGGCGGGATTTGGAGGGGATGAGGCGAGAGCTCCAAATCTAGAGGGAGATGAGGCAGGGAAACTACGGGCAGCGGCAAGCTGGGAGCTGACAGCTCCCGCCGAGGGAGACAAAGGGCAACACCGGCTGGGAGCTGCGTTCGAGGGTGACGATGGGCGGTGACGGTGAGCCGGGAACCGAGGGCGACGAAGGGCGGCGCGATGAGCTAGCTAGGAGTTGAGGGTTGTGAAGTTTTTGTGTCAGCTTTCACACCCTCTGTCTCTCTGTGAGTTCTTCATTCCCTCTATGCTCTGCTGCCTCCCTCACCCCCTTAGCTCTTCTATGTGACCCCACCTTCCCCCACAGCAAGTCGACTGACTTGCCGCCGCCTGGTCGACTAGTCAACGGGCAAGTCGACGACTAGTCGATAGGTCGCCCGACTTGCCCTAGTAAGTTGAGTCGCTGGATCAAGTTGCCTCTGCTCCACCAACTTATCGACAACAAGCATGGCCACACTAGATCCTCCACCGATCTGGATGTACATCAGATCCCCCTCAATCACACTAGATCCTCCCCCGATTTGGATCCACACTAGACCCTACTCAATCACACGAGACCCTCCCCCGATCTAGAATGTAACATCCCAAAAATCCTGATTTTGGGAAAGTATAATTAAAATAATTGGGATAATAATTTTAAGTATGTTTTTGCATGGAAAGCTATTTTAGCATGATTTTGACCTTTTGCATAAATCAAATAGTGAAATCACATGTAAACAACAATTGTAGGAATTTTCAAGAAAATCACAGAACAGATAAAATCCTAAAAATTTTACACGAGAACCCATACTGTATCTGGCATCCTAAAAAACAAATTCATAAATTTTGGACTCCGTTTTCTAAGTAAAAAAATTTGGGGATCATTCAGCCAGTTTTGGAAAAATTCAAAAGCCTAAATCAAATTTCCCGCTGGACTTTGGGCCAAAACCCAACTCAGCCCAGTTGTGCTCACGGTCACGCCCACTCCAGCCCATGTTAGTGCCTCGCTCCTCGCTCGCTGGTGGAGTGGCCCCACCCATCAGATGCCTTCGTCCACCTCGCGCCCGCCTCCGCTCGACAACGCGCCTCGCCTACTCCGCCCCTGGTTCATGACCGCCGCCCACAGTTTCATGCCCCCAACTGCCCTGGTCACCTCTGCCAGTCTTAGCCCATGCTAGCTGCTCCGTTGACACGCCGTTATCTCGCGCGAACGACGAGACCGAAGCTCAGCGTGAGAAAGTTGTACGTCGTGTCATTTTCTCGCCACTCCTCTCGCGCCATTCTCAGCCGCATTTAATACCCTCACTGTATCACGAGCTCCTCAGCTTGCCATTTTTGCTTCCTGCACATAATCAAAGCATCTCGTGCTTTGCTTCGCCGGGAACGAGAGCGTCGTTCCCGACGCTGGTGAGCAATCTTCACACCGCTATTTGCTTTGGTGAGCTTCCTTGCCCTCGCTACCTACGTCACCATGCATCCTTTACCTCACTAATACTCCCTCTTTGCTTGATGTAGCTCCAAGAAACCCTGTAGCATGATCGTGCCATCATCTTCTTCACCTCTGGCGCACACCCTGATTCGGACCTTCGTGTTCCCGATGCTTTGGTAAGCTTGAACCTCATCTAACCGCATTCCATACTCCACTAATGCTCCATCCTTGCTCAATGTAGACCCAAGCTTAGGAAATCACCGGAAACAAACTCTTCCCCAAACCGTCGCCACCGATTCCTTTTCTATTCGCTGTCACTCTGGTGAGTCCCTGTTCAATTCCTCGCTCCTACATCATCTTGAGGACCCTAGGGATCTAATGTGCTGCTTCTTGAAGCATCTCCAATGCTATAACACGCCAGTATCGTGAGCCACCTCTGCGCTGCCACTGTTCAATGTCGACATGATTCTCCGGCCAACCCCCGACGTCATCTACACCCATGGTGAGGTTCTAGTAGTTCCCTAGAGCTATTGCGCGTGTTAGATTGGACGATTAGCTAGCGTAGCGTAGGGTTCATCATAGCCGATCATGGCACCACTGCGGAGAACGTTGTCGCCATCGCTCCGATGACCATTGGTCCCCGAGCCACTTCGTATGGCTCCATAGTCACCCCTGGAGCTAGTGGCGCACCGTCTTTCACCGCCGATTGGCCCTAATCGCGAAAACCATTTCGAACCTGAGGAGCTTTGTTGCTTATCGTTGCCGTAGCGCCACCTCTGACCATCTCTCCGGTTCCCCGCCATCACCAGGTGGGATCACCGTCGAGAGGGGAACCCATTTTGCCCATCCCCCGAGCCTCTCTATGCCTACCTCGCCACCGACGAGCTCGCCATGGCGCTCGGCCATGCGCAGCTTTGCTACTCCTCTCTTTCACTCTCTGCCAAGTGGGACCCACGTCATTAGGGATTAATTCACGCTGAGTATCAGTGGTTAAGTGTATGACAGGTGGGACCAGCCAAAAAAGTTAAAGAAAATCTAATTTCAAATGTTTTTAGTAAATGTGTCACTGGCATATGGAACAACACACTATTCTCCATTTTAAAACACATTTTAAAACTAAGAGACTGACATGTGGACCCCAGTTCTCAGATAATTAAAATAAAAAACAAGTTTAACAATGTAGTTAATAATAATGAGTCTATGACGTGTGGGACCCCCTAGTTTATAAATAAAATCAATAAATTGAAAATATGAGTGACTCACAAGTAGGCCCCCACATGTAAGTTAATAAAAATAAAAAAATGAGAAAACCGCTTTTAGTTAAGAGAAAAATATGCTTTCTTTATTAGAAAGCATAAACCTCACTAAAGCTTAGAGGAAAATACACTTTCTCTGTTAGAAAGCGTAAACCTTAGAAAATACGCTTTCGACGTCACCCTTTTTATAATTTCTGGAATTTTCAAATCGAAGCAAATTAAAATATTAATAACTTTTGCATACGAACTCCAAATTGAATGAATATTTTTCTCTAAATTCATCAAAAATCATTCTCTATCTGTATATGCAAAGATATTTGGGTTTTGTTGCTGTTGAAATTATTTTTCTATATTTAATTTGCTTTCAGCTCGTTTAATTAGATGTCGATTCTTTGAGCGAAATTTATAACGATCATCTATCCTCTTATTCAGAGCAATAAGAGCAAGGAAAGAAACTCCTTTGACCATATTGATTATACTATTTTAATTATTGTACTTCTTTTTGTAAAATCTATTATGCATGTGTGTATGTTTGCTTAAAATTGCTATATTTGGGGATAATAGTAGTTATAGTCCCATTCGATGCATGATTCTCCTTGAAATATTGATATCCTTATTAATGGTTTAGACAATGAATGATGTCAAATTAGGTTTTTCGAATGCGAATATCACATAAATGCTTACCTGGCTTTAGTCTGTACTAAAATTGGAAAATGGGTGACATGTTAAATATTAATTTAGGAGATTTTGAAATGATGGTCCAGAGGGGTTTACCTCTATTATTTTGTATAAAAGTAAAAATTAAAAACATAGTTTGTGACCCGGGCGAGTTATATTATATTCTTAGAAGTGTGAGAGGTGTATCTCACAAATAGATAGGGAGAGATCCTCGCCCGGGTCAATTAAGGACCGAACACCGGTATATCCGACCTAAGCGTAAGTGTACAACCATATGTGTCGGTATGCACGGCCTTAGCTAATTAAGTCATAGAAAACTAGCCTTGCATTTTGGGAGTCCGTACTAGTGCGAGCATGTGTGATTGCTCGAAGGGGCTCCCTTCACCACGGTGTTGGGAACAAAGCTTGCTATAACATCCCAATATTCATAGCCTTTTTGCAAAATAAAAGGAATCATTTGCATTTTACTTAATTAACTTAAAGCTTAATTTGAAATTAGAAAATGAAAAACATTTTAAATGAAAAAAGTTTAATTAAATTCAAAATTATTTTATTCAGTCTATTTAGGTTCCAAGTATTTTTGTGGAATTTTCTTGAATTTTCCAATCTATTTTATTTTTGGATTTTTCTGGATTTTCCTTTCTTTTTTCCTTTTTCTTTCTTTTTGTCTCTCCTACTTCATCTTCAACCTCATAATGTTTCTGGCTCTCTATTCTTTATTTCTTCCTGACAAGCAACGCCAGAGCTTCAGTCTGCCAATGGCCGCCATCACCTACATCTCCTATTTCTTCGCACTCGATTCATCAAATTCAATTTCGTCTAAGGCGTTACGACCCCATCATCATCACCCTCAACCCCCAGCCATCAATTGCACATTTTCTGTGAGGACCCCAATTTATTTGGCTTGTAATGCTTAGCCAACCACCTGGCCCTAGCATCACAAATCAAATAAACCGAGCCTCGAGATATGTATACTTTCGACGGTATACATACCTCACCACAAATTATGCATCAACTCCATTCTAAACATAGAGTCCAAACATTACACTACTAAGCAGAAAGTAACAACAGTAGAGTTATTACAGACAATGGCCGACCGGCCAAAAGATACATAAATACCAGAAGAACGACAGCGGAAGCAAAAGTGCCATAAGATGGCTATAAACAAAGACAATCAGCGTGCCTTCACCCACAAGGCATCTGACCGGACCGCCAAGCCTAGTCGTCGAACACGAAGCGGCAGCACAACTCACAGGAGTGAGGCCCTTGGGGCTCACCTTCTTCCTCTGCAACAAAAACATAAGCAAAGCCGATGAGTACAAAGATTGTCTCTGCACTGCAAGACCGAGCGCGTGTGAACTAGAGACCTATTCATATGCTACATGCGAGCTTATCGGTGGAGGCCATATGTTTTATTTGCATAAAGCCAACTTTATTTGCAATAATGTAATACAGTTTGAAGGCAAGTTTGCAATTCATTTTTAAAGTTGAAATAACGATAAGGATAATAATAACAAAGAGTAAAGATAAACGACACGAAGTGACTATCCCGATAGTCACCACAACATAGCACGAATCCCCAGATTCGTACCACCCTTCAAGTTTTAATTTTAAAGGTTGTAGTCTAACTCTTGAAAAGCTTACCCAAGCGTGTCTATCACCTAGGACGAGGCTATTCGAATAGTTTTAACTTTGCGGGTGTACCACTGTACCCACACTCGCATCGCCTTTAAGCCAAAGCACACTTAGAAGGTATGCGGCTGACTAAGTCCTACGAGACTTTTTCCAATATTGTGTATTAACTACTGAGCCGCTCGTATGGATAGAAATCCATACGCTTACATAGTAAAGCCGAAAGACAACTACCCACTCGGGTAAAGCTTTTGGACAACTACCATGCTCCCAACACCATCCCTCCTGCGACCTCCTACGACCGGAGCCAATACACGCCAAAGTACTAGGTCAAGAGAGGTCCCATATACTCTAGTGTGGTTAGCACGTCGAAATGCTGGATAAAAATTCACTCACAAGATGTTCGTTCCTTAATTGACACGGGCACCATTCGCCACACCCAAGAATCACACCATCTTACCATTGTGCCTGCGTCTAAATCGTTTTTGTTTTCAGTTTTAATTTTGTAATTAACATAACATAAGCCGAAACATAAGAACAATAATAAATTTATGTGATCAAGACCATCGACTAAGTCGATGATCGCCCAAATCTACCGGAAGCTAAGCATGGCTAAGCAACTGAACTCGTAATCTACTAAGTGATAAGAGTTCATCCAACGAACTCTAATCACGCAAGTAACCTAGGCTCGGTAGTAGAGATCAATGTTTACCTACGGATATGCGACTACGGATTTAACTAATCAATTTAACACAAATTAAGCAATGCATACATACAAATTGAAACAAAATATTAGACTTTAAAATCTTGGGATTAACATGATCAAACTTCTTGCCTGGCTGCTGCTGCTCAGAAATATCAACCTGTTGCAGAGGTTCACTCTCGATAATACCAGACCTGTCGCAATCTATCGATCGAGCAAAAGCAACAAATAAGAACAAATAACACCGACAAAACATGCAACAACAACAAAACATACCAAAACTCACACAAAGACCTAAGCATGGTCTAACACATTTTCAGAAACAGAGAATAACTTATTTAAAGTGGTGATGAATTTTCTAAGCTAAAATACACCTTAAAGCACTAGTTAATTACTTAACAATTTTTCATGAACAGAAACAGCACCTAAAACCTACCCTGACAATTAGTACACTAAAAATGAAAATTTACAAAGTTGGATCCATTGGATTTGGACAATTATTGAAAAAGATATGAATTTTCTAATTTGGAAAATACAAAATACACCATTTAATCAATTACAGATTTTTGCTAACGAGAGACATGGTTGAACTAATTTTAGTAAATAGTACATTTAGAAAGAAAATTAAACACTTGGTTTCATGCGATTTGAAGAAAAATTAAATTAGTTATGAATTTTCTAAGTTTAATTGAATTAACGAGGCAAATGAAAATACATTTCGAAATACTAAAGCATTCAATACTTTTCTACCGACGAGCTAGCCACGACACAGCGGCGGGCGCGCGCGACCCGGCCAGACAACCGGCCGCCGATGGTGACGTCGGCGTATTCTAAGAATACATCTTCGGCTTAGCAAAAACGTAATCCTAACATTCATGCATAGAGAACTACGCTTTCTAACAAAGGAAACGTATTAACGGTTACACAATCATAGCGACAACACAGGCCCGCATGGCGTGACTTCGAGTATAACATAACGGTTGGATTAAATGATTTCCTAAACGCGATTAGCTCTGGAGGCCCACATGGCGGTGACTTACGCCGCGAGATTAGCGCTAAACTAAACTCCACCGGCGGTTCACCGCGCGCCGACGGGACGGCGCGCGGCGCGCGGTGGATCTCGCGAACGAAGGTTTCGAGGCGAGTGGGTGATACCTTGAGGTTCGCAATGATCTCGCGAACACGATGACGGTGACGCGGCCGAAGGTTGCCGGAGGTGGGCTCGCGACGGCGGAGGCGGAGAAGAAGAAGGGCTCCCAGGAGAAGGCGCCACGGGCTTCTAGAAGACTCGGAAGGTGCGCACAAGCTCGCCTCGACTCGAGGAGCAATACACCCAAGATAACGACGATGAAGGAGGTCCGGCGGCCGGAATCGGCGCGCGGCGAATCACCGAGCTTGAGAAGAACCGCACGCCCGCAACGATGCACCAAAGACGAAAATGAAGCCACCGTTAGACTCAGTGGATTAGTGCGATCCTAAGGGATCAGACGTTGAGGTAAGAGACTCACTAGAACGCAAACGAGCTCGCGGGGCCGCAGCAACCGGAGTTGGAGACGAAGAAATCGCCCCGGCGACCCAGAGCATGCCAATGATCCGGGCTGGGCAAAATGGAGGCGGCGATGAACAAGGAAGTCGGAGGTGGGGTTGCGGAAGCACGAGCGGCAGTGAGGTGGTGGCGTTGCCCTCACCTTCTTCTCCGGCCGAAGCTAAGAAATGGGCGGAGAAGGCACGAGAATGGCTGCGAGGAGGAATGGATGATTCTAGGAGGTAGATGGACTCCAGGCGATCCTCTGGAGGCAGACACGCGTCCCCGGAGTGGCAGCGACGAGCTGCGTGGCACGCATGCGCGGCGCCGGCGAGCTCCGTAGGTAGCGAGTCGGCGAGGAAGAACGACAAGAGGTCCCACTTGGCGGCGGCGACAAAGCGGCGCGAGCCGAGTCAGTGCGGCACAATTAGATGGTTTGACTCGATCGAAGCGTGTCGATCGTTGGATCGGAGATGGGCGGCCGAGATCGTGTATGCATTCGGACAGTCGACGAGATGAGCGGTGTGGATCGTTCGATTTGCATCGGACGGTTGGCAACGCTGGCGTGCGGTGCAGACTAGGCGGTGCGGCTGAACCAAGTGGCGCGGTCGGACTCGAGCTCGAAAGGTTCGAGCGATAAGCGATGTCTTAATTTGATTTAAAAGGTGAGAGGATTGGGGAATTTTTAGGGTAGCTCCTGAGCTCCAAAAATTCTGAAATTTTTATGGGAGCTAACTGGGACAGAGGACAACATTGTATAATTGTTCCAGGAATTTTTATGCACAGGATTTCTCCCAAGAAAATCCACAAGCTGCTGTCCAGAGGTTGCACCAGATTTCTAAACAGGTTTGACTTGGCCATTTGAAATAGCAAACAAAATCTAAAAATTGAGAAATTTTTCAGGGAGGTAACTAGGATGGTCAAGATGATAGGAAAAATACTTGAAGAGGATGATCACAAGCTTGAGGCCAAGAATTTTGATGACAACAACTTCCATTCACAAGAATATAATTCTAGAAAATGGAAATTGTTTAGGGAAAATTTAGAAAACTTCCAAATGACTTCATGAGACATCAAAAGTTTTTATTTCTCCTCATAATTTACATTTGAAACACAAACCCTAACCTAGGGTTGTTACATTTTCTCTATTAATTGCATTCAATTTTACGTTTCTTCACCGTTCCTCATTTGCAAACTGAAAACTGTAGCTTTATTCTCGCGGTGTTCCCCGTTGACTCAAGCATCGCCTCTGCAGTATAAAGAGAGCACTGCGTGTTCCCGTCTCTCCTCTTCATTTTGCCTCAAACCACACCCCCTAACTCCCTTTCGTTTGCCTGAAACACGCGACGCCATCCTCCTCCTTCTCAAAGACCAACGACGACGATCCTCCGGCCAATTTGACCGCGTCATAACGTGTTCTCGATAATCTCCTTTCCATCCCCCTCCTCAATTTTGAGTTTACTCTTGTTGGAGTTGGTCATCACCGTTGCTCCACCATTACCACCGGCGGCCTCGCCGTTGCCGCTTCTGGCATCGCAACATCATTGGGGTCCCATTTTTGCGATTCCCGAGCTTTGTTCTTCTGCTCTGTATCGTTTTGTATTGTCTTTATGAATGCAATCTTTTGTGTCTATGACCACATGGGACCACATGTCATTAGCTCTTTCTTTGCTCTTTTTCTTCTCTGTTGTTTGGCTATGTGAGACCCCGGTGTACTTAGCTTGTAATACTTAGTGTTCCCTTGACTCTAGCATCACAAACAAAATATACCGTGTCTCGATGGACATATGCTTCCTAGAATTGCAGCACATATACATCTTTACAAAATCATGCATCATTTCCATACAACATACAACTAGAAGTCTAGCAAAAGACATACAATAGGTAGAGTTATTACAAAAGAGCCGACCGCCAAATGACATCAAAGTAACATAAGACAGCGGAAGCAAAGGTGCCATAAGATGGCTATAAACAAAAGACGACCGGTTAGCCATAACCCACAAGGCAACCGACCGGGCCGCCAAGCTAGTCGCACCCGCTGCAGCAAGACTCACAGAAGTAGACCTCTTGGGGATCCACTTCCTCCTTTGCACACAACAAGCAATGCAGATGAGTACAATAATGTACTCGCAAGACTTACGAGTAACAAGCCTATACATAGCTACATGGAAGCTGCAGCAAAGGAGATAGTTATTTGGTTGATTAGACGCATAAAGCAATTTTCATTTGTAATAACGTAATAGATTGAAAGCAATTTATCAAATCTGTTTTTAATCATTTAAATAACAGGAATGTAACAATAAATAGCATAAGTAACAATCTAGAGGTGACTAACCCAATAGCCACCACAACATAGCACGAATCCCCGATTCATACCACCCATCAAGTTTTAGTGAAAAGGTTGTAGTCTAATTCTCACAGGGCGTATCCGAGCGTGTCCATAACCTAGGACGAGGCTATTCAAATAGATTTAACCATGCAGGGGTGTACAATTATACCCACACTTCAAACCGTCTTTTGCCACAATAAGCACACTTCCGAAGGTATGCCGGCATGGCTAAGTCCTACAAGATATTTCCAATATTGTGTATCAACTACGAGCCGCTCGTATGGATAGAAACCCATACGCTTACATTGTAAAGCTGAAAGTCAACTGCCCACTCAGGGTAAAGCTTCCGGACAACTACAATGCTCCCAACATCTTCCCTCCTACAACATCCTGCGACTCGGAGCTAACACACGCCAAAGTAATAAGTCAAGAGAGGCCCTATTTCCCTCTAATGTGGTTAGCCGCAAAATACTCAGTACGATGGCACAAGTAATTCGGTCCTTGTTGACTCGGGCACCATTCCAGTCACACCCAAAATCACACCAACATACCATTGTGCCCAAGTCCAAATCATTTTGTTTTCATTTTTAGTTTTCACAATTAAACATAGCACAAAGGCTGAATCATAAAGTCATAATAAGTTTGTGTGATCGAGGTTATTGACTAAGTCGAGAACCGCCCATTTCTACCAGTAGCTAAGCATGACTAAGCACATTACTCGTAAACTACTAAGTGATAAGGGCTCATCCAACAAACCCAAAATCACAACAAGATAGTCTTAGGCTTAGTAGTAGAGGACAAACATATGCCTACCGATAATGCATCTAATGGGTCAACTAATCAACAATAGTTTAAAACAATATAGCAATGCATACGTAGAATTTGCAAACAACATATTAGAATTTGAAAATAATAGGAGCAATATGATCAAATGATGCTACATCCGCTTGCCTTGCTGGATGTTCTCTTGCTGCAGAGGATCGCTTTCGGTTTCAACAAAATCTTTGGAACATAACGCAAGAACGCAAAAATCCGATAAGAATGAAGAACACCGAAAGAAACTCAAAAACCAAAGTCATCCAAATTCCATGAAATTTACACAGCAGCAAGGTTATGATTTTAAATGAATTTAGCAACAAAAATCATGTCATTTGGACTAAACATGCAAAATTTATGGCCTAAACAATTTCTTTCAGCCTGAAAATTCAAATTAAATTTAATTTTGGTTACTGTTATTCATGGCACAATTTCTAAAAAATTTCTAGAACCTAAAATTTTTATGGTAGGTAGAACATGGCATTCTAAGAACAGCAAAATTGGATTTACTTCATTTGGAGTTAAATTGAATTACTTAGGATTTTTCTAAGTTGTAAAAGTAGCACTAAGTTAATTTCAGAAGCAAAGACCTACATGAAACACATTCTATGGTAACACATATTAACAGAGGAACCTAACACATTTTAGTTTGCTCAGTTTGGAATCACGGAGAATTACTTATGCATTTTTCAAGTTGTAAATGAATTTCTAGATAATATTTAATACCTAAATAAGTTAATTCAACCTATATGGTTTTCAGGTACAGAAACAGCACCTAAACATATTTTTAGATTAAAGTTTAGGTAAACAGGAGTTTATCTCAACAGGAATCATCTAAAAAGGGGCTAAAATGAATTAGTTATGAATTTTTGAAGTTTTAATACCATTTTTAGTTGACAAATAAAAACTTACGAAAAAATCAAATTTAACAAAAAGGAAATGATGTGGACGAACAAGGGCCGTAGATCGTGAATCAAATGGCCCATGCGCTTTGCAACACAGCGCACGCGCGCGCGCCCTAAGAAGGTATCCACCGTTGGATTTAGATCCAACGACCCACAGCGAAGGAGGTGTTTGGCGGTCCGAATGATCCAACAAATGCGGGCCGCAGATCTAAAGATGAGCGGCTCATAGCGAGAGTTCCGGTCGGAGGTCCGAATGCTCGCGCCATCAGAGCCGTAGATCGAGAAATGAACGACGAAAAGAGATCGGAGCGCTAGGACTTTGAAAGCGTTGAGGAGGTCTAGACCGTTCGATTAAGATCTAACGGTCCAGAGCTGAGGAGAGATCCTAAAGCTAAGGATTTAACGGAGGGGTCCTGGACGATCCAGATCTCTAAGGGAAGATCCTGGACGGCCTAGATCTCACAGAGGGAGGTCTTCAATGATAACGTCTTAATAGCGGGGAGGTCTCAACGGTCAAGATCTCCACGGAGAGGTCCTGAATGGTCGAGATCTACCCGGGGTGGTCCGTAAGGTTTAGATCTCTGCGGAGAGGAGGTCCTGAGGTTTTCTTTGCAAAAGACCAAGGGGTGGTCTTTTGTAAAGAGGACCCCAAGGGTGATTCCGAGGGTGGTTTTTACAGAAACGACCGCGGGGTGGTTTTTTCGCGCGGGGGTGATCCTAACGGCTAAGATTAAACCAGGGAGGTCCTCAACGGCTAGGATCTAACCCGGGGGGAGGTCCTGGTACTAAGGTCCTACAAAGGGAAATCTAACGGCTAAAAGCTAACCTTCAGAGATCAATTGACGACTAAGATTAACTCAAGAGGTCCAGGGACTTGTCGAATTTATGACAACAGTACAGAGCACTGAACTTTGCCCGCCGGCTCGCCGCCGGCGACCACGGCCACGACGGCGCTAACCAAAGGTGCCAAAACATGCACAATACTATTGCGCACACAGTGAGGGTACTCTCGACGGCGGAGCTGGCCTAAAATGCTGGCGAGACGGAGAGGGGCGGAGGAGCTACTACGGCAAAATACAAAAACGCGAAAAACTCCGTTACGATATAATCCAACGGGCGCTCGAGCACTAGCGGGTTATTGCGAACACACTTGGACGCAGGGGAGGTCCGAAGGAGCTCGGAGAAGTCCTGGCGGCGGAGATTGACGCCGGAACTAGGGACGACAACGTGGACCAGTAGTTCTGAGCAAAAAGAGAAGTATAGAATGGTGAGATTAGCTTCGTGATGGCTTAGAGGTGGTCCAGGAGCAGGGAATTGAAAAGGAGAGCATCTTACCGGAGTTGGAGAAGAAAGGAACAATATTGGCCACGCGGATCCAAAACCAACATTAGGCTGCACTTGCGAAGGCAACCCAAAATCGAGTTAGGGGACCCGCTCAAAACGATAAGGTGGTCCAAGCGACGCGAGAAAGAGAGCCAGGGAACCATTAGAGCACCAAGGTCGCTGATGGAGCTTCTCGGTCGACAATGGCGGAAGAGGTGCTCTCGGTGTTTTGGCTCACAGGGCAGAGAAGGAGCTAGGGGTGACAAAGAGGTGTAACAGGGAAGCCAAAGGAGGAGCTCGAGGTCCTCAAGTAGCTCAAGTGTCAACGGCCGCGCGAGGACTTAGGTTCAATGGCGACAGGACAAAAGGGCTCTACTGCTGCGAAAACGAGGAGAGGATCTGGTAAAGTCGGAGCTAAACGCTAACATGGTTGAAAAGGCGTGCACAGAGTCGTTGCGGGGCCCCACGACATGACCAGGCGCTGCACTGCTCACCTGCCATGGTGCACGCGCATACGGGCGCGCCGAGGAAGAAGAAGAACAGAGGGGAGGGTCGGGGAGGTCATGAGCGCTAGGATCATAAATGGACGGTTAGGATTGCTCAAGAGCTCCGGAGGTTTAAAACGGTAGGGGAGGTCGTGAGCGCTAGATGGAGATCTAACGACTTAGGTTTGAGACGGCTCTAGGAGGTCCGAAAGTCTCTACGAACGAGGACCGCCCAATCGAGATCCAACGACCGAAACGCATGCGCCCAAACGCCGAGCCCGAGTGCGGCTTGACGACCTGATTCGACCGAGTCAAAAGGTCGAACCCGAGTCTGACTCAGACCTAGGGTTTCATTACAGTTGAGACTTAGAGAAATTGTTTGAGGTAGCAAACTAACTCCAAAAATTCTAAAATTTTTACAAGAGCTTGCTAACTTAGATATTGACCTTGTATAAAATTTTTAGAGTCTTCTATGCAGTGCATTTCCCCCCAAAATTTCTACAAGGTGCTGAGCTAGGGTTTGACTAACAGTCAAGCTGGTTTGACTGACCTCCAAAAATATTCAAACAATTTCTAAAAATTGTGAAATTTTTCAGAGGGGTCACACACCATCCCTAGAAATTAGGAAAAATATTTCCAGAGAATGATCACAAGATTTGACAAGAAAGTTTTTGATGGGAAAGGTTTAGGTCCAAAGAGATTTGTGATTTGTATTTCCATAATTCTTTTACAAGAATTTTTCAGAACATCCATGAAATACAAGATGTAAGAAAAGTTTTTAATTTCTACACATTTTCTTACATTTGAAACAGAAGACAATACTTGGGATGTTACAGGCTAGCATGTGGATCATTGTTGTCAGTCCCTCAATTCTTATGCTTCTGTTTGCTCTACTCTGTCAATCGAAATAGTGACTCCAGTACAGTCCAATTTTAGATTTTTCATTGTTTCATGTGATTGCTAGCTTGTTCGTTCTCTTTCATACAAACTCCAAACCCGTCGATTCTTGTTCCTAAATTTATAAAAATTCAGTACCTTCCTTTCAATATTTATTTTATAATTTTTAGATTTTATTTACTTTCTGTTATTTATTTGGTCCTATTCACGCATGTAGAGTCTAACATCACCGACACGAATTTGGATCAACAGGAAGCGCTAACCTCCAACATCATCGAAGGCGAGTCTCCTTTGAACATTTTGTACTTATGATTTTTAAATATTGTTTTCAGTTTTAAAGTATTACGCATTGCTATTTCATTTAATAGGATAAGTTCAAATCCTAGGTTGTTAGTTAATCCTAACTTGATATTGTCATCTTTTGATGTTGACTATCTATGATCCTTTGTCGCCTTTGCACATAAAATCCTCGGTAGTGAATACATTATTGTTAGAAAATGGAAATACAATTTTGCGGGATTAGATGAATACAGTGAAGAAAAACATCTTTGTGGATTATATATAGATTGTTGAGAACGAATATAAAGTTAACTTGGTGGAACCAATAATATCATGATCAGATTATTAGAAATATATCATCATTGGATTATTGGAATACATCATTATCGAATTACATCATTGTTGGATCATAGGATTATATCATCATAGGATTATTAGAAATATATCATTATTGGATTATTGGAATACATCATTATCGGATTATAGAAATATGTTATTGTTGGATTATGTAATATATCATTGTTGGATTATTGGAATACATCGTTATTAGATTACATCATTGTTGGGTAATAGGAATATATCATGGTTAGATTATAGGAATATATCTTTCTTGGATTATATGATTATATCATTGTTGGATTACAGGAATATATTATTATGGGATTATGGAGATACATTATTGTTGGAATATAAAAATACATTATTGATGGATTAGTATAAAACGGTAGCACGGCTTAGACAAGCTTTATCAGTTATATTTATCCTATGGGTGGGAATTATTATTACTTTTTATGCAAATCAGTTTGAGAAATGTATGGCAATAGGTATTGCAACACCCCAACTGTAACACCCTGGCTATCCAGAAGCCAAAATGTTACCTAAAGGATCTAACTTTCAACCATAAGCAAAGGAATTGAGACAACAGTCCATGATATAAAAAAAGGACGGAAGATCACTCTAATATCATAAAAGCACCATATAGTCTGATCCTACGTAAACCAAGTACCACAATGGAAATAAACATCCATATCCAGTAGAGGGACATCATCCACATGCCACCTCAAATATTACAATTTATCTCTAAACAAATGAAGAAATTCAACCAAGTTCTATTATTGAAACTGGATCATGGTGTTGTGTGTTTAGTGCATGTCTACTCCCTCCCAAACGAGTCATCATCGACGGTCACCTAAAATTAAGCAACAAAACAAGGGTGAGTCCGAGACTCAGCAAGTACAGCGAATAAACAAACATACTTCACATAGAAACATGACATTAAAGGATTATCGAAAGAATGTCTTGAAATACATGGATGCCATGAACTGGTTGGATGCACTCACGCTTATATCGGTATAGCTGGTGACACACCCGTCGGTGTTCACCTAAGCCCGTATTTATCGAAATACGGGATCCAAAATACCGTATGAAGAACGTTTCATACGGGTGTCCAAACCGCCCACATTGGAATGGTGGGGCTTCACTTGCCCATACCTGGAATTGATGGGACTTTAGACTCCACTCCGTGGAGCTCCACTCCGTGGACGGAACATGAACATGGATGCATGAATAAATCTATGAACAATGACTAACAACATTTCCACACATATGAAAGAGCATACGCAAAGAACATAAACATCGGAACCTCTTGAATATTATAACCTCCACTCCGTGGATATTCCACTCCGTGGAAGGCACATGAACATTGAAGCTTCTCACATAACAAACGAAACACAAAACTAATCATCGAGCATCCAGTAAACAGATCACACAAAAGTCATTGTACTTGCCTTTTAGCGATGCGGTGCGCTGGAGGCAACGAAGAGGCCGCTTGCCTTGGCGCCTCACCCCTACACCAAAGTTACTCAATAAGAACCAAGTCATCATGTCACTACTCGCAGACGCCCTTAACTCATACCCCAACCCCAACACTTAAATGTAACTGCTGCTTGAAATAACCACACTCTAGCAGAAAGCCCTACTCGGACAGCAGCAGAAAAAGTAACACAACTTTTGCTCTAAAACTCTAAAAGGGGTGTTCTCAGGTTTGTTTGAAAGGTAATGAGGTTATCTACAACAACCTAGTTGGTGGAAATCCCGAATTTTATATGTATCAATCTCCAAAAGACCAACAAACACTTCCTGTCAGAATTACCGGCAAATTCTGGACAGCAGCACGGTAAACGCCATAACTTCTCATTGGATAAACCAAACTTTACATTCTTTATCAATATCAAAAGCTAAGACCACTAAATACAATAACCTAGTTGGGTGAAAGCCCTAAATTTTCCATTAACTTGAACAAATATTAAAAGACAATTCAATAACTCATTCACGTCAGGGTTCTGGACAGCCACTTTAAAACGAGCATAACTTTTGTTCTACAAATCCAAATGGGGTGTTCTTTACCAATCCTGAAATCTAGTGAAATCACGTACAAAAGTCGTTATGGGAAAGACTTCTGATTCATCTTCTATCTAAATTATAATTTAACATTTACAGAGACTGCTAATCCTCGTCAGAATCCTGGATAGCAGAAACTAAAACGACCATAACTTTTAACTCGCACATCGGAATCTGGTGTTCTTGGTGGCCACCGAAAGCTAAGAACAATACCTACATAACTCTAGGAGATGGACAACTCAAATTCGGCCTCTAAGAATGCGAAACAGGCCACGCAACATTCTGGACAGATTGACAGTTACTGCAGACCGATTTTGATCCAAACGATTCAATCGGTTTCGCTCCTACGATTAAACATAAAACAGCAATCGATGTTTGTTACCCTTGGACCACCCAGGAACACGAAGATTGAACCATGGATACGTCTCCCGCCGTCTTGATCAGCAGCCTTGCGAAGCTCCAATCAAACCTTCGCGGGAGACCGGCAACGGGGAGAATGGCACCGAGGGGAAGCACCACAGCAGGGCAACACCTAGGGAAGATGGGGCGGTAGCATGGGAGAGGGAAGGTGACTGCCATGGGGTGGGAAAGAGGGAGAGGGGGGTGGAGGCTGCCTATGGGAGGAGATGGGGGAAGTGGGAGAAGTGGGGAGGGGTGCTAGGGTTGCCGCCCCTTTTGGTCGGCCACACTAATGGGCCTATGGGCCCACGGTTGCCCCCCTTGGGCTTCCTAGCCTGCCCCCGTTGGCCCACAAGGGGCCCCCTCTTGGCCCTACTGGCCAAAGGCCCAGGCCCAAAACCAGAAGAATCGACGAATCGTCGAATTTGCGAATTTTAAATTCGAATTCGAACCGAAAACTTCCTAAACGAAAACAAGGTATTACACCAACCCAACACGGGGCCTGGAATGCCACTAAACTACCCTTCCAACTAATTATCAACAACACACTATAAAAATTCCAGCAAACAAAGCAATAATAAAACCCATCCATGGGTCACAGTAGAACATGAATAACGACATGTCAAGCATGAATAAATAAGCGAGGGAAACATAGCAAGATAATAAGTCTAAAACAACACCAAACCAGAAAATCCAAAACATTAGAAACAAAATAGACTAGTCCAAAACATTCATCTAAGCATATTCAATTTCTAATATGTCCTAAAAATAGTCCAGCAATAATGATTCAAATGGTTCTCATGGCAAATAGTCATGTGTCTGAAGTATGAAACTATCACATGTGCACTAGTCCTTCTCAAGCGTAACGCCCTCAACGATCACCTAAAAACAACAAAAGAGCAAGGGTGAGTCGATGACTCAGCAAATACATCAATATACAATGAGCAATAATAAATCAACAATATTCAATAACTTTATTATCATCACATGTCCTTCTATTAATATTCTCATGCCATTCTCATTGCTTTGTTTTCACACACATTCATCTCATATCTCAATACAACTATATTCTACATGTCCACATGCACTTTTTCCGTGTATACCGGTATAGCATGAGTGAACGCTTGCGACAACGTTCACTCTCAAGCCCACTCTTCCTCGAGGATCGGGGACCTCCTCCACTCCCATAGAGTTGTGATCAATCATGATCACCTGCTCATATGCAAAGATGCTTATGAATGCAAAAATGCATAATTTCATCATATTCATATTCAATTTTCCTCATATTCGTCAACAAGATATAGTCATGCTATTCCATTGCTTGCAATTAAATACAAATAAAAGCACAAGAATAATAGTAATGAACGATAAAGAAATACAAAGATCAATCATTGATCGCTGTCTACCATGCACTTGCCTTTACTAGTTGCGACACACGGTTTGGCTAGAAGATGGCAACAAGCACAACGTCTCTCCTACAATAAATACTCAAATTTCAATACAAGCTACAGCATCACAAGAACAACAATTAATTGACATTGCTCCTACACGTCCCCCAAAACCACATCGCTCCTCCAATACCGAACAGTCACCTTTTGCTGTCCTGGTACTAAAAAGGGTGTAACTTTTGATTCACACGTCCGATCATGGCAAACCACCCCATTCTAGAATATACAAAAAATTCTCCACATTTTCTTATATTACCATGACTTCTAATTTGTAATACGCCAAATGTATTCGAGAGAGAAGAAATAAATTAGAGAGAATGACCAATTAGAAAAGTGTTTTAACAGGAGATTAGAGGGGGGTTTATGCATAATTTGGACAACCTGGGCTGTGGGCTTCTGGCCCACAGCATTTAGGCCCAAGGGGAAGGGGTAGCTGGCCGCATAAGAAGGAGAGGGGGCAACCCTAGGGTTGCTACAGTAGCATGACTATAGTACCATCGCTGTGCTACAATACCTCACCATGCTGCAGTGCCCTCCACCCCTAGCTTTCGCTTCCGGCCAAG
Organism: Ampelocalamus luodianensis; assembly: GCA_036346255.1. NCBI lineage: Eukaryota > Viridiplantae > Streptophyta > Magnoliopsida > Poales > Poaceae > Ampelocalamus > Ampelocalamus luodianensis. Next base: position 13,702,317 of record CM070631.1, read on the forward strand.
AAGGAGGAAGGGAGAAGCCTCCTCGGGTGTTGCTGGCCGAGGAAGAGAAAGGAAGAAGAAGGAAGGCGAAGAAGGGAGAAAGGAAAGGGAGAGATCATGGCCTGGGGTTGGTGTTCATCATGTTCAGTGGCAGTTCTTCAAGGTTAAGATCCGATCCCCATTCGATTAGTTGATTAATTGATCTTTAGCAATGTCGTTCTTTAGGTCTGTTTAGAGCGGATAGGGTTGGACGACGTTTTTGAGATATTTAATGGCAGAATCTGTCTAGGACACCTCCTAGAGAATTGTAGGCGACGTCTATACCTTTCTATAGAGTACAATACCGTGTCGTTTGGACGAGCGGTTCAAAAGTTATGAATTTTGTAGCGCTGCTGTTCCGTAAATCTACTACAATTCTGACAGGTTTTAGTAACCAGGCTTAAGAGGATAGCTAAAGGAATTTTTGGGAGGTATCACTATAACAAAATATGTATATAATTGTCTTAACTTTCGAGGAAGCTAATGAACATAAAATTTGGATCATTATTCTGAAAGTTATGATGGTTTTAATATCTCTATCCAGAAACCCGACGTGAATTAGCTGTTCTGTTCATCAGCTTGGTAGGGGTAGTAAATGGCCGAATCTGGAAGGCTCACCAACTAGGTTTAGATGGAAGATTTGATAAGCTTTCTAGAGAGTCCAAGAACACCCATTTGGATCTCTGTACTAAAAGATATGAATTTTTTATTGTGACTGTCTGTTGAGGGGACATATTGCTGTTTAGGATTTTGGAGTTGGGATTGCGCGAGAGAGTATAGTTTTTTGTAAGTGCTTCTAGCTTTGTTTTGGTCCAGTATTGTTATCATAGAGTGCTTGTTAACTTAATTCAGGGGGTTGGTTCCGGGAGCAGCGCCCTCTTCGTGTCCTTCGTTCTCGCACGGTTGAGGCAAGTACATCGTTTGATATATTAGTTGTGAATGCTTGATCATGATTGCGTGCATTTGATACATGATAGCGATGCATGGTTGCTGGCATGATTTGTGTACTAATAATGGCGAATGCTCAAAGTATGACTAAGTTCAATTCATGTATGATGTTATTGCTTTTGGCATGTTGATGATGAATAGAGAACTGTGTATGTACATATTGAGATCATATCGAGGCTTGGTCATGTGGTGACCAAGTATGCATATCTTTGAGGTCCCCATCATGTATATGACGGGTTTGAGGCCCCCACACTTGTGGAGTGTGGGCTTGAGGCTCCCTTTACTTGCGGAGTATTGGGCAATTCGTCCCTGTGCTTGCGAGCACATGCATGGGTATGCAACGACGGTTGCATATCTTGCATTACTGGTAAAATGCAAAAAAAAAGAAGATAAAGTGAAAGGATCCTTGAGCATTGCATATGCATGTGGAATGATTTAATGATATGCTTCTGGAAGTGGATGTTGATGCTATTATTTTGCATTGTAATGATTTTTTTATGTACTTGCTGAGTCTGTGGACTCACTCTTGTTATTGTTGTTGTTTTAGGTACCCAATCCCAGAACGACATGCATGGGAGGGTGTAGTTTTATGTTCGCACGTACACTGCCATGAAACTTTTATAGTTGATTAAATTTCAGATCATGTCTTAATAAATGAGCAGACTGCTTGAAGGATTTATTATGGTTATGTTTACGTGTTGGATTATTTGTATTAATGATGGGTAACATATTTTGGATATTTGTGATTATTCTTTAGCCACTTAGTATGTCATGAATGCCTATTGATTATGCTGAATATGGGGTTGTTTAATTTTGATAATTGTATCCATTGGAATCCTCGGTATAATTAGCTAAACAGAGGAGGTTTTGCTGGAATTTAGTAAAGTGTCATGGTTTTAACTTGTTATGTTGTTAGCTTAGTAGCATTCCAGGCTCGTGTTGGGCTGGGGTGTTACAATTGGTATCAGAGCGGGCTGTAGGTCCGTGGTATTTGAATTATTAATTTTGACACACTACGCACAGTAGGTGGGATTGGGTTATTGCATTGCATCTACGTTTCTGTTATATCATACTGATGATTGCTGATATGAATATAGTATGATTGCTTATTAACTAATTATATGATTGTTATGTGTGAGGATAATAGATGTTGAGAGGTTGAGGTTGTGGTTGTGGCCCTGTGCTTTACAAGGTTACACCACCGTTCGTAGTAAGAGAATAGTGAAGTGGTTACCTCGGAAATCTTAGTACAGGTGTGATAGTGAGTATCTTAGAGAAGCTATTCTCTTCTTTGAATTTGAATTTGGTCAACTCTCATCCAGTTGTGGTTGACGAATTTTTTGGATTGTTAGTTCATTGCGGTTGATGGGTTGCTTTGAGAAAGGTTGATATGTTTCCATTGGCTTAATTTGTCTCTTAAATCAGTTATTGCTTTCCCAAATGTTGAGTTAATCTTGGCTGATGAACATGGTTAATTGTCAAGATTGACTTTTGTATTAGAGTTTTGTCTTCTAATTGGAAAACATGATCTATTTATTTTGCTTGATGATTTGGATAATGAAAGTTTTCTTTTGCAAGTACTTTAGTATTTGGAAGGTTTGACTCAGTGTATCTCTTTTGGGTATTTTGAGTATTGAAGTTAAATGCTTCTCTTTTATGAAATAAAATGTTAAACCCTTAGCGATGTCTTTTTGTGGTTAAGTGAGAGGTTATAATCAAAGAAATTAATGGATATGATTTGGGTTATCAAGTTGGGTCTGTACTGTGGTGCATAAACGACCTTAACTAAGATCCTTGGAAGGGATGTTCATTAATTTGATGGTGTCTTGTAGTAGTTATTGATGAGCTATGATTAAGGGTATGGATATACCTAATTGGAGTTAAAGGAGTTATTAATAGGTGTGAGATATTAATGATTGGATCTGATCATTAAGATTGTGAAATTTGGTAAATTTATTGGATAATTTGGAGTAATGGATCCCAATAGATTAAATCTACCAATTAGTGATGGTTATGTTAAGGATGTGTTTGAACGTTGCCTTAGAGGATATTAATTCAGAAATTTTTATAAACCGGCTATTTGATGATCTTATTTATGCTTGTGGGAATACAAATAGAGAAAGGACCATCAGTTCATCCATGATTGAATAATCATCAATAGTTTATGATAACCTTTAGATTGGAATTAGTGTGTACTACATAAGTGTGAGCATTCCGAATAGGTGAAGGGTTGAAATTTGAAAGTGATGTATTCACGTGTGTTTCATGAGGATGTATTGTGGCTGCATGCCCTTGTTAAAAGAGGTCTTGCTCCAATAGTGCGGTTGGTGTATTAGATATACTCTAGAACAGGTTGACTGTTGCAACTTATTGAGATAACAAAAATATTATGAAATAATATACTGTGTTTCTTTTGGAAAGGTTCATGATGGGATTTAATAGGTGACCTGTATGCATGATAGTGAAATTGTCAGATAATAGTTTGCTCTTGATGAAAGGATTTTGGTATAACTTTTTAAATTATGTAGTAGGTTCCCTCTAAAATATAGTGCTTATTGTAGTGAGGGTGTAAGATTTGAGGATGAGATGATAAAGGGGTATGTAACATTTTAGTAAGCCTTTGGGGGTTTTATAAGGGAAGAGTTGACGATAATGAATCTTGTTAAAAGTGAATTATTCTTGATGTTAGTAAGATTGTCCACAAGAGATTCTAACTCGTTGGAGTAGTGATGATTCTTCTAGAGAGAAAGTTAGTTGATTGTTTTTCGTAATATCGGTTAAATGAAATGTTTGGAGTTTTGCATTCATGATCTTTTGGGAGTTCATAATTTATGTAGTAGATGAAATTAGTTTGAGCAATGCGACGCATTGGAAGGTTCTATTTGATTCCTAAGTGATTAGTGTGATTTGGTTTGAAGGCATTTCTTGTTTGGGTTGGCAAGTAATGTTGTAATAAAAAAATTGATTTCTTTGTTAACAGAAAATGTGTACCGTAAATATTTGAGGTCAGAGTTAAGAATTGTAATCTGCAACTTTTCTGTTGTTACAGCTTAAGAGTTTCTTGAGTTTTTATAGCAATGTTTTATTATGATTTATGGAGGTTTGAAAATTACTTCTTGTGGGACATGTGCTCTTAACTGTGAACTCGTATTTTGTTTTCTGAGATCATTGCTATTTGACTGTTTCTTTTGGTCTCGTGTTCACTCCGAGGAGCAACGTTTTGTTGTGTGTTGAAACTTGTATTTGTTTGTTTCTTCCTTTTGAGAAAGGAATTAACCAATTTGTGTTGCCAAGTCTTATAAAGTGTAATATGACGACTAGCTGGTGGTGGACAAGTATATGGTAGTGGCGAGATTTTAGGAACCAATCTATTTGAAGAACAGTAGAAGGTGAATTGGTTTTGACCCATAACTCTTGGAGTGAGTTCTATTTAAATGGAATGTTTATCGTTGAAATACAATTGATTAGTGTTACAACTAGTGGAACCTATAGCGAATTATAATCCAGGAACCAATGTCCATATTGGAATTATGGGATTATCAAAATTATGGACTCTTGATAAACTTATTAAAGTATCGCAATTGGATACTGAGTATGATTGTGCAGAAGAGTTGTGGTGGTGAAGTTTAATGAAAGTAGCGGTGTAGAGAAACCTAAGCGTCGTGCTAATTAATGGGATAGCAGGAACTGTTGAGCTATTGTCAGGTATGACTCGGCCTCAGTGAGTAACCCTATGGGAGTTAAATTATTTTTAAGGATGTCTTGGTCAAAGGATATATTTATTTATTGACTTTAATGATTGAGTATGTTTGAATATTGGTCAATCAGTTAGGGTTTTGCGAACGGGTATATTGTGGTTGTGTAACTGAATTGGATTGGTGTGGATTAGAGAAGGTCTAAGACTAGTGGAATAAATCGCCTTGGGGGCGGTTACTTGATTAGTGAGAAACATGGATATTAATGATTGAGGTTATTGTTGAGCTGTGTAAAATTTTAGTAAATGAATTTGAGGATTTTCTATCAATCATACCAGAAATTCATTGTAGGAGACTTCGAGGTTGAATTTGGGCTTTGCATTTTTATACTAGGACCTTGGAGGCCCAATATTATGTGTAGAAGTAGAAGAACAAAAGTGGATTCTAAATAGTGTGTTGATTATTGATAGAATCCTTTGGGTGTAGTAAATGAGTATGTATGCCGAGAATTTCGAGTTGATTATCCTTAACAAAATGAGGTGATGTGGTTGTGGGTGAACAATGTTTATTGAGGTGTTGGAAACCATTTGTCAAAAAAAATTCCTTTAATATAGGAATGGACTAGAAAATCCTTTTGTGGATTAGTAGAGTCCCTCTAGATAAGTGTGGATATTCTTTCGGTTTGAGGATAATTTTGTGGTTGTCGATTAAAAGGAATGAGTTAGTATAATGATTTGGAAACTCATGATTTGGGAAAGGGTTATTTCTTGAAATAACATCTGAGAAAAGAATATTTTCTCGAATAAAGAAGTGCTCTTTTGGTTCTTGGTTGAGTTGGGTTTTATTACAGAGAACACATACAATTTGAGTTGACTCTATGTTGGCAAGGTGGTTCTTTCCGGTTCAAAAAAATAAATGAAGTGTTTGATTTGAGCATTCGAGTGATTTCTTTTTGGCTTATGTGGAGTTTATTTGCAAACTACCTAGTTGGAATGTGAAAAGGTTTTCATGAGGAATTTTTATTTTGGATTTGAGTGTTTTCGAGGAAAGTTGGAATGGCATTGTGAATCCTTTGTTTTTCAGTTGAATCTAATTATTAAAGTTTGATTAAAATAAGTCGTGTTGCGCGTCCCTGCTTAACAGAGGTTCTCCTTGTTATGATGAAGAGAACGATTGAGAGATGGAACAAGAGTTCCATATATTTTCGTGCAAGTTATGTGGTTTGGTCCCAAAGAGAAAGATAGCCCAAAGTATATTTGGTTTGCTCTGGAAGTTGCAGGGATTTCGAATGATAGCCATTCGCTAGAACCGTCTCGAGTCCTAGAGCGGGGTATATAACGTTTTGTATGAACCAGTGTTGAGAGAATGCTAGAGGTATTTGGAATGTGAGGTTTCGTATGGGTCATTGACCAGTGAGAAATACCGCATCTTCGAGTCATATCCGTTGAGTGGTTCTGGTCAGGTCGGTACGAGTGATGAGGCATAATACACCAGTTATATCAAAGTGTGGTGGTCGCATCAGACCGAAAGAGAGGCTATTTGGGAATTAGAGTCTCGCATGCACGAGCTATATCCGGAATTATTGACAGCAGGTACGTGGTAATGTCAGTAAGTTTCTAGCTGTGGTTATTCTTTGGCGTTAAGCGTGATTAGAATTCGGGGTCGAATTCCGTTTAAGGGGGGTAGAATGTAATACGCCAAATGTATTCGAGAGAGAAGAAATAAATTAGAGAGAATGATCAATTAGAAAAGTCTTTTAACAGGAGATTAGAGGGGAGTTTATGCATAATTTAGACAACCTGAGCTGTTGGCTTCCGGCCCACAACATTTAGGCTCAAGGGGAAGGGGTAGCTGGCCACATAAGAAGGAGATGGGCAACCCTAGGGCTGCTATAGTAGCACGGCTACAGTACCGCCACCATGCTACAATACCCTCCCACCCCTAGCTTTCACTGCCAGCCAAGAAGGAGAAAGGGAGAAGCCTCCTCGGGTGCTGCCGGCCGAGGAAGAGAAAGGAAGAAGAAGGAAGGGGAAGAAGGGAGAAAGGAAAGGGAGAGATCATGGCCTGGGGTTGGTGTTCATCGTGTTCAGCGGCGATTCTTCAAGGGTAAGATCCGATCCCCATTCGATTAGTTGATTAATTGATCTTTAGCAACGTCGGTCTTTAGGTCTTTTTAGAGCGGATAAGATTGGATGACGTTTTTGAGATGTTTAACGGCAGAATCTGTCAAAGATGCCTCATAGAGAATTGTAGGCAACGTCGATACCTTTCTGTAGAGTACAAGATCGCATCGTTTGGACGAGCAATTCAAAAGTTATGAATTTCGTAGCGCTGCTGTTCCGTAAATCTGCTACAATTCTAACAGTTTTTAGTAATCAGGCTTAAGCGGATAGCTAAAGAATTTCTAGGAGGTCTCACTATAACGAAAGATGTAGATAATTGTATTAGCTTTCGAGGAAGCTAAAGAACATGAAATTTGGATCATTATTCGGAAAGTTATGATGGTTTTAATATCTCTGTCCAAAAACCCGACGTGAATTAGTTGTTCTGTTCATCAGCTTGGTAGGGGTAGTAAATGGCTGAATCTAGAAGGCTCACCAACTAGATTTAGATGGGGGATTTGATAAGCTTTCTAGAGAGTCCAAGAACACCCCATTTTGATCTTTGTACTAAAAGATATGAATTTTTCATTGTGACTATTTGTTGAGGGGACAGATTGCTGTTTAGGATTTTGGAGTTGGGGTTGCGCGAGAGAGTATAGTTTTTTCGTAAGTGCTTCTAGCTTTGTTTTGGTCCAGTATTGTTATCTTAGAGTTCTTGTTAACTTAATTCATATGGAGGATTGGTTCCAGGGGCAGCGCTCTCTTCGCGTCCTTCGTTCTCGCACGGTTGAGGCAAATACATTGTTTGATACATTAGTTGTGAATGCTTGATCATGATTGCGTGTATTTGTTACATGATAGCGGGGCATGGTTGCTGGCATGATTTGTGTACTAATAATTGTGAATGCTCAAAGTATGACTAAGTTCAATTCATGTATGATGTTATTGCTTTTGGCATGTTGATGATGAATAGAGAACTGTGCATGTGCATATTGAGATCGTGTCGAGGCTTGGTCATGTGGTGACCAAGCATGCATATCTTTGAGGTCCCCGCGCTTGTGGAGTGTGGGCTTGAGGTCCCCTTTACTTGCGGAGTATTGGAAAATTGGTCCCTACGCTTGCGAGCACATGCATGGGTATGCAGCGACGGTTGCATACCTTGCATTACCGGTAAAATGCCAAAAAGAGATAAAGAGAAAGGATCCTTGAGCATTGCATATGCATGTGGAATAATTTAATAATATGCTTCTGGAAGTGGATGCTGATGTTAATATTTTGCATTGTAATGTTTTTTATGTACTTGTTGAGTCTGTGGACTCACTCTTGTTGTTGTTGTTTTTTAGGTACCCAATTCAAGAACGACATGCATGGGAGGGAGTAGCTTTATGTTCGCATGTACACTGCCATGAACCTTTTGTAGTTGATTAAATTTCATATCATGTCTTAATGAATGATTAAACTGCTTGAAAGATTTATTATGGTTATGTTTACGTGTTGGATTATTTGTATTAATGATGAGTAGCATATTTGGGATATTTGTGATTATGCTTTAGTCACTTAGTATGTCATGAATGCCTATTGATTATGCTGAATGTTGAGTTGTTTAATTTTGATAATTGTATCAGTTGGAATCCTCGGTATAATTACCTAAACAGAGGAGGTTCTGCCGGAATTTAGTAAAGTGACATGGTTTTAACTTGTTATGTTGTTAGCTTAGTAGCATTCCAGGCTCGTGTTAGACTGGGTGTCACATAATTAAATCATCTAACCACCCATTTTTATCCCAGAATACCGATCTGTCATCTTCTGGACAACGAGCCTTACTAAATTCATAACTTAAAAATTACTTGTCCGCTCGACATGATTAAATACTCTACGGAAAGATACTGAAATTATCTACAATTAACTAGTAGATGATATTCTCAAAATTCGCCGTTAAGGTTCCCGAATAAAACGTACAACATAACAGCAGACTAAACCAACCTATTGTTCGATGTCTCTCCGAATAGAAACATGCTAATAATTTCTCTTACTGTTCCCACAAAACATGCTAATAAAACATGCAACACTAACTAGCTAATGACTCACCTTTACTATTTAAACATGCAAGCATACATACAATGCTACGGCCAAACTAGTTAATTATTAATTAGCATTATTTAATTAATCTCTCTCTCCCCTACTAATCCAATTAATGAAGCACAAGCAGCCCTATTAAATTAATCACTATCAAATTAGTCTCTCTCTTCCGTACTAATTAATACACACTGCCTAACCCAATTAACAACAGCCAAAAGAACTACTCGTAGCCCAAAAGAAGCCAGCGCTAATTATTTACTAATGCACTTCATGCAATCAACATAAGGAAAGATGGATGCATCATGCATGGATGCACCTATTAGCTAGCAGCACACGTGCAAGAAAGCTATCGACAAAGGTGTTGGTGCTGAGCAAAGCAGCAACCACGCGAGGCGCGGGGCGGCCAGATGGGCGCTAGGTGTTGAGGAACCGTCGCTGGCGAGTCCAGTCCGAGCGATTACCTCGTAGACAAGCGTAGAATCGTAAGAACAATGCATGAACAACAAGAACAAAATAAGAGATTGAACACAGAGATATAGGGGGACGTCTTGCTTCTCTTTATTCCTTCATCCATCGATCAATCCTTTACAATGAATAGCACCCCTATTTATAGGCTACGACCTGCTAGGGTTTGGGATGGGCGCCCACTAATGGGCCGATCGCAGGTCGTGCCCATGGTTTCCCAACACTCCCCTTGGGCACCCATCCTTCATGTCCATGTCTCGTCAAAACTCCATAAAAACCCGATGGGAAAAATTTGGAGAAAGAGTACATGAATCATGTTACGCTATCCGCACGAATTGCCTCATTAAAAACCTTAGCCGAGAAACTTCAGAAAACTTCGTCAAGGAAAAAGAGTACAATCCACCCAATTTCATTTAATCTCCGGATTTACCTTTTGGGTACTCGATCTTCGTGATCAAGCTTTAGTAATGAGTTTGTGAAGATTCTCCCCCTGAATTCTGCACTTCTCTAAGTCTCATCATTCCAATTCCACATATGCATCTTTCAAAACTAGACGCTGGAAGTGACTTAGTGAATAAATCTGCAAGATTCTCACATGACCTAGTATGCAGTACTTTGATTACGTTCATCTTTTGCAATTCATGAGCATAGAAGAACTTGGGGTTGATATGCTTTGTGAGAGGATTATTCACAATAACCCATCTGCACTTGTGCAACACAAGCTGCATTATCTTCATTGATAATAGTGGGGGTTGGTGCGGTATTCAATCCACATAACTGCTGGATGTAGTGAATCATCCGTCGGGCCAAGTACACTCTCGTGAGGCCTCGTATAATGCTATTGTTTCCGGTGGTTCGTCAAGTCGGTACAAGACTCTGCTTAGACGATTTTCATGGAATTGCAGTTCCACCACATAAGAGTTCATAGCTTGTTTGCGATTTGGCTGTATGCGGGTCCTACAAGTACCCGTTTTCTGCATTGCCATTCATAGTTAAGTCTTTGTTCTTTCAGAGAATGCACCAAGTTCTTTGCTTCCTTAGAGGTATCGGAAGATATCCTTTATTCCCTGCCAATGCCTTTGGTAGGTTCTGCACTATACCTTGCTAGTAGGTTCCCGGCAAATCAATGTCCGTTCTAGTATAGTTTGCTAAATACATTAGTGCTTCTATTGCACTTCAGTGTGGGAATTCCGGTCCCAGGACTTCCTCCCCCTCTTTTCTGGATCTGTACGAGTTCTTGTCTTGCTGCAAAGATCTCCCGACCATTGGCACTTTCAAATGGTATGCCTTTGCCAAGTCGAACCTTTCTAACACCTTCTGAGTGTAGGTTGACTGATGCAATAATGTTCCTTCAGGGGCATGCTCAAACTGCAAGCCTAAGCAATATTTGGTTTTACCCAAACCTTTCATTTCAGATTCCAACTCCAGGTAAGAGTTTGCTTTCTTAATATCCTTCAGGGTTCCGATAATATTCAGATCATCTTCATACACTGAGATTATACAAAATCCATTCTGGGATCGTCGTATAAATACACATAGATTATTCTCATTGTTCGTGTAGCCTTTCTTGCATAGAAAGTCGCTTCAAGCGATTATACCACATTCTACCTGATTGCTTAAGTTCATACAATAACTTTCTGAGTTTCACACTGTACATATTTCTATTTGCTCTGTTTTGGTTCGGGACAGTGATACATTCAGGTATCTTCATGTAAATGTCCGAATCCAATATTTCATAAAGGTATGCTAGTACCCCATCCATCAATTTCACTTCTAACTTCAAGTTCACTGTCATTGAGATAAATATTTAAAAGGGAGTTCCGCCCATGACCGGGGAATAGGTTTCTTCATAATCATCTTCTGGATGTCCAGTGAAACCTTATTCAACGAGCCTTGCTTCTTTTCATTTCTCTTTCGAACAAATACCCACTTATGCCCTACGAGGTGTACAAGGAGGCGTATGCTACTGTGCCCAAACACCTTTCTTTTATTCTCGAGAGAATAATTCAATTTCTATTGCCTTCTTTCAATCGATCTTTTCTTTCATTTATCGAGCGATGCGTGCTCTGGATCAAGATTGATGATTGTGGCAAGTTTCTTTGCAAAGTAAGTGTCGACATTGGTCGTTGTAATATTCAAAGGTTCTCCCAAGGTCATAAAGTTTTATAACTTATTTCTTCAAGGGCGATTCTTCTAATGCTTTTACTTGCTCACCATTGCTTCCAATTGCGGCAAGTCCTTTAGTTTTTCAGCTCCGATGTGTGCACACATCCATGCCGATGTCTCCCTTCATGGGGATGTTCAATTCGTATGTCTTTTTCGAAGATTCCATACCGATGCAGTCTCAAGCGGCTCCCTTACGTTCGGGCACTTCGGTGATCGGCTATGTCAAGTCCTTCTTATCCTTTTTCACCAGGCGTCCCCGGTTACTTCGGATTCGAGGGACCGGAGTTCTCGTCCCTTTATTCTGAGGTCTCTGGACGGGATTAGGGATACATTCAATAGTATTTCAACCCTCTCCGCTGCATTGCTTGCAGGCAAATGCTACTTATGCACGCTCTTCAAATCACTAAAATAGTCTAGCAGTTGATTCACTAATACTTGCAAATCAATTATCTTCTGGACTTCAATTGTCTTCTAGACTTCAATTCAATTATCTTCTGGACTGCAATTATCTTCTGGACTTCACTATTTGCTTTACTAATGCGCGGGTCATATGCATAGATTTCAATTATCTTCTGGACTTCAATTATTTTCCGACATTATCATCAAGGGTTGATTTCCTCCCCCTAATGACGGAAAACTAACCTCATCTAATATACTATCAGCGAATCGGGCGTTGTACAAATCTCCAGTCATATGGTCTAAATACTTGATTATGGATGTTGTCTCATAACCAACGTATATCCCAGACTTTCGGAGAAGACCCATTTCAGTTCGCTGCGGTGGTGGTATAGGTATATAACCCTTGCAACCAAACCTGCGAAGATGAGGAGTTTTCAATACTGACCCTTGCGCTAGTTGCATAGTTGGATGGATGTTATAGGCCGACGGTCTAAAATTGATGAGAGTCGCACGAGCGGATCGCATGTCCCCAACATATAGTTGGTAAATTACAATTCTTCAAAGTTCTGCTAGTCCATTCTGGGTGCGGAAGTGCGGTATAGAATGCTCAACTTTAATTCCCATTTTCATACAATAATCATCAGATGCCTTCGGAGTACATTCTCCGGCGTTGTCCATTCAGATGGACTTCACGTGATGATCAGGGGAATTATTTTTTTTCAATTGTTAATTATCTGCGAGATTTAGCTTTGCAAAAGCATGGTTTCTCATAGACAATAAACATACGTGCGACCATTCCGAGGAAGCATCGATGAGCACCATAAAATACCTAAAATGACCCTTACAGGGGCTATATAGGACCGCAAAAAGGTCTCCTGGATACAGTCCAGGAGTGCAGAGACTTCATCTTTCGCTTTCAGAGCAGAAAGTCTAGTAATTAATTTCCCGGTGGCACATGCGGGGCACACAAAATCTTTCTGATTCGAGAAATTCTTAACATTCATATCATGTCCCTGTGAATTGTTAATTATATCTCTCATCATCCTATGACCTAGACGGCACAATCTATCATGCTAGAGATAGAAAAGTTCAGAGCTTCTAAATACGATTTTCAGGGCAGTATAGGCTGCAGGTGCCTTAATATTAGTGTAGTATAGCCCAGTTCCATATGAAGGAAGATATTCTAATGCCATTTTTCACTTTCTCCACGCTTTGTAATGAGCAGGTATTCTGTACCATACTCTTCTTCTACATGGAAACTGTTAGCGCAAATATCCTTGAGATTTCTAGTCGATTCTGGGTACAACAAGTCTTCTTCAATGACCAAAGTTGTGCCCGTTGGGAGTATAATTATGGCCCTTCCTGAGCCTATTATACAAGTATCACTGTCTGCGATTGTCGTAAGACTACTAAAGATTCTTGGCGATCAACTGGAAAAATTCCGTTTCTCTCAGGATGGTTTTCATTGTGTCGCTACATGCTAAGCATACTTCCTCCATAGGGCGCCACACGCGTTCTAATATAATGTACTTTATTAATATGTAGCAGAAAGCAAGCAATACATAAATAAAATACTTCAGATATCAGAATGTAACTTGCTATTATAAAGACGAGAAAAATAAGCCTTGCAGGACTCATAATAAGAATTTAATGCTTTACTCTCTTAGAGCTTGCAACCATTATTCAATAATTCAAAATTCTGCTTCAATTACAAACTGCAAGTTTATATAAAAGGTCCGAGTGCAATGCGTGCACTGGATCTAATAAGCGAAGTATTTAGGACCTTCTGCCTAAATCGGCTCCATGCGCGATCTTCTCCTCTTGGGCAGCTACGGCTGTGGCCGCTGCGATGTCCAAAGGAGGGATGATGGGGGCTGCTATTGGGCTGTCCACATCCATAGGTGCAGCTAATGGATGTGGACCCTCTATGCCTGCAATGGCGAGGTGTGCCACATGTTGTTTATTTGCCCTTCTTCTTAGACTGAAAATCATCAATAACGTGCGACTCATACTCCTCTCATTCATGAGAGGCTTCATCACCATGTAGCTGCTAGCAGTGGCTTCATGGCTAACATTACTACTAGGTGGCTGCGAGATGTAGTTCTTTCTTAGAACATCATCTTGAGTTTCCGCAACTTACATGATGTCAATTAATTCGGCATACTGCATGTAGCCGTCTTGACGATAGTTGCGTGCGGATTGCACCGCTGCTCGTGAAAGGTAGAGAGTCTTCTCAATCTTCGCTGCATCCGTGATTACATTACCACGTAATTAAAGCTGATACAAATTCTATACAAAATCCGCCATATCGAGTCGGTTCTTGAACTCTTGGTTCGTGATGCCAGTCATATTTATATTCATACAAAAAGTTCAAAGGATTACTGCTAGTAATCTGCATAAAATGGTTGTAAAATTCTCATAATGCTCATCGAACTCCAGGTTCGTATTCCCGTATTTTTCTATGCATTTTTCATGATTTACTGCTATTTTTAGTGATTAAAAGCAATATATACAATTACAGATAATCAAAACAGTAAATACAGTAAATAAATTGCATAGAAATAATAATAACAAAATTAAACATGCTTCAAATGCTCAAAATATGCAAAATTTTGGATTCCCGAGGCACTTTCCTGCTGGAAAAATAACTTTTCGGCGAAAACTGCAAGTTTCCAGGGGTTAAAACGCGAGATTTCAGTTCAGAGAAAAGTTTCGCGTAATTTTTAGTAATTTCAAGGGGTTGTTCGGAAACTTCCTTATTTGCGAAGAGAGTCTCGTAATTTTCGGAAGTACGACGGTCCTTTTTGCAAAATGTTCCCACCGGCTGCCCCTTCTTTTTTGTTTCGCTGATTTCCCTAGGGCCGGCCTTCATGGGCCAGCGTCCTTGGCCCATTAAGGCCTATTCGGCCGGTTCAAAGGGGGAAAAAAACACATTAGGGTTTCCCCGTTTTCCAAAACAGAGGCGGCGACGGTCCCGGCGCACGCGGCGCTCCGTGCAAGTGGCGGCGGCGGCGCACCGCGCCCGTCTGCGGCGCGCTGCAGCGGAGAAAGCGAGTGGCGGCCCGGCGCGCACAAAGGGAGGAGGCGGCGCGCACCGCGCCCACGCCGCGCCGCGCAAGTGGCGGCGGCGGTGGCGCCGCACCGCGCCTCGCAAGCAGCGGCGGCGGCGCGCCGGCCATCGGCGGGTGGTGCGCGGCGGCTACGGGCCGCCGGTGGCATCTCCTCCTTTCCGCCCCCTTTTTCTTCGCTGCGGGCGCGCGGCTCGATGGCGGTTCGGGCACGAGTGCCGCGCCGGCTGATCGCGGCGGCGCCGGCCGTGGTGATGCCGCCGCCTTTTTTTTCTTTGCTTGCGGCGGTGGGGCGCTACTGCGGCGCGCAAGCGGGCTTCAGCCGGCTTGGCGCGGCGCGGGCGCGCGGCGACGCCGGCGCGGCGGCCGCAGGCGGCGTCGGTGTGGCGGCCATGACGATCCGCGCCGCGGCGGTTGCTTCAAGAGGCAGCAGCGGCGGCTCCAAGCCATACGGGCCGTCGGCAATTTTTTTTATTTACTGTTCATACAACTGTATGCGATGCAATGAGATGTAAAATAGGATAGTAACAGGGCGCGGCTTCATGCCGACATGTGCATGTTTGCCGCGTGCTGGCGGTGTGGCCCTGTCGTTGCCTCCGTGGCGATACGTGATGGCGGACTACGCCGACCGGTAATGTATCGCGGAGGTAGTGACAGCTGCTTTCAGGCGGTGCCGTGCACATGGTGCCTTTCATGCGATTGCATATACAACCTACGGTACAATCATCATCTACTCTTTCATGCAATCCACCGATCGTCTTGGCCGGCGACTTCAAGTCGGCTTGCGGTAGATTAAAGCGGATTTGCACCGTAGGAAAACAATCTAGAAAGCCAAATTTGCAGAATTGGAAGCAATCTAGAAAATGATTCAATCTCGGCGTCGTTCATCGACGATTACCTTTTCGATCGAGGAGAGTCGATCGTCGCGATAACGTGTTGAGAACCGTCATTGGCGAGTCGATCCGAGCGATTACCTCGTGACAAGCGTAGAATCGTAAGAACAATGCATGAACAATAAGAACAAAATAAGAGATTGAACACGAGAGATATAGGGGGCGTCTTGCTTCTCTTTATTCCTTCATCCATCGATCAATCCTTTACAATGAATAGCACCCCTATTTATAGGCTACGACCTGCTAGGGTTTGGGATGGGCGCCCACTAATGGGCACCGCAGGTCGGGCCCATGGTTTCCAACACTAGGCACTCGGCGCCCACCACACCAACGCGGATAGACAAGTTTGAGGCATAATACACGATTATATCAAAGTGTGGTGGTCGCATCGGACCGAAGAGAGGCTATTTGGGAATTAGAGTCTCGCATGCACGAGCTATATCGGAATTATTGACAGTGCGTGGTAATGTCAGTAAGTTTCTAGTGTGGTTATTCTTTGGCGTTAAGCGTGATTAGAATTGGGTGAATTCCGTTTAAGGGGTAGAATGTAATCGCCAAATGTATTGAGAGAAGAAATAAATTAGAGAGAATGATCAATTAGAAAAGTCTTTTAACGGAGATTAGAGGAGTTTATGCATAATTTAGACAACTGGCTGTTGGCTTAGCCCACAACATTTAGGCTCAAGGAAGGGTAGTGGCCACATAAGAAGGAGATGGGCAACCCTAGGGCTGCTTTCTGAGCACGGCCTCAGATCGCCACCATGCTACAATACCCTCCCACCCCTAGCTTTCACTGCCAGCCAAGAAGGAGGAAGGGAGAAGCCTCCTCGGGTGCTGCCGGCCGAGGAAGAGAAAGGAAGAAGAAGGAAGGGGAAGAAGGGAGAAAGGAAAGGGAGAGATCATGGCCTGGGGTTGGTGTTCATCGTGTTCAGCGGCGATTCTTCAATGGTAAGATCCGATCCCCATTCGATTAGTTGATTAATTGATCTTTAGCAACGTCGGTCTTTAGGTCTTTTTAGAGCGGATAAGATTGGATGACGTTTTTGAGATGTTTAACGGCAGAATCTGTCAAAGATGCCTGATAGAGAATTGTAGGCGACGTCGATACCTTTCTGTAGAGTACAAGATCGCATCGTTTGGACGAGCAATTCAAAAGTTATGAATTTCGTAGCGCTGCTGTTCCGTAAATCTGCTACAATTCTGACAGTTTTTAGTAATCAGGCTTAAGCGGATAGCTAAAGAATTTCTAGGAGGTCTCACTATAACGAAAGATGTAGATAATTGTATTAGCTTTCGAGGAAGCTAAAGAACACGACATTTGGATCATTATTCGGAAAGTTATGATGGTTTTAATATCTCTGTCCAAAAACCCGACGTGAATTAGCTGTTCTGTTCATCAGCTTGGTAGAGGTAGTAAATGGCTGAATCTAGAAGGCTCACCAACTAGATTTAGATGGGGGATTTGATAAGCTTTCTAGAGAGTCCAAGAACACCCCATTTGGATCTTTGTACTAAAAGATATGAATTTTTCATTGTGACTGTTTGTTGAGGGGACAGATTGCTGTTTAGGATTTTGGAGTTGGGGTTGCGCGAGAGAGTATAGTTTTTTCGTAAGTGCTTCTAGCTTTGTTTTGGTCCAGTATTGTTATCTTAGAGTTCTTGTTAACTTAATTCAGATGGAGGATTGGTTCCAAGGGCAGCGCTCTCTTCGCGTCCTTCGTTCTCGCACGGTTGAGACAAATACATTGTTTGATACATTAGTTGTGAATGCTTGATCATGATTGCGTGTATTTGTTACATGATAGCGGGGCATGGTTGCTGGCATGATTTGTGTACTAATAATTGTGAATGCTCAAAGTATGACTAAGTTCAATTCATGTATGATGTTATTGCTTTTGGCATGTTGATGATGAATAGAGAACTGTGCATGTGCATATTGAGATCATGTCGAGGCTTGGTCATGTGGTGACCAAGCATGCATATCTTTGAGGTCCCCGCGCTTGTGGAGTGTGGGCTTGAGGTCCCCTTTACTTGCGGAGTATTGGAAAATTGGTCCCTACGCTTGCGAGCACATGCATGGGTATGCAGCGACGGTTGCATACCTTGCATTACCGGTAAAATGCCAAAAAGAGATAAAGAGAAAGGATCCTTGAGCATTGCATATGCATGTGGAATAATTTAATAATATGCTTCTGGAAGTGGATGTTGATGTTATTATTTTGCATTGTAATGTTTTTTATGTACTTGCTGAGTCTGTGGACTCACTCTTGTTGTTGTTGTTTTTTAGGTACCCAATTTAAAAACGACATGCATGGGAGGGAGTAGCTTTATGTTCGCATGTACACTGCCATGAACCTTTTGTAGTTGATTAAAGTTCATATCATGTCTTAATAAATGATTAAACTGCTTGAAGGATTTATTATGGTTATGTTTACGTGTTGGATTATTTGTATTAATGATGAGTAGCATATTTGGGATATTTGTGATTATGCTTTAGTCACTTAGTATGTCATGAATGCCTATTGATTATGCTGAATGTTGAGTTGTTCAATTTTGATAATTGTATCAGTTGGAATCCTCGGTATAATTACCTAAACAGAGGAGGTTCTGTCGGAATTTAGTAAAGTGACATGGTTTTAACTTGTTATGTTGTTAGCTTAGTAGCATTCCAGGCTCGTGTTAGACTGGGTGTCACATAATTAAATCATCTAACCACCCATTTTTATCCCAGAATACCGATCTGTCATCTTCTGAACAACGAGCCTTACTAAATTCATAACTTAAAAATTACTTGTCCGCTCGACATGATTAAATACTCTACGGAAAGATACTGAAATTATCTACAATTAACTAGTAGATGACATTCTCAAAATTCGCCGTTAAGGTTCCCGAATAAAACGTACAACATAACAGCAGACTAAACCAACCTATTGTTCGATGTCTCTCCGAATAGAAACATGCTAATAATTTCTTTTACTGTTCCCACAAAACATGCTAATAAAACATGCAACACTAACTAGCTAATAACTCACCTTTACTATTTAAACATGCAAGCATACATACAATGCTACGGCCAAACTAGTTAATTATTAATTAGCATTATTTAATTAATCTCTCTCTCCCCTACTAATCCAATTAATGAAACACAAGCAGCCCTATTAAATTAATCACTATCAAATTAGTCTCTCTCTTCCGTACTAATTAATACACACTGCCTAACCCAATTAACAACAGCCAAAAGAACTACTCGTAGCCCAAAAGAAGCCAGCGCTAATTATTTACTAATGCACTTCATGCAATCAACATAAGGAAAGATGGATGCATGCATGCACCTATTAGCTAGCAGCACACGTGCAAGAAAGCTATCGGCAAAGGTGTTGGTGCTGAGCAAAGCAGCAACCACGCGAGGCGCGGGGCGGCCAGATGGGCGCTAGGCACTCGGCGCCCAGCCACACCAACGCGGGTAGACAAGTTGGCCGAGCGGCAGCCACACGACCACGCGCTGGCCGATAGCGGCAGCCCGGGCGTCCACACGTCGGCCGGGATTAGGTGCTCCTTGACGGCGCACGGAAATTGGTTTTTGGACGCTACGTCGGCCAAGGTAGCGGCTCCTGGTGGCGCACGAGGAAAAATAAGAGCGCAACTAGGGTTTTCAAAATAAAATAAAATAGTGAAAATCTATTTAGACTTGAGCGGGTGGTAAGTTTAGGCGGGTGCAGCTAGAGCACGATAATTTGTATTGTGTAAAGTTCTACCGAAGTCATATTAAGGACCGACGCTTGTGACTATCCAAACTGAGCAATACCATACAACCACATGTCCTAAATGAGAATGACCTAGCCAACTAATTTACCATGTTCTAGCATTATGCGCCCACGGGCTGTAGTTGTTAGGTGTTCCTTTTTGGGATTGTGCAGACGATGGTAATTGACGTCCATGTCTGTCAGGGCTTGCTCCGGGCGATGGTAACAGACGTCTATGTATGGGGAATTTTTTTAAAAAATAATATTATTTTAAAAGATATTTACAAAAATAAATAGTCGTTTCAAAAAATTACAAAAATATGTTCTATCGCTTGATTCAAGCGGCGGCAGAACCTATCGCGATTGAACGGCGGCAGAATCTAACTGCCGCCACTCCTATCGCCGGTCAACCGGCGATAGGTGGTTGAACTGGCGATAGGAAGGTGGCGAGTTAGTTCTGTCGCGATTCAATGGCGATAGGTTCTTGTCGCCAGTTCAACTGGCGATAGCTACCCAACTATAAAAATCCCAAAAAATCAGTGCCAAATTCATTTTAATTTCAGAAAAAAACAAGAGAGGGTTGGAGAGGGAGAGAAGAAATAGTAGCGAAGCTCTGCCGGTTCGTCGCGGAGGAGAGAGATTGATAGAGCATCTGTTTCGATCGATCATCTTGCAGGTAAATTTTTCTGAAACTGTGTACGTTACATCCAAACCTTGTAGGTTAGCAAACAAAAATAGCGATGTAGAATTGAGTAGGTTAGATAAATGTAGTCGAACTGTGTAGTACATATTTTGAGTTGTGTAGCGACATAGAATTGCGACAATAGCGACATAGAATTGAGCAGGTTAGATAAATATAGTCGAACTTTGTAGTGCACCTTTTGAGTGGGTTAGATAAATGTAGTCGAACTGTGTAATGCACCTTTTGAGTGGGTTAGATAAATGTAGTCGAACTGTATAATGCACCTTTTGAGTGGGTTAGATAAATGTAGTCGAACTGTGAATTACGACAATAGCGACATAAAATTGAGTATGATACATAAATGTAGTCGAACTGTGTAGTACATATTTTGAGTTGTGTAGTGATATAGAATTACAACATAGAGTTGAGTATGGCGCTGGTTGACCGCTGTAGTAATATAATTAATGCAGGAATTGTCTTTTAAATTAGGAGAATTGCATGGCACATTTTTAAATTATGAGAATATGTGTGCGTAGTTATTATTTTGTTAGTGCGCTGTTATTACTGTGTTATTACGTGGTCAATATCTTGTTAGTGCAGAAAATATCATTTAAAAATGAGTCATGCATTTAATTTGTAAAGAAAATTTGTAGTTGCTACATAGGCTACGTAAAGACGCATGAAAAAAAAATATGAACTTTGTTTTTTGCTGTATTTTCAGGTATGGCAGACGCGAGTCACTATGAGTTGCTTGACCCAGTGATTGACACGCGTCACCGTAGCCGCCTCGGTACCGTGCTCCCCCCGGAGGGCGAGGCGCCGATAGAGCTTGGGGCGTTTCGGCTATGCACCCCCATCAGGGCATGGAGGCTGCACCGAGACTGGATTCCGAGGTACGTGAAATTGTGACCTTCATGCACTCAATCGCGGTCTAATTATTTTGTGTTGACTCCTGTGTAATAATTGCGGTTTGATTATTTTGCGTTGACGCAGGTTGAGAGCGGCAGGCCTCCTTCCACTCGCGAGGATGGTGGAGGCGACGGTGGAGGCAGCGAGACCAGCGTGCGATGCGTGCGTCTGGCGTTTCGCACGGCCGGGCCTGCGGCGACGGCGCTGGTTGACTGTTGGAGGCCAGAGACCCACACGTTCCACCTCCTGTGCGGGGAGATGGCGCCGACGCTGCAGGACATGAGCTACCTGACTGGGTTGCCCTGCGCAGGCGCTCTGATGGCGGCGCACGACCTCCCGGCCACGTGGCGCACGCGGACACGCTAGCGAGTTCCACGATGTCTTGCCGCCGCCAGCGCGGTGCGTGGAGTTCAGCAGCCCGCACGGGCCCACGCTAAAGTGGATCTGCCAGTTCTACGTAAGTGTTCGTAACTATTGTTCTCTCGCAACAATTCGTATGTGAACCTTGCTGATGTGTACGTGTCTTCTTGCAGCCCGAGCATATGGCGCAGAACCCAGAGGACGTCACTGTTAGGAGGCACTTCGAGGCCTACCTGCTGTGGTTGTTCGGGTGGGTCATGTTCCTGGGCTCCCACGGCGACAGCGTCAACAAGCACTACATCCGGTACGCGCGTGAGGTGGCGGACTCACCGGTCAACCAAATCCCGCAGTACGCGTGGGGTCTGGCCGTGCTGTGCGCGACGTACCGCGCACTATGCGACGCGTGCTAGCGTGCGCACGACGGCTCCATCCTCTCGGGATGCCCGCTTCTACTGCAGCTGTGGTCGTTGGAGCATTTCCAGATCGGACGGCCACACCTGGACTTGGAATCAAGGTTCGGCATATTCGAGGATTCCTACCACAACCTCCCTGGGCAACTCTGAGTCATACAAGACAGGAATCTGGCACTCATGTCGACATTCAAGACGCCACACATCCGAAGTGGCCTAATAAGAGGGTACTACAACGAGCATTCTTCGCCTTTGGTCCATGCATCAATGCATTTCGGCACTATCGTCCAATCTTGTGCATCGATGGCACGTTCCTGACTGGGAGGTACAAGGGCCAGATACTAACTGCAATAGCGACGGACAGAAACAATCAAGTTCTTCCCGTGGCATTCGCTTTCGTTGAAAGCGAGAACACGGATAGCTGGCTGTGGTTCCTGAAGAATGTGAGGATTTCTGTTGTGCAGGACCGTCCCAACGTATGCCTCATACATGACCAGACGCGAGCCTCGTGTGCAATAACTCGGCTACAACGAGGAAGGGCGTACCACTTCCATGGCGGATCTGAGTAGGTGGTGCATGAGGCACTTGGGTGCGAACTTCTATAAGCAGTTCCGCAACAAGGACTTGTTGAACCTATTCAAGCGCATGTGCAACCAGAACTAGCAGCGTAAGTTCGAAATACTCTGGAAGATTCTGGACGACCGGACCCAAACCCACAGAAGGGAGGCAGCGAGAAGGGCCGCCCCAAGTGCTGATCAGGCCCCCGAAGTATTACCACATCTACCAACAGACGCTCCTAGTGTCACGAGGAAGATAGGGGCACAGGTCAAATGCTTCTCAGTCTAGATTGAGCACGAGCCTAAGGAGAAGTGGTCGCTGCTACATGACAGGGGTGGTGCTCGATATGGTATCATGACAACCAACCTAGCTGAGGTCTACAACTGGGTCATGCGCAGTGCCATGTGCCTCCCTTTGGTTGGTATTGTGGAGGATGCGTACCACAAACTATGCGTCGCGTCGCTCGCCATGGCAAATGACAGAGTACTCTACTCCGCCATGATCACCGCATATATGGAGGAGAAGAGCAAGAAGGGTGAGATGCACCGGGCATTCAAGATAGGCACGAGGGAGCTTCGCTTCGAGATAATGTGTAGGGATAAAGGACGTCGCGGGACTAACCGCGAGAGGATCACCCATGAGTGCACGCTACGCCGCGATAGTTGCGTATGCATTGTAACAAGCCCCTTCTTACGCATAGGCCTGCTCCCATGTCATGGCGCTTTGTTCGACGATGGCGCGACATCCCGGCGATACCTCTCTCACTATTTCACCAAGGAGGCGGTGATGCAAACATGGAGTGGAGAGATGTATGGTTACGCTATTGTTGGCCATTTCACCGACCATCCCACCTGGGAGCAACTAATCTGGGCCGCAGACATTGCTAGGCTCAAGGGAAAGGTTGGCCGGCGACAGGTACGGCGCACCAAGAACGATATGGACGAGGCAGAAGCCGGACGTCGCACGAAGAAGTGCTCCATTTGCAAGGAGTCTGGGCACACCTTCAAGACATGCCCCACACAAAATACTCAGGACCAAGGAGACATCGGCATTCCGGACGTCGCCGCGGGGACCTCATCCGGTGCCCCGACTAGAGGCAGTCCACATAGGAGACGTTGACATCGCGACCGCGAGAAAAATATTATTATCAATGTTCTGAATTATCATTTCAATTAAGTGTTATGATGTTCTGCTGCAACTTCTGTAATATCAGTGTGTATGAATTCTCGAGTGAATCGCAATATCACTTACCTTCCTCTTTACGAATCGTTCATACCTCAAACGTCCTCGCTAAATTCTCCAAAAATTTATCGTAGTAGAACAACATACGGCGATGATAAAATGTTATTGTGAGTCTAACATATTTCGTACCGTTTAAAATTTATGAAAATCACAAACTGCCTAAGTGGAATAAACAAAATAAAAAACTGGCTAGGTGAGGTATATATCGCCAGTTCAATTGGCGATAGGTTCCTATCGCCAGTTCAACTGGCGATTGATTCCTGTCGCTAGTTGAACTGGCGATAGGTTCCTGTCGCCAGTTCAACTAGCGATAAATACCTCAACTAGCGATAGGTTCCTGTCGCCAATTGAACTGGCGACAGGGACATATTTTTGTAATTTTTGGGGGCGACTATTTATTTTTGTAAATATCTTTTAAAATTATATTATTTTAAATTTTTTTCCATGTATGGGTAGGTTATCCCCCACAATGGTGGACTCCGGGTCGATGGTAATTGACGTCCATAACTTGGGGTTAAGCTCATCGGACGGGTTGGTGTTAGAGCGTGGTATTGTAAAGACCTTGTGATAATCGCTTAGTCAATGCCCAAGGAAGCGTGTCATGGCCGACATTATAAGTTGATTATCTTGTGTGGGTTAAGCTGTACAACCTCTGCAGAGTGTAAAACTATTCGAATTACCGTGCCCATAGTCAAGGGCAAGCAAGGTATGTTTTCACATGGTAGATTTTGGTTTTAATTTCAAAAGAGTAAAATTTGGGAACCAGGAGTAGTGGGAACTCTCGAGTAGTTTTCTAGCAGCTAGAGCCAATTGGGCAGCTAGATCCCTATCCTTTGAACGTGGGCGGCTAGAGCCTTGATGCTAGTGGTTGGTAGCTAGAACCTCCACTAGTGATATAATTAATTTATTTATTGAAACTACTTTCGTAAAATGTGCTTTATGAAAACTGTTGAAACTAAAATATGGCTTTGTGCAAAAGAACCATATAAGCCTCATTTGTTAAAGCTATGCATATGCATTTTTCGCAAGACTCGCAGAGTACTTTATGTACTCACATGCTACACTCAAAATAAATATCAAAAGCCTTTAATGATGCCGAGAACAACTACTTCGCCTGTGGCTTTTATAAAGGACACCCGGAGTACTAAGTTGTGCTCCCTAGTCGAATGCTGGTGGGCAATTTGATGGGCCACCACTCGGAGTTTATCATTTGTTGTTTCTGCTGCTGTAAGACTCAAGATGTTTTGACCTCTTTTGTAATAAGTGGTCATAAGGTCGATACTCAGTTATTTATTAATCTTATTTCGTGATTCAAACTTGTTATCAATGATGTTTCTACTGTGTGCACAAGCTACTGATCATGGGACTGGTGCAGAAATACACAGAGGGTTCGGATTCAGAAATCCGGTTCCGACAGAGTTGGTATTAGAGCTGAATCGACTGTAGGACGCAACCATAGTTAGCGTCGTCGTTTAGTCAAAATTTTCAAAAATTATTTTATAAATCAAACCAACCAATTGACATGAATAGTTATTCTTCTCTCGTCTTATTCTATTCTTTTCTCATCTTATTCTAATATTTTCTCATATCATTCTTAGGTTTTTATCTCTTGTCTTTTCTGAAACTTTGTTTTAGTATTTAAATTGACTTTTTCACCTCAGTAATCTCTATAACTGACTTGAGTTTCCATGATCAAAGTAATGGACGGCCTGGAAGTTTTAAGATCTACCGATTGTTTTGAGTCGACCGTCCATATAAGTTAGATTAGTAGTGTCATACGAAAGTTGTCCTTCCCAGTTTTAGTATCATTTAGTCCAAGTGATAGGATCTTTTTGCTTGAGTTTTGATGCTTCTGAATAGCTTTTTGGCTATTTTTTCTTTGGATTTAACCAACTTTCTCACATAGTTTGTTTTTATCTTTCTCCCTTGTTCTCTCTCGTCTAAATTTCTTTTCCCTCTCATCTATCGAGTTTTTTCTTCTCATCTATCAAACCTATGAATAATTGTTGCAAATGGTTCAAACACGCAACTCAGGAAGTCGAGGTGAACCCATGGACCTCGACGCCAGTTCCATTCAACATGGGTAGTCCACCCCAGCCCACGTGCCTTGTTTCACTTTTTTTACACTACACATCTCTGGTAGTTGTGCTCGAAGTTCTTGCAATAATTGCACTGAACCCTAGTTGGTGCAAAAACAGGAGCGGAAACAGACACCTAAGGAGGGACTGTAGTCGAAGCAGAAGCTGTCGGTGTAGTCGAAGAAGGGATAGCAAACACAGCCAGAACAAACTGTGTTGCTGACCCACGGCGAAGCTCCTCAGCACAAAACGTCTAAAGAGCTTCCGTGACTGTCGGTCATGGTGAGCGATCAGCAGTTGAGCCCTAGCACGCTCAAACTCTGGGCGAAGACAGCAGACGAAGTCATAAAGATGAAGGCGGTCACGAACTACCTTCTGCACCTTATGACACTCCTGGCAGTGCGGAGAAGCCAGCTCGTCCAGCTGACGCTAGACACTGGCCAGGTCTCGAAATAAGTCATCAACATAGGAGTCCTCCTGGCGAAGCATCTCCAACTCACGCTGAAGCGAAAAGAACTGAGCATCATTGCTCTGCTAGTATCGCCTACGCAAATACTCCTAGATTTGACTACTGGAGCACAGACCAACAATGTCTGGCTGGATGGAATCGTCGATGCTGACCACCAAAATGGCTCAAACATAGGCCTCATCAGCACACCAGCGCTCAAAAGTGTCTATGACATACTAAAAGGCCTCATCAGTAGCGTCAGCAGCAATAGCTGCCTCTGCCTCCTTGGTGGCCTCATCTTCTGCAGGAGATGCAGAAGTAGGCTATCTGAGAGGAGGCTGAATCGGCGATGGTGCACAAGGTCGAGCACCAGTGACATGCCCCAGAGGCAAAGACCATCGAGCGTTATCTCCATGAGTGAAGACCACAACCTATAGTTCATCCCATGAAGCTTTGTTTCCGAGAATAGGATCACAGCTGATGGAATGGAATCCATCGGTAGGCGGCGCTTGACGGTGCGACAACCAAGGCAACAAAGTCTAACAAGCGGCACTGGACGACGCGGCGGTTGGATCGACATGCTTTTTATATAAAATTTTTCGAAAAGGCTCTGTTTTTTTAAAATCCGAATCGGTTTCTATACCGAGCGGAGGCGTCCTTTGCTCAATCCAATTGCGAGCGTTGGCAGGGCGGTGGCTAGGGGACGACGAGCGCGGGCGGTGTTCGGGCGAGCGCGAGCGCGAAGCGACTGGACAGACGACGGTGGCGTCAAACGGCGGGGTGTCAGGCGGTGGTGGCGTTCCCGCAGGCAACCACGTCGGGCGGCGGGATGACAGCGGAAGGAACTAGGTTAATGCCCTAGCTCTGATACCATGTTATGAATATTGTGTGCGTATTCATGAGGCCCAATGGGCAATATGTATAGAGAGTACAAAGGGATTATACAAGTGAATATATCATACACATATAAGCAAATACAAATAGCAAATAAGAAAATACAAAAGAATTCCTATTCTAACAGTTTGTACATGTACACGTTCGTTATTTGAATGCTAGTATGATTGTGAACATGGGCTTGATTGTCTATTATGGATTATGCCATTATGGTTTTCAACATGTTTTCTGTGCAATTCTTGTCTCTTCTTCCAACTGACCAACTGTCATATACTCATCTTTCCTTTTTCTATGTCATCATTGGTGCCGCAGACAGTTTAGAATAATGAATGCATGTTTCTCAGTTCTGAAAAATATCTATCACTTGGGACTAGTATTTTTTTGTTGTTAAGATACTCATTATACATTTGTACATGCTACACAGTATTACCTTATGCCCAACTAATTACTAGAATATCATTGATGCGAAAGGACTATCTCGTAATCTAAGGGCCTACTTCTGAACTTTTGGTCCTTCAACTGGGTTGGTGATGCCTTGTTTCCCTGTTTAGGTTGGTGCTGGGACAAATCCACTTGAAGGAGCGAGCAGCTTTGGGGATGTCTGTTTTGGAATCTTTTGCTGAAACTGGTTCCTTTCTTACTCTAGCGACAACTCATCATGGAGAACTTAAAATACTAAAATACAGGTTCCAAACATTCCAAGTTGAAAATTTTCTGGTATTGTGGTCAAGTAAAAATGAGCATTTGTCCTTATATTGTTTTAGTTTCTACTCCTTTCTTTGAAAAATTAATTTATATGCTTTGGGTATGCTACAAAACATTTATGCACCAAACGAAAGGATAACATGGGATATACATGGTGGTTAAACCTTTACATTTTTAGGTTTGCAATTGTATCAGTACAAACTGTAAACAACCAAATTCAACCACTCTCGTATTTGATCCATAAAACGATTATTTCTTCTCTGTATTCTTAAAGAAAACCTGTAAGTGACAGAGCAATTTGATCCATAAAACAATTATTTCTTCTCTGTATTCTTTTAATTACCTTTTTACCCCTATCTTCTATAAAAAAAAGTTTGTGACCCATATACCTCCCTAGGCCTGGAAGAGAAATTTAAAGAGATTTGAGTCAGGTGCACATTCGCAAAAAAAGGAGCAAAAAAAGATGAGCAAAAAAAAAATCCTCTCTTCCAAGGCTATTGGCACCTCTTTCTTTTGCTGATTAATTTGTACTGGAACGTATTTGCGCGTTACGCCGCGCTGCGGTTGCCAGCATGTTAGCAGGGGAAACGGTGTGAACCTGCACGTCTTGGCGACCGGGAGACGGTAGCGAGCGCTACGGTCGGACGCCCAAGGGCGTGCGTGGGGTTGGACGGGCACGAAGCGGCTCGAAGCGCGGACGTTGCGGTAGGACGTTAAACGGCGTTTGCGTGGCCTCCCAATGACGCGCGGCCCGGGCAAAAGTCCGCGCGAGTGAACGCCTACAGACCAGGAGGCACTCGTCCACACGATTGGGGCAACGTGCGGGGAATGCGGGGCGCGACATTTCCCCCAGCTTTAATAAATAGATAGATTCCATTGCTTGCTTCCATTATTGGTTTAGCTATTCCTCGGTCTAGGCGAGGATCAACAATATTGACTAGTACCTTGAACATTTATTCAACTTGTATTGCTGAATTGATTGTTGCTAATCCTTGCACCATACTTGAGCCTTCCCAGCTACACCTTTTCTACACCGTACAGGCTGAACTTTACCTGGCAATCGTTCTATCTAATCTTCAGAGATACGTTGACACCGCTGGATGTCGATCACCCCTGTTTGCTTGGTAAGAATTGGTAAGAATTTGATAGAAGGCTTGAGTGTGAGTGACTTTTGAACCACCATATCCTAGTAGTTTCTAGGGACATATACTTGTGATTTGCTAACAATGGTAGGTTCTGCGGAGCTTTTAGATGAGGATACATCTCATACTCCTCGTACGAAGGCCATCGTACAACATTTCTGATGCATCATGAATCTTCGTACAGAGGGTCTTGAGGAGGATGTCAGGGTCACTAATGAGTGACTTGCTCAACTTGAGGGTGCCTAGATTGAGACAAACGCCATGCTCGCCACGATGGAGAGAGCGCAAGGCGTCACTAATGCTTCTTTGGCAGGTATTATGGTGCGCCTTGAGGAGATTGCCCAGGCATCCACTTCTATTCCCCCTGCTGCCCCGATGGTAGAGGGACAAGATGAATTCGACTACGTGACTGATACGGAGGCCAATAACATGGGTAACCACAACAACGATCGAGCTCATCGACAATTACGTTTTAATCGACAAGGTATGCGACGAGACCCCCCACGACGTGAGGTACGTGACCACGATGATTCTTTTGCTAAGGTTAAATTCGTTATGTCCTCTTTTAATGGTAAATATGATCCTGATAGTTATCTTAATTGGGAACTAACGGTTGATCAAAAATTCGCTTGCCATGACTTTCCTGAGATTAGACGAGTTAAGGCTGGTACTAGTGAATTTACATATTTTGCTTCTATTTGGTGGAAAGAATATTGCCGTCAACATCCCAATAACATACCTAACATTTAAGAGGCTTTAAAATTGCTTATGCGGCATCGATTTGTTCTCTCATATTATCGATTTGTTAAATAAATTGCAACGCTTACGATAAGGTACAAAGTCTGTGGAAGAGTACTATCAAGAATTGCAAATTGGTATGTTGCGTTGTGGTTTAGATGAGAATAAGGAGGAATCAATAGCTAGGTTTTTGGGATGATTGAATCGAGAAATTCAAGACATCCTTGATTATAAAGATTACAACTTCATTACTAGATTGTTTCATCTTACTTACAAAGTTGAACATGAATTACTGGGACGCCAGACGAGGACACGATTTAACTCTTCTGCAGATCACACAAACTCATGGACGCTACGCACCTCTACTACCCTGGGCACCAGTTCACCCCCACCGCCGCCCTCCAACAACAGCAGCGCCGCTACTTCAAATTTAGCACCACGAGTTTCTGAAGCAGTCAAATCAGCACCACAAGCTGCTGCAAAAATCTCTTCTTCGATTGCTTCGACAGGATGAACTAAAGATGTTCAATGCTATACAATATTACCTTATGCCTAACTAATTACTAGAATATCATCGATGCGAAAGGACTATCTCATAATCTAAGGGCCTACTTCTGAACTTTTGCTCTTTAAAATGGGTTGGTGATGCCTTGTTTCCCTGTTTAGGTTGGTGCTGGGACAAATCCACTTGAAGGAGCGAGCAGCTTCGGGATGTCTGTTTTGGAATCTTTTGCTGAAACTGGTTCCTTTCTTACTCTAGCGACAACTCATCATGGAGAACTTAAAATACTAAAATACAGGTTCCAAACATTCCAAGTTGAAAATTTTCTGGTATTGTGGTCAAGTAAAAATGAGCATTTGTCCTTATATTGGTTTAGTTTCTACTCCTTTCTTTGAAAAAATTAATTTATATACTTTGGGTATGCTACAAAACATTTATGCACCAAACGAAATGATAACATGGGATATACATGGTGGTTAAACCTTTACATTTTTAGGTTTGCAATTGTATCAGTACAAACTGTAAACAACCAAATTCAACCACTCTCGTATTTGATCCATAAAACAATTATTTCTTCTATGTATTCTTAAAGAAAACCTGTAAGTGACAGAGCAATTGATCCACTAAAATGTGCAGTTCATAACACCAATTATGATGCAAAGCCACCAACAATGTCAGAACAAATTGGGTCGGTCCAAATGTAAACTGTATATGTGAATTAAGGCGATGTACAGTTATGTGCAGGTAACATGGTTTTGGTTACTGGTTTGGATTTGGCATGCATACAAGGAATTTTTTTATTAATTAATTCTTCTTCAAATTTAATTTTAAAGTTAACCCCCGACGCACTTTATTTTCAATTCTGACCCCTTTGGTCACGCCACTATCCGTGGCGTGACCAAATAACACTATCACGTCAGTCCGTTTTAGGCCAACTCTTGTCACGCCATGGGTGGTGGCGTGACAGTGTTGTTTGGTCACGTCACCACCAGTAGTGTGACAAAAAGTGTGTTTTTGCAGACTTATCCTATGGCGTGATAATGTTGTTTTGTCACGCTATGGATGGTGGCGTGACTAAAAGGTCAGAATTGAAAATAAAATATGCCGGGGGTTAACTTTAAAATTAAATTTAAAAAAAGATTAATTAATAAAAAAAAATTATGCATACAAGCTTGTGCCTTTATAAAGGCGGATAATTTACCGGCTTACTTGCCAGGATAGCATTGGCAGTAATAATTTTGAATTTTAAGTTGTGATTGTCCTTTCCTTCTCTTGTGACACAATGTCAACCTTTCCTTCTCTTGTGACACAAACTGACATTGTATTGGATACCTTGTTATGTCAACCACAAGAGTTCGTTTACTGAAATTCAGTAAAAGGTCGCAAATTCAAAATGATTTGCAAAATTGGAAAAACAACAACTGTAGAAAACCCCAGGTATAGCACATGTTGTTCTTTGCGAGATAATATATGTTTCACCTACTCTATCAGATGTTCATTGATGTTTAAGGTGCCATTTTCACCTTAGCTTCTTGTATTTACAATTTTACATAATAGTTTTTTGTTGAGTGACACTATTAAAAGTTGTCATTCTTGAAAGTTGAAACAGTCACTATTTTCTCCAATTTACATCAAGAAGTAGATCTTTTTGCATGGTTTCAAGGAAGGTTTCTGTCCAAAATAACAATAATAATTTGAAGGAAAGCAGTAATATTGCTTATTGTGTACCCTAAATAGTAAATATAACACGAACACTGCATAGTTATTAATGTTATGGAAAACATGACTCATTATTGTAAATACTTTCAGTAATGATTCATTTGAGAGTGTGCGTGGAATTTGATGA
This sequence comes from Ampelocalamus luodianensis, assembly GCA_036346255.1. Lineage (NCBI taxonomy): Eukaryota > Viridiplantae > Streptophyta > Magnoliopsida > Poales > Poaceae > Ampelocalamus > Ampelocalamus luodianensis. The sequence continues at coordinate 13,734,407 of CM070631.1, forward strand.
AGAGAATCTAAAGCCCACATTCAGGATACTTTGGGGAATACCAGGTTGCGTTATATTTCTCCTTCCTTTTTCAATCATTGAATACTGATATTTGTTTGGGCACTCTCAGTGATCACTGTTCTTAGTAGCTGCTAAAAGGTCCTCATCTTTATGCTTTCTACTTAAAAAAATCCACTTTTCCAAAAAAAGGTGACGAACCCCTCCAGCCAGTTGTTTCTTGGCTGATTGCATGAAATATGTAATGACCAAAATCGTAACCTTCATTCTTCAATTTCTAAGGAACTGTATAGGGAGACTTCATATGCTTGTAAAATGTTGACATGTCTGTCCTCGGATTGTTGGACATGCCAACCTAGCTGAATAACTTTATATATATGATAAAACTTGCTCTTAGGGATGAAAACGATTCGGATACTTTCCGACCGATCCGTAGTATTTTCGAATATGGATTTCGTCAGCTCGGATATTTATCGGATCGGAAACGAATATGGATTTTTTTGTCAGAAACGAATACAGATTCAGTAGCTCACTATCCATCAAATACAAATACAGATCCGGATTATCTGGATATTCAGGGCTCAAGAGGTCAGATATCCGCAGTATATATCCCCTATTTTAGCTCAGCCCATTTACATGATACTTTAGTAGCGCACTATACATTTTCTTTGCATAATTGTAAAACCTGTACAAGTCATATATTAGCCTCTTGGCCCATTGGAATGAATACAAGCCTCATTCCAACATGGTATTAGAGCAAGGCTAGGTTAGGGTTTTGTTGCCGCCGCTACCATCCCCGCGCAGAACAGAGGATGCTCTATTTCCGCCGAAGCTCTACCTTCTCGCTCGAAGCTCTGCCTTCATGCTACCGACCACCGCCATCGGATCCACCCCTGAGGGTTGCTGACGCTCCGCTGCTCTAGCCATTGGAGTCCCAGGGGAGGTGTTTTGGGCGAAGGCCCATTCCAAGTTGGCCTCTCTGGCCCTGAAGCGAAAGATACATCATGAGGCTATTTTCACATAGCAACTCCTCATCCCCTACTTTTGGCCTGAGCAGCAGTCATCGCCTACCTCGGCCACTTCAAGATGGCTACCTCTGGTGGTTCTTTCGCCATCCTGCTTCCCCAGTTTATTTCGATAGGACGAACTTCCAGGAGTGGGTTGTTCACCTGTGGATTCACCTCAACAGCTAGCGTCTCTGGGGTCATTTCACCGGCGAGCACCCTTGTCCGCCTTGCCCTACACCGCCCGTTTTACCCGCTCTTCCTGCTGGTGCAGATCAGGCGGCTCAGGAGGTCGCCAATGCTACACTAGAGGAGGCCCTGGAGATCTACCAATCTGAGCTACATGCCTATGAGCGATAGCAGGACTCGTGCCACCGCATCCTGGTGGGTAGCATGCCCATGTCCATCTCCATGCATGTGGCTGAGCTGCTGACGATAATCCTTATGTGGGAGTGCCTGAGCTCACTACCAGCCGATGAGTGATGCTATGTACCTCTCGGTCATGAACCAGGCGCATTCTATTTAGTAGCTTGATTCCATCGTGGATGACTTCTACTAGCGCTGTCTGAGGTGTGACATCAGCTTGAATCTCTGGGGCCGAATGTTTGCCGGACCTGTCCCTGCTGTGTGTGGTTTCGCGCTCACCAGGAGACTCACCGTCTCGACGACTTCCTAACGCATCTTCGGCCTAAGTTTGAGGTTGTGCATGCTCAGCTTCTGACTCACCACCCGTGCTCGAGCTTGGTGGAGGTCCTCATGAATGTGTGTGTTGAGGAGACTCGTCACTGTGGTGCGGCTCAGATGCAGGCTGTCTTATCTGTTTCAACGCCTGCTTCTTTGCATGTTGCTTCAGCACCGACTGTGATCCCCCCATCTCCCAGTACTCTAGTAGTTGCTGCCTCTACTATGGGTCTCCACTACACCTACTGTCAACGTGACGGCCACAGGTATCAGGACTGCTACAAGCGGAGGAGGGACCAGGGTCATCAGGGTGGACGTCCCCGAAGGGCTCTGGAGGTTCCTCCCACTCAGGAGCTGGCACCTCTCACCAGGGCTCCTCTGGTGATGCCACACAACAGCTCCTCTCACTGCTCTAGTGCCACGGTGTCGTCACGTCCTTAGACTCATCGGGATCTGCTCGTCTAGCTTTTGCTTCTCAGCAGTCTTCCTCCACTCGCCTCCTCTCTCATTAGGTATCTTGTCTTCGTGGATCTTGGACTCTGGTGCTTCCTTTCACATGACGCCAAATTCTACCCACCTCACTTTTGTGCATTCCATAGTTTTTCCTTCTACTGTTCAGACTGCAGATGATACCTCTCTTCCTATTGCATGCCGAGGCACCCTTTCCACTTCTTCTTTTCATGTTCCTCGGCTTACTATACAACTTATATCGGCTGGTCAGATCAGTGATCACGACTATCATGTTGTTTTTGAGTCTAACTCTTGTTATGTTTAGGACCGCCGCATAGGAACTCTTCTTGGTACTGGCCCTCGGCGTCGTGATTCATAGTGTCTTTGGGAGCTCAACTAGCTTCATCTACCTTTCGCTATCTCCACCAGCCAGTCAGCCACTACCACTATCACTACCTCTGGTCTTGCTGCGTCCTCCACGACCTCCTTCACTCAGTGGCACCATCGCCTCGGTCATCTCTGTTGGTCGCGTCTATCATCACTAGTAGGTCATGGTGTTCACAGGCCTGTTTCTAGGGACATGGCTTTACATTGTATGGGTTGCAAGCTTGGCAAGCAACTGCAGCTCCCCTACCCCTCTAGTGATTCTATTTCTACTCGTCCTTTTGATCTTGTTCACTTTGATGTTTGGGGTCCAGCTCCTTTCATTTCGAAAGGGGACATCAATACTGTGATCTTTATTGATGATTATTCACATCATACTTAGATCTACTTTATGTCCTCTTGCAATCAGGTTCATTCTATTTACTAGATGTTCGCCACCATGGTTCGCACTCATTTTGATTCGGCCATTCGTGTGTTTCGTGCTGACTCTGCTGGTGAGTATCTCTTTGCTGCTTTGCGTCGCTTTCTTGCTAAATAGGGTACTCTACCCCAGTACTCTTGCCCTGGTGCTCATGCTTAGAATGGTGTCTTTGAGCGTAAGCATCGTCACTTCCTTGAGACCGCTCGCGCTCTCATGCTTGCCTCTTCTGTTCCCCCTCATTGTTGGGCCGAGGCTATTTCCACGGCTGCTTTTCTCATCAACATGCAGCCTTCCACTGCTCTTCAGGGTTCTACTCTTGTCGAGCATCTTTTTGGTCGAGCTCTAGAGTACAGTCACCTTCGCAGCTTTGGTTGTGTCTATTTTGTTCTTCTTCCACCTCGTGAGTGCACCAAGTGACTGCTCAGTCAATTGAGTGTGTTTTCCTTGACTACAATCTTGAGCATAAGGTTTATCATTGCTATGAACCCTGTTGCTCATAGGATGAGGATTTCTCGGGATGCCACTTTTGACGAGTCCCGATCTTACTACCCTCGTTCCCCCACTGTCAGCCTAGATTCTCTTGTTGAGTCGATCTCCTTTCTGATTTTTCCTGACTCTCAGCTTTCCACCACTGTTTCACCTCATCCTCCATCTTCTTCACCTCCCTCTCCTCCGGCTCCACCTGTTCCCCCTTTGTCGGATTTTCCTTCCCGCTCTATCGTTGAGATTCCACCTTTTCCCCTGCACTACTCTTGCCGTCCTCGGCCTACTCCTTCCCCGTTTGAGTCTCCATCTTTGCTGGGCCCTGTTCGTAGTACTCCTTATCCATCCTTGTTGGGTCCTACTCCGCCTTCTCCTCCTAGATACGATCTTCGTGATCGTCACACTGTTAGGCCGTCTGAGCGCTACGGCTTTGCAGCCGCTGCTCTTTCTGAGCCTACGACCTACCCTGAGTCTACTGCTCACCCTAAGTGGCAACTCGCGATGTTTGAGGAGATTGCTGCTTTGGAGTATACTGACACTTGGGATCTTGTGCCTTTATCTGCGTGTGTCACTCCCATCACGTGCAAGTGGGTGTACAAGATTAAGACCCACTTGCACACCCACTTGCACGGATGGTTCCCTTGAGCACTACAAGGCACATCTCGTGGCACATGGTTTTCAGCAGGAGCATGGTCGTGACTACAATGAGACTTTTGCTCCTGTTGCTCACATGACCACTGTTCGCACTCTCCTTATTGTGGTCTCTGTTTGATAGTGGCTCATCTCTTAGTTGGACGTTAAGAATGCATTTCTCAATGGCGAGCTGCGTGAGGAGGTTTACATGAAGCCGCCCCCTGGTATTTTGTCCTTGATGACATGGTGTGTCGTCTTCGTTACTCTCTCTATGGGCTCAAACAAGCCCCTCCTGTTTGGTTTGACCGCTTCTCTTCTGTTGTCACTACTGTCGGCTTCTTCGCTAGTGATCACAACCATGTCCTCTTTGTCGCACCTCTCCTTGGGGTTAGACACTCCTTCTCTATGTGGATGATATGATCATTACTGGAAATAACTCTTAGCACATTGCCTTTGTGAAGGAGCATCTCAGTGAGTAGTGGAAATGACTCTCGGCACATTGCCTTTGTAATGTCCGATTTGGATTCTCTTCGTTACTTCCTTGGAATAGAGATCACTTCTATGCCTGAGGGCTACTATCTTTCCCAAGAGAAGTACATTCAAGACATCCTTACTCGCGCTTGTCTCACTGATCAGCGTATGGTAGATACTCCGATGGAGCTTGGTGTTCACCTTCGGCCTACTGATGGTGAGCCTCTTGAGGATCCCACTCACTACCGCCATCTTATCGGGAACCTTGTCTACCTTGGGATCACTAGCCCTGACATTTCTCACCCAGTTCACATCCTAAGCTAGTTCGTCTCTACTCCCACTCAGCTTCACTACACTCATCTTCTTCGTGTTATGTGATATCTTCACGGGACCATCACTCGTCGTCTTTTCTTTCCTCGCTCTAGTTCTTTGCAGCTTCAGGCATGCTCTAATGCGACCTGGGCTAGTGATCATTCTGATCGCTGATCTTTTCTGCCTATTGTGTTTTTCTTAGTTCCTCATTGATTGCTTGGAAGACCAAGACATAGACTGTAGTTTCTGTTCAAACGCTGAGGCTGAGTTGATAGTCATGGATCGTTGACAACTGAGATCAACTGGCTTCGGTGGCTACTTGAGGATTTCGGTGTTTCTGCTTCTGCACCAACTCCTCTCTTATTAGATAGTACTAGTGCAATCGGCATTGCTCGAGATCTTGTCAAGCATGAGCTCACCAATCACATTGGAGTGGATGTCTCGTACATGCAATTGTAAGTGCAAGACCAAGTTATTAATCTTCAGTATGTGCCTTCGGAACTTCAGTTAGCAGATTTCTTCACTAAGGCACGGACTAGGTTTTAGCATAGATTCTACCTTTCCAAACTCAGTGTTGTTGATCCACCATAAGTTTGAGGGGGGTGTTAGATATGTAGATAGTGTAGAATGTTCTTTGCATAATTGCAAACCCTGTACATGTTATATATTGGCCTCTTGGCCCATTGGAATGAATACAAGCCTCATTCCAACATATTTGTGGCTGCATTCGTTCCGATCCGTATTCGCTCCATATTTATATTCAATATTATTCGTATTCATATTCGAATCTGGCATATTTTTATTCGTATCTGCATCTGATAAAAAATATGAAAACAAATGTGGAAAAACCATTATCCGTCCGCATTCGATCCGTTTTCACCCTAATTGCTCTTATTGCATTATCAAAATTCTTTGTGCTCATGTATGTATATGAACTGTTGTCTGTGGCTTACTTGCTCTTATTTTATTCTTGAAATTCTTTTGTACTCATATTTTATTACACATGTAGGCCGTTCAAACGCAATCAATATTGTTGAAAGACTAAGTTTGCCCTTGGATATAATAGAAAGCGTCGTGCAGAGATAAATGCGGTAAGTTTGACATGATCATCCTTTATTTCTTAGATTAAATATCGGTTTTTTTGTATTGCGCAGTGACAATTTTGGTTTTGCTCAGATACTATCATATTTCATCATAATGCTTTACTAAGAGGAATGGGAGCCCTGGCATTGCAAATACTGCATATTTCTTTGAGAAATATATGCTCTCAATATCATATTAGAGGCTCATCCATATCACTGTTGTTTGGGCCCTTTGCTTTAGTTAGAACTCGCATGATCAAATTCTTATCCAATATGGGTTCATATGATCCTTAGTACCCTAAGGCCATCTCAAGTGTTTATTTTGCAATTGATAATGGACATGGAAAAATTCAAACAAGAATATTATGAACAGCTTCAGCAGGCGCAACATTATCTTATGTGAGAACTTCCCCACTTGGTTTTACGTACTCTAAATTGAGTATTCTGCAAATTTCTTTCCCATGACACACATCCTTGTTTAGATCTGTCATGTATGTATTTCTAATTTGCAATGCTCAATTTATTTGGTTATACCATCTTTTAATGAAAACAAAATAACTTATTTTGAGGTATGTTGTTCAATGACGGCTTTGCATCTAGTATGTTGATCTGCGTTTCTAAGTGAACTTTTAGTTCCAGTACATATAATTTTAGATATTTTCTCATGTATTAGTTGCTTGAGACGGTTATAGTGTGTAAACTCAAAGCAGAACTGCCTATCTGATGTGTCTACTTCATGAGGTGGAACTTCTCTAGTCCAATGATTTCATATGTCCATTGATGTCTTATCAGGCAGTCCAAGGATCTTCATAGTAACTTGGAAGTGGTGCAAAAGAACATTGTAGATCACACTTCTGCTCAGAGAAAAAAGAAAGGCAATATTTTGAGAAAGCTTATGATAAAGTGAATTGGAATTTCCTTGAATCAGTTATGTTGAGTAGAGGTTTTTCTGGCAAGTGAATTAACTCGGTAATGAGTTCAATGAGAGGGGGTAAAGTGAGTATTAATGTTAATGGATCTATTGGTTCCTATTTTACTACTAATATAGGTTTGAGGCAATGATTGGGGAGGGGGGTTGTCTCGATCTTTATGACGTAGGATTATGGATAACTAGCCCGTGCAACCTAACAATTGATGCAGCCAACCACCGTCTCTATTTGGCAATCTGCAGCATTCAAATTACTCAACCACACGCTATAGCCTTCGTCTACTCGCTATCGTGGAGCAAACACGTTCAAGCAATCCCAAGGAATCACAATAACAACGGAGTGGCAACTCAGAGATAACACCCAATCCCAATTGGTGGTGGAAATGGCTCACACACAAACAAGAAACAAGTATTTAATTTATCCAAATCAACTCTATCTTACATGGGAGGGGGTACCCCCCCTATTTATACATGCTGGGGGTGGTTGCTACAGTGTATGCTATAGTAGGATGGTTCACTACAGTACCCTTGATGACATATGCGCTTACGTCACATTCATGGTGATCTTATGTGGTCACACAATCTTCTGTGGTTATGATGATGTATGCGCTTACATCATATCATGCTGATCTTCTGTAGCTATGATGACATATGCGATGACATCATCTTGATGTTGATATTTGCTAGTGGGCCCCACTGCTCATTTCCTTGCACCAATAAACAACATGCATTGTTGGGTGTTGGTTCATTTATTCTTGATGTTGTAGTAGCCAATTTTCCTTTGTCTCCAACGCTTCTTCATGGAACCTTATAAGAAGTAAAGTAGATGCATTAGATAGCAACCTATTCTTATAAAAATCAACACGTAGCTCTTTGAGGAAAAGATTCACCTCTCGATTAATTTGCTTTGTTCTAGTTCTAGTGATTTATTCAATTGGTGTTGGAGTAGCATTTGGGACAATGTGTGTGTTCTAGAATGTCTACATATAGGTTGTTTGGAAGTAGAGTTATAATTCAATTCAAGTGTAAAGTTCAACTTTTACCACCCATTATTTCTTGTCTAAGCATTTGCATCACATAAGAGATGACATCCGTTGGTGTCATATTGATGTGGAATTCTTCATCTTATTTTCATGTGGTGGTTGAGGCTACGTGCACTAGAGAGTGCACACAACTTTAATTTAGCAACTTGAGATGGAGAAGATGTACAAGTGCTAGGTCTGTCCTCATCATTCTTCCTTCTTCAAGAAAAGTCATCCTCGGCTTTTGATAGCCTGAATGTGTACTAAACAAAGAGAACAACGTATATATGCATGGTAAATATATTTATCATCTGCTTTAGTATTCCATTTTTTTGAACATCATGATTGCCAGAACAATAGTGATAAGTACAGGAGTCGTACGACATATGTAATGTGCATGTGTAATTAGTAGTGGCATTCTTATTATTCTCCCTCTCTTAAGAAAAAGTCATCCTCGACTTTTGAAAACATGTAAATAAGTTTCTAATGGGTAGCACCATAACTTCTTCTAGATTGCACAATTGATTCATATGATCAGATTTCACCATTCGAACATCAAAATTACTTAATGTAGATGAGAAAATTTTAGTGCCTTCCATGAATCAACTGTGCTATTTTGATTGCTTATATGTGTGTGCGATGCAAAGGACAAACAAGTAGACAATATAGATTGTTCTACACCATCATTATTATTTCTTGGATTTGATTCAAGCTGAATAAAACATGGCAGAGAAGATTGTTTGCCCATTATTTCTAGTGTAAATTTGGCAAGATTATCACAAGTAATGCATATTCGATAAACATAAAACTTATCATCTACACCATAATCTCCAATCAAATTGAACTTATATGTGTAGGTGTTGTTTCTATGCAAACACTTCAAGGACATTATTTCCAAAACTTTCTCAATTATCCTATCTAGCTTAATAGGTTTGTCAAACATGATATAACATAATGAATCATCGGTGAATATCCTACTAAGAATTTCTTTATAAGTGATCAACTCCACATTATGTAAATTGAGGATATGAAATTCAGAACATGAAATTTCCAGTTGAGCACAATAATTCTCATATTTACTTACCTTCTCTTGGTGAACAACCAATTCAGTACCATTGTTACCTATTTCAACCTCATCGGATGATGTAGGTGCAATAGGTTGCATTTCTTCATGATCTAACAATGGGGCAGCAAGTACTCCATCCCCAACTATGGTTATCCCCTCGTATTTTACTTCAAACAGTGCCGGTTGTTGAATGCTCAACTCGTTGTCTTCAATGTCAACCTGCACAATGTGAGGGACAACACTAGAAGTAGATATTAATGTGTTAGTTTTAGAATCAACCTCACTTTGTCTATCATCTATGTCTCCCTTTTCTTTTGGTGTATCTCTCACATTCTCAATTTAGATGCTCTTCACCTCACATTTGGTGGAATCATATAGCTCACTCTTTTTAGCACTCTCACTCAATTTGGCTATATAGCTCTCATCCTCACATGGGTTTTGATGCATTTGAAGCATTGTACGTAATATTGGGATAGTACACTCAGCACTTCGGTTGAATGGGAAGTCTCATACTCGACTATCTTTTCATGAATTGAGAGCTTAAGATTAAACCTAGCTTTAGAATTCTCTTGGCTCTCTTGGTTTGGAGGCTTATGTAACATCCCAAATCTGGGTTTATGTTTCAAATGTAAGAAAATGAGAAGAAATTAAAAATTTTCTTGTATATTGTTGTCTTTGAACTTTTCTGTAATTCTTGTAAAGGAATTGTGGGAAATCAAAAACCCAAACCTCCAATTGACTAAAGTCATGACCTCCTGGTTGAGAATCTTGTGTTCAACCCCTGGAAATATTTTTCCTTAGTTCTAGAGATGCTGTGTGACCCCTTTGAAAATTTTCATAATTTTTAGAAATTATTTGATAAGTTTTGGAGGTCAGTCAAACCAGTTTGACTCTTGGTAAACCCTAGAACAAGCCATGGGAAATTTCTGGTGAAAAATGTTTTGTATAAAAACCTCTGAAAAAATTACACAAGGTTTATCCTGGAGTGAGCAACCTCCAGCCAAAATTTCAGAATTTTTGGAGTTAGTTTGCTACCTTTAAATATTCTTCCAAGTTTTCAACTCAATTCAAACCTTTGGTCAACCCTTGTTGGGTCTGAGTTAGGCTCGGGCTCGAACCCAAACCCCCTTCCCGGTTGAACTCAACCTTCTCAGCTCAGCCCCGAGCCCTTTCTAACGCATCCAATCTCGGCCGTTGGATTTTAATCTAACAGCCCTCGTTCGATGGCACCTTTGGACCTCCGATCCCGCCACCACATGTGAGCCATTGGATTTGAATCTAACCACCCGCAATCCTCGTGTCGTTCGGACCTCCCCATCTCACCTGTTGATCTCAGCCGTTGGATGTAGATCCAACCGCTGCTGGTGCGTACCCCTTCGCACTCGGTCGCTTCTTAAACTGGCTCGAGCCACTTGGTTGGACCTAACCAACTAAACGCACCGGGCTCATGTTAAGTGGCGCGTGTGGTTTCGACCGATGGATTTCAATCCAACGATCAAGATCGCCTGTACCGGTTGGACCTCCGATCGGCTCAGTCAATCTCAGTCGTTCAATTCCTCTCGGACCGCCCTCGTTGACTTAAACGTTTGGACCACCAAACTTTAGATTCAATATGAGCCGTCCATTTCCAATCTGGCGGTCAAAAATCTTTGACCCAAGTCCATTGGTTCGGCTCAACCCATTTGTGAGTTTAGACCCGAGCCACCTTGGTTGCGGTCACTTACATGTGGGTCCTCGCCAATCCTGGTCATCATCTTCTTCGCCGCGCGCATGCGTGTGTGCCGGAACGCATGGCGTGGGCGACGCAGTGCAGGGTCACCTCCATGGGGTCCTTTAAACGGTTCTTTGCTGCAAGCATTAAATGTGTATCAGAGCTTCTCCCCCAAAGTCTTGGTCTTCAACTGCTCATGTCGCTCAGCTTGTCCATGGCAGTGCCATAAGCCAAGTTCATCGTGGAGTTTTGCTTTGCTCCATTCCTTTGCCCTCCGGCTATAAAAGGCCCCCGAGCTCCTCCTTAGCTTCCTTTAAGCACCCCTTGCAAACCCTAGCCCCCCTCTCTGTGTATTTGAGCTCAATCGCCAAAAACCCTAAAATCGCCATTGACGGCCGCAAGCAAGCTTCTTCGTCTTCGGCGTCCCAGGGGTTCTTTTGCAAATCCTGTCGCGTCATTTTGAGCCTCTTTTTACCTTAAGATTTTCCCCTAAACTTAATTTTGTTTGACATTCGTAGAGATTGTCAAATTTGGGGTTTGTTCAAATTTGATCGAGTTCACCCCCTTTCTTCCCCAACTCCGGTAAGGTGCTTCTTTCTGCAATTAATTGCTCATGGATCTTCCCTGAGCTATTATGAAGCTAACCCTACCACCTATTTCTGTTATGTTTGCTCAGGCCATCTTCTCCACTTCTTCTTCTTCGGTGTTGGCAAGGTCCTATGTCGTCGGAGTTGCTCCGTCCATCTTTGACCCTCTTTAGCGCTAAGGTAGCCTCCTAGTAGTCTCTAGAAGCTTGGCACTCACTTCTCTAAACCGCTGCGGAGCTCCTTTTGCTTTTTGTCTTTGGTCGTGCTTGTTGCCACCGTTCTTGGCCGCCGCCGCCGTCGAGAGTGGGCCCAGTAGGTGCGCAAAGTAATTGTGCACATAGTGTGCCTTTGGTTTGCGCCGGCAAGGTCTCCATCGCCGCCGGTGAGGCCATCTTTGCCTCGGTTCTTTTGTTGGATGAAAACGCAATGTGCGTTGTCCATTAAGACATTGATTTTGTTCATTAAATGCTAATCGTTGTTTAAATCATTGTTAATCATTGTTTAGTAATTAATGGCGGTCTTAATCGGGCCTTAAGTGCCACTGATAGTGGGCCCACACCTTTAAACCTCGTGCGCTTTAAAATCACTGTGAGTTGGCATTAATGGTCACTTACGGGTGGGCCCGTGTCTTTAATCCCCGCGCTGTGTGCGTGCGCAACGCTTAGTTGATCCTGGATCGTCGATTTTGAGATAAAGACCCAGATCTTTGGGAACGTTCGGACCACCCCATCGTCTCAAGTCGATGTGGGTCGTCCATCTCGTGATTTACGTCTCAAATAGCGTGGACGTTCGGACCGTCCGAACTTCACTTCAATCTAATCCGTCCATCTTTAGATCAATGGCCCACGTTTGCTGAAATGTTTGGACCATCCGAACTTTTCTTCGATGTGGACCGTTGGATCTAAATCCAACAGTGGGCACTGTTGGGCCATAAGCGCAGCGCATACATGTGTGTTGTGCTCAGTACGCGTGGGCCATTAGATTTGATCTCAACGACCCAGGTTTTTCCATGTTAGTTTAGTTTATTTGAAAGCCCAAAAACCTTTATTTGTAAACTAAAAATTGTATTAACTTCAAAATTTCATAACTAATTCATTTTATCTTCTTTTCGGTTGATTCAAATTTGGTTAGTTCTGATTTTAACTAAGCTTTAATCTAAAAATGGTTGTAAGCTTGGTGCTCTTCCAGAAAAATTTGTTACTAGATTTATTTTCTGTTTAGGTTTTATTTGTGCATTAAAAATTCATTAAAACTTGATAAATGCATAAGTTATTCTATGTAACTCCAAATTTAGTAAACTAAAATTTATTAGATTCCTCTATTAATATGCTTTAGAGTAGAATAGGTTTCAATATTGCCTTTGCCTCTAAAATTAATTGTACACTAGTGTCATAACTTAGAAAAATCATGATAAATTTATTTTATCTCCAAATCCAGTAAACCCAATTTTGTTGTTCTTAGAATGTTATGCTCTGCCTACCATAAAATTTTCATATTCAGAAACCTTCTGGAAAATTTTGCTATGAACAGTAACAGAAAGTATTTAAATTGAATTTTCAGCCGATTAAAATTGTTTAGGCCATAACTTTTGCATGCTTAGTCCAAATCGATTGATTCTTGTTGGTAAATTCATTTAAAATCATGCTCTACCTGCTGTGTAAATTTCATGGATTTTTGGTGACTTTGGATTTTGAGTATTTTTCGGTGTTCGTTGTTTTTATTGGATTTTCTCGTTCTTGCGATAGGTTTCGAAGAATTTGTTGAGTATGAGAGTGATCCTCTGCTGCAATCAAGTGATCTCCAACAAGGCAAGCAGATGGAGTATTCATTTGATCATATTGATCCCATTACTTTTAAAGTTTAATATCTTGTTTGCAAAGAATATATATGCATGCTTCTTTGTGTCAAATTTAATTTTATCGATTAGAGGTTGCTAATCCTATTGCATTGTTTCCCTGAAATTATCCACCCCCGCCACAACCCTAAGTTAATATTCTCACTGGTGAATTAGAGCCTGGTGAATGATTTATGCTCTTTTATTGTCTTTACGATATGATGCTTAGAAATGCTTAGTTACCAGTAGAATTGAGCGGTTGTCGACCTAGTCGATGATCTTGATCACACAAAACTTATTATTACCTATGTCCAGCACCTTGTGCTTTATTTATTTGTGAAATATAAAACTGAAAATAAAATATTTTAGACTTGGGCACATTGGTGTGATGGTGTGATTGGAATGATGCCCAGGTCATCAAGGACCGAGTTACTTGCGCCATTGATCCAAGCAAATTTTGTGTGCTAACCACACTAGAGGGATATGGGACCTCTCTTGATTTAGTACTTTGGGAGGTGTTAATTAATGAGTCGCTAGTGGTAGTTGTAGAGAAAAATATTCGTTTTGGGGTGAGAGGGATGGGTTCCTTTCTAGGTTCTCCATACCCAGGAGCACCCACAGTTTCTTCAGCTGGGCCGGTGTTTCTGACTCAACGTATGGTTCCTTGTGATCTTCGTCGTAGGTGGATCACCAAGGGTTATGTAATATCCCGACTTTCCTTTGAGAGTGCAATTCAATTTGAGAGGGAATTAATGTAATTCTCCGATAGTGTTAGAAATAATTTTCGGGAGAAATATTTAATCGGTAGAAGGTTTCTTTTGGAAAACGCAATCGGGAGTTTAGAGGGGGTTTCTGCGTTCTCTCGGCAACTTGGGCTTGGGCCTTGGCCCATGAGGCTGGCCGCCATAGGGGAGGTGCCACCTCCCCAAAACCCTAACCGCCCCCACCTTTTCCCTCTTCCTCCTTTGGCTGCCACTTCCTCTTCCCCCTTGCGCCTCCTCCTGTCAGCACCTCCCTTGCAGCCCTTGCTGTACATCCCCATCCATGGGAGGTCTCCCCTCCATTGATGCCAATTAAAGGAAGGAGAAGGAAAGCGGGCTGTTTGGCCAAAAGGAAGGGAGAATGAGGGAGAGGAAGGGATCTTCTTCTTGGATTCAACCAGCGTCTCCCTAAGGTTCTACAAGGGTAATGAGAGGCGTTCTTTGCTGTTTAAGTTGTATTAGATGCGAATTCGATTAGTTTGATTGGATTAAATTGCTGCTGCTACAAATTCAATTCTGTCCAGTTTCTTGCGCGGCCTGTTTCGTATGCTTAGAGGCAGAATTAGGGATTTTGATCTCCTAGAGTTATTTAGAGGTTGCTCTTCGCTTTCGGTGGCCGCCAAGATCACCTCATTCCGACTTTCGAGTCAAAAGTTATGATAGATTTACTATCTGCTGTCTAGAATTGTGTCGAGAATTACCTTTTGAGTTGTCTTTTAAAATAGGGGTATGTTAATGGACGAATCAGAGTTTCATCCCAACTAGGTTATGGTAGAGGATTTGTTAATCTTTCTGGATTGTTAAAGAACATCCAATTTGGAGTTGTACAACAAAAGTTATGGATATTCTATTTTAGCCGATATTTCTGTCTATTAATTCAGTCAACAGATTTGAGCCGTGGGCCAAATTTTGTTAGAGGCAAAATCTGAACTTTTGCCCAACTAGACTTTAGTAGGTTTTGTTCTTAGCTTTTCAGATTGTTAAAGAAAACCAATTTTGGTTTAGCCAATAAAAGTTATGTCCGATACCGTGTGCTGTCAGGCTTGTTAGACAGATCTGGACAGATTCTGTTCGCTGTTTCATTTATCTATTAGTAAATTAAATTGGCTGAATTGGCTTACCTTGTCAACTAGAGTATTGTAGATATGTCAGTTAAGAATCCATAGAAATTGGTCTCACCTCATTCCGAGTCCCAGACCAATAGATATGATTTTACCGTTCTGCTGTCCAGTTCGGGTTGTGCACGAGTAGTCTGTTTTCAGATTAGAGCTAATTAGTTAATTGTGGACTGTCGGAAAGTCGTTGTAGAACGTTAATGGAGCGCTATGTTATATGTTGTATTTATTTCAGTACTTACTTATGTAGGCGAGAGGCTTGGTTTAGGGACATCCTCTTTACCTACTACGCAGATGCTTGCGGAAGGCAAGTACCTTGCCACCTTTATTGGTGTGATTGGTGAATGTTTTATGATCTTGTTGTGATTCCATGTAATACATGAGAAAGTGGATTGTTTATGTTTTGATATATGTGTTATATCCATGTTAGATATCATGTCGTTCAATATTCTCAATCCATGTCATACATTCATTTTGCATGTTTCATCCACGAGTGGATTTCAAGTCCCACCATTCCAATGTGGGCAATGTTGGACATTGTCATGTCCCCGTCACGGAGTGGATTTGAAAGACCCATCAATTCGGGATGGGCATGTAAGACCCATTAATTCGAATGGGCAACTTTGGACACCCGTATGAAACGTTCTTCATACGGGAATTGGATCCCGCATTTTTGTTAAGATGCGGGCTTAAGTGAACACCGATGGTGTGTCACTAGCTATCTGCGGTATAGGCATGTGTGCAGTCCATCCTTGATTACATTCATTCATTTCATGTTTTTCTTAAGTGCTCATTCGATGCAATATTCACATTCTTAAATGGTGATGTTCTGTTTGTATATGTGTTCTGTCCTTTCACCGTACTTTGAGTCGTGGACTCACTCTTGCGTTGTTTGTTTATTTTAGGTAACCACTGATGTTGGCTCACTTGGGAGGGAGTAGACACGCACTACTTGTTCACATCATCCAATTCATGTTCAAGATTAAATTTAGTTCTATCTTACATTCGTTAATGATGAACTGTAATAATAAATTTATAATTGGTGAAGGAAGGATAACTTCTCCACATTGATGTTGAATTATTACTGCATGTGAACTTTCATTATCAATGAACTAAAATAAATAGATTAGATGGTGAAGGAAGGATACCTTCATCATGTCTTGGTTGTTTTGATACTAGCATTAGTTGATTTTATTCAAATTCTTCCGCATTATGGATGTATGTTAGATGTTTTAGGTGACATCTTGGCTTCCGAATAGCCAGGGTGTTACAGGTTAACCCCCATATATGCGACTCTTAATTAATACAATCTATTGAAAATGTCTCGTAGGACTTAGCTGTGCCGGCATACCAAAGGAAGTGTGCTTAATAGCTTGGCAAAAAGATGATCTGAAGTGTGGGTACATTGGTACACCCCTGCAGGGTTTGATCTATTCGAATAGCCTCGTCGTAGGTTATGGACATGCTTGATTATTTCCCGCAAGAACTAGACTATAACTTTTCATTAAAACTTGATGTGGGTGGTACGAATGGATAATTCGTGCTATTGTTGTGGTGACTATTGGGTTAGTCATCTCCATGATGTCTTTATGTTACTACTTATTGTCTCGCTGTTATTTGAACAAATAAAAATCAGATTGTTAAAACTGCCTTCAATCTATTACTTATTGCAAAGAAAATCTGTTTTATGCTGAAAATAAACCTTTAGCCTTCTCCTTTGATTAAAGCCTACATGTAGTAGTATCTAGGTTTGTTACTTGTAAGTCTTGCGAGTACATTTTTGTACTCATTTGTTTTGCTTAATTATTGCAGAGGAGGTTAATCCCCAAGGGATTGACTTTTGTGAGTTTTGCTGCAGCGTGGACGACTAGCTTGGTAGCCCGGTCGGGATTGCCTTGTGGGTGTATGGCAAACTGGTTGGCTCTTGTTCATAGCCATCTTATGACATTTTGCTTCTGCTGTTCTTTTAGCTCTTTAGCTTGTTCTTGGCCGGTCGGCCTCTCTTTTGTAATAACTTTACTATATATCTTTTGCTTGTAAAGCTTTAGTTCGGTTGTATGGAGCTTGTATGGAATTGATGCATTGTTTTGTAAAAGGGTGTGTATACTGCAATTCTGAGAAGTGTACATTTTCCCAAGGTACGAGATATTTTGTTTGTGATGCTAGAGTCAATGGAAGACTAAGCATTACAAGCTAAATACCCCGGAGTCTCACATCTTAAGAGTAAACATGACTTTTGACTTGACTTTGCTCTCTTGGATTGGGGGCATAAGATTAAACTTGGCTTTTGAATTTTCTTTGCACCAATCATATGGTACAAATTCGTTTCTCATAATTATCTCCAATTCTTCCCATGTTTTCACAAAGCGCTTTCTTTGATAATGCGTCCACCAATAATTTGCATAATCTTAAAATTCTACGGTGGCTCGTAACACCTTCCTAAAACCAACAAATTTGTAGCACTTGAATTCCAATTCTATTTGTTTCTCCCATTTGAGGTACTCGTCTAGATCATTACTTCCATAGAATGGAAATTCTGCATACTCATAACCTACCATGATTATAAAAATACAACAAGAATATATTTGGACTCACTCCCTCACTCCTTGTTTACCGAAGTTCTTTTGAATGCTTGATGGATTGGTGAAGTGCATGTACTTCGGTAGCGGTAGACGGATTACGTGAGTTGAGTAATTCGAGGCCCAAGTGCTGTAATTTGACAATGGCTATATGTGGAGCTTGGAGCGTTAGTATAAACCTATATAATTGAAATTCTAGGTATTGTAATGATAAGTAATAACCCAAACTAAAAATTCAATACTTAGTTGTGATCACGAAATTTAAGTGAAGATTGTGGCAACTCACACGCAAAGATATTGTAACTTAAATGCAACCAAAGGAATGAGCTATATTACAAGATATAAGTGAAGAATAAAATAGTCCGTGTTGCACAAGTTGTAAGAAAGCACTAGCTTGATTGCAATTTTAAAAAGGGCTATGGATTTGCACACTAGTATCACAAGCTATTCCCACTTTCTTGCAATAGAAAAAGATATATAGAAAATATTATTGGCCAAAGCTTTCTTCTCTTTCTTTGCTCTTTTTGCTTTCTTTGTTTTTTTAATTCTTAGCTCCCTTCTTTTTTTTTTGGTACTATGGCTAAAAATAAAGATTAAAATAACATGCAAGAATTTGACACTATTCTAAGCCAATATTTGGAGAGATAGCAAGTGTGCAAATCCTAAGCAATACTTCAAAAGCTAGCCTTTAATTTAGGTGCCAAGTATTCGCAAAGGACAGAATTGGCTATCAATGATATAAGTGAAATTCAGGAAAAAATTCAGAATACCAACAGAAGAGCAAACCAAATATGGAACTTGAAGGTTATAGCTCTAACAAAGCAACGCAAATGAAACTTTTGGATCAGCAAGCAAGATTCCAATGCATTAAAACCAAGCAATACTCACCAAAATTTTCAATTGAATCTATGGTAAAAACAATATTTTTTTGTGGCCTTTTTCTGGATAGGAAAGAAAACAACAACTATATAAATACTAGGGATACAAATTCTACCGTGTCAACCTTGAGCTCTGATACCAACTGATGCGGGGGGTGGGGTTGTCGATCTTCATGACATAGGATT
Source organism: Ampelocalamus luodianensis (assembly GCA_036346255.1). NCBI lineage: Eukaryota > Viridiplantae > Streptophyta > Magnoliopsida > Poales > Poaceae > Ampelocalamus > Ampelocalamus luodianensis. Next base: position 13,752,992 of record CM070631.1, read on the forward strand.
ATGGATAACTAGCCCGTGCAACCTAGCAATTGATGCAACCAACCACCGTCTCTATACGGCAACCTGCAACACTCAAATTACTCAACCACACGCTACAGGCCTTCATCTACTCGCTATCGTGGAGCAAACACGTTCAAGCAATCCCAAGGAATCACAAGAACAACGGAGTAGCAACTCAGATATAACACCCAATCCCAATTGGTGGTGGAAATAGCTTACACACAAACAAGGAACAAGTGTTCAATTTATCCAAATCAACTCTATCTTACATGGGAGGGGGTACCCCCTATTTATACATGCTTAGGGTGGTTGCTACATTGTATGCTACAGTAAGACGGTTCGCTACAATACCCTTGATGACATATGCGCTTACATCACATTAATGATGATCTTCTGTGGTCACAAAATCTTCTGTGGTTATGATGAGGTATGCGCTTACATCATGTCATGCTAATCTTCTGTGGTTACACGATGTTATGTAGCTATGATGACATATGCAATGATATCATCTTGATGTTGACATTTGCTAGTGGGCCCCACTAGTTGTTTTCCAAAGATGGGTCCCACTACTCATTTCCTTGCACCAATAAGCAACATGCATTGTTGGGTGTTGTTTCATTTGTTCTTGATGTTGTAGTAGCCAATTTTTCTTTGCCTCCAAAGCTTCTTCATGAAACCTTATAAGAAGTAAAGCAGATGTATTAGGTAGCAATCTATTCTTATAAAAATCAACATGTAGCTCTTTGAGGAAAATATTCACCTCTCAATTAATTTGCTTTGTTCTAGCTCTAGTGATTGGTCCAATTGGTGTTGGAGTAGCATTTGGGACAATGTGTGTGTTCTAGAATGTCCACATATAGGTTGTTTGGAACTAGAGTTATAATTCAATTCAAGTGTAAAGTTCAACTTTTACACTCCTTACTTCTTGTCTAAGCATGTGCATCACATAAGAGATGACATCCGCTGGTGTCATATTGATGTGGAATTCTTCATCTTATTTTCATGTGTTGGTTGAGGCTACATGTACCAGAGAGTGCACACAACTTTAATTCAACAACTTGAGATGGAGAAGATGTACATGTGCTAGGTCTGTCCTCATCAAGCAAGGTGATCATTTGTCTCCCTTGCTGTTTAATCTTGTAGCTATGTGTTGGCTTTAATTATAGATAAAGCTCAGCAGGGTAGTATGGTTAAAGGGGTGGTGTCCAACTTAATTCCTGGGCGTGTTCCCATTTTACAATATGCTGAAGACACTGCCCTCATGATTGAGCATAAAGAAGAGTATATTCTTCATCTGAAGTTTATGTTATATTGTTTTGAATGGATGTTGGGTTTAAGAATTAACTACCACAAAAGTGAAGTATTTGTGGTTGGGGTGGACAATGCAGAAGCTCAAAGAGTGGAAAGTATGTTTAACTGCAAACTAGGTCAATTTCCTTTGACTTATTTGGGGATTCCTATTGGGGATAGAGTTGTAAGAAAGAAAGCAGTAGAGAAGATTATTTGCAAATTAGAAAGTAGATTGGGAACTTGGAAAAGTAACCTTTTGTCTTCAGGAGGAAGACTGGTTTTGGTCAACAGTTGCCTTATTAGCATTCCTACTTATAATATGGGGTTCTATAGGTTGAGTGAGGAGATCCACAAGAGAATGGACACTATTAGGTCTAAACTTTTTTTGGAGAGGGGCTAGTGAGAAGTTCAAGTATCATATGGCTAATTGAAAAGTGGTGTGTCGTCCGAAAGATTTTGGTGGCTTAGGAGTGATTAATACTAGGCTTTTTAATGATTGTTTGTTAAGTAAGTGGTTCTGGAAGATTGATCAGGCTAGAGATGAATTGTGGTTTAGAATCTTAAAGGCTAAGTACTTTTCTAAAAAAGATTTCTTGGTTGCCAAATTTATTAAAGGTTCTCAGTTCTGGAATAGTTTTCATAAAGTGAAACATTTATTCTTATCTGGGGTGAATCATGTTTTAGATGGCAAATCTATATTTCTGGAGAGATGTGTGGATAGATCACTGCCCCTTGAAAGTTAGGTTTGATAAACTTTTCAAGATTTGTGGGGATCTTGATATTTGTGTGGCTAATTGCTGGGTGAAAGGGGCTTGGAACATTCATTTTGTCAGAAATTTTGGGAGTGTAGAGAAACTTCAGTAGTATGGCATGAAACAATTGTTGGATGGGGTGGTTTTAACATATGACAGAGATAGAATGAGGTGGTGTCTGAATTACTCTAGGCAATTTTCAATCAAATCTTTATATAGACATTCTGCTTATGGTGGGGTGACTAGTTGGAAGTTCCAGAGGTTGTCGAGCAGCAGAATTCCTTTGAAGGTGAAAATCTTCTTGTGGCTGGCCTACCAAAATTAGATTCAGACTGCAGAGCAACTTAGATTGAGAGGATGGAAGGGAGATGTTAATTGTGTTTTATGTGGGGTTGTTGAGGATGCTAATCATGTGTTTTTTCGTTACGTTTTGGCAAAATTTGTGTGGTCTTGTATCAAAAGGTTCTACTTTGGGAAAGAGTCCCAAAATCACTTGATGATCTTCATTTAAGGTGGCTTGATAAGAGGGGTGCTACTAAATATACCTTTGGTCTTCTTAGTTTTGCAGTTCTTGCCTGGACTCTTTGGAAAATTAGGAACAAAGGGGCTATTGAGAGGATTTTCTCTAAATTCCCAATTGAAGTCATGTTCAAACTTATATCTTGCTTGCAGCGATGGCAAATCCTCACAAAAAATTGATCGCGAAAGCTTGCAGATCTTCTAGAGTGGATCGAGAACTGGATGAAGGTTTTCGTGCTTCAAGTCAGAACTAGTTGATGTCTCTTATTTTGTTATTGGTTTTAGTAATTGCTATCCTTGAATGTCTTGAGTTTGTTTGGTTGTGGGTATTGTCTATCAGCTTTTGGTAATCCTGTTTGCTTAGCTTGCTAGCTTAGCTGGTTTTCCAGCTTAGTTTCCCTTTATTTTCTATCTTAGCTTGTAAAACTGGTGATTAGCTTTTTATAAAAACTGGGTTTATCCTTGTTAAAAAAAAAAAAGAAGGCGAGAGTAGTTTCAGAGTACGATGTTATGGCTCGTTCTATTATTCGTAAGAAGTTTTAGCAGTTCCGGGAATCTGCAATGGCTCGAAGAGTGCTAGAAGAAGAGAAGGCTGTGGAGAAGGAAAAACCTGAGAGGGTGAAGGCCCCCGAGTCAACAAGTACTTCCGCCGTCGAAAAGGCACAGGACACAAACTCCAGCATGGCCTCAGTAGTTAATGGTAAGATAGTATGTGCGGAATTCATTATTTTTATATTATTATTGACATCCCACACAATTTGAAGACAAGTTAAATTGCTAACCTTTCTTCTTTTTTTGTTGGCTTAGACGAAGACGATGGGATTCCAGAAGTTGGAGATTTAGTTTATGTTCCCAGGCTTAGGAACCAAGCTACTGTAGTCAAAATAGATTCGTCCAAAAATGAAGTACAAGTCCAAGCTGGTATGATGAAGCTCAAACTAAAGTTGAAAGATGTCAAGATTCAGAAGCGGAAGGTATCCAGATAGAACTGTTGCGCTACCCTGTTTTAGCAGAGATTAGTATGTAAATGCTGTTTTACTCAATATATATAGCATTTTCCTCTGCCGCATCTCCATTTTCACTAATCATATAATCATGCAGTTGTAGATCCCTAGTTTGCATGTAGATTTAATCTAAACAAGCTACTTGCGCTACTCATTTCTAACTTACGAATATCACTGGTAAAATGCAGCAGTATCATTAAGTCAAAAAGTTTAAAGGCATTAAACGAAATCCGGTGTACGAAACCCAGATGTTTTTGCACAGCTGCATTAGTTGGGGCAAGGACCATATTGCCATATTGATATTGGACAGATGGCCTTTCTGGGCAACATATAGAAATGTGGTTCAATCGTCTATAGAAAGGATTTCCATTAGGGTGCAATCATTCACAGAAGAACTTCCAGTACAATTCATCTGCGTTCAAGGATAGGAAAGTTGGTTCGGTGATCGTTCGAAGCAACTTCTTATCCGTGTGTGTGGGAATTTTGCACTCCCTTTTGTTTCTCCCCTCTTCTGAGCTTACTGATGATCTCTGGCAATCCGGGGGTCCGGATAAGCCACAATAGGTTGAGCGCGGAGATTGCTGTGATCGTGTGGCCAGCCATGTGCTTTTTCTTTCTCAATGGGTAACGTGGTAAGTAGCTGGTGTCCGCTGTTGTCGGCACTTGTCCGGCCTGCCTGTAGTAAGACATCTCTTCAGCTTCAGATTTCGACCTCATCAGAGCGGATGGGATCCTCAACATTACTACCCTTAATGCTGAGTCGCTATAGTGCGTAAGACTTAGGAGTCATCTTAATGAATCGATCGAAAAGCGAAGGCCGATGCTAATTGCTACAGTGCTATATGCCACAGTAAAATCAGCATAGTACTTCTCACCTATTGCTACAATGGTATGTCAAAGCGTTGTTCACATGGTGTGGAACATCCAAAGAATCCGGATCACAACAGAGCTATCACTGCATGCTTGATACCAATAATGACATACCATCGTGGATATGAATTTTTTTTTTCTTTCCACAGTTTAAACTGAAGGGATACGGGTAGGCTACGCTAGCAATAATTCAAAAATTCTACCATGTAAACCAGGATGCCAAGCAAGATAGATGATCACAGATCATTACCACCAGACGCGCAATGCAGCGGAAGTAAAGTCGGAGCAGCTAAGTCCGACGAAGAACGCGCCGATGTAGTGGTCGTAGAAGATCGTCCAATGTCCTTGCAGTCGATCGTCTCCTCCTGCGGACCCTTGTGAAATCGCGGATCGTCCTCGGCGCAACAACGCGTGAGCGCCCTCACGGTATCCACACGTCCAGAGAAGGAACAACCGTACGCCGGTGTGCTAGCACCAAGTCGCACGGGAAGGCTCTTTCAAGAAGATGGCGGCTAGGGTTTCGGTGGAAACAACTCTCGTCTCTTCCTCCACTTCTTAGCCTCAAGCATCTCCTTATATATAGTGTCCCGTGTGGGATCCTATCCGAACACGTTTTACGAATCGTATTCGTACTGGTTTGTTCCATCCCATTAAGTGTGTGACCCGTTAGGTTTATGTGTCGGTTGTAACTCGAAATCCTTTCCGACCACGAGTCGTAGCGGTCCCTAGCGAGGACATAACGATTCCGAATACACACAAATTATATCGGACGAACCTTAATGCAATATGATCTACGACTAGGTCCTCATCACTTACGACTGAGTCCTATCTTTATACAACGATTCGCTTTCGGCCATGACCAGTTCGTAACTCCTTACGACCAGGTTTCGACCACTCAGTGATTTCATTCGATCAGTCTCGTATCACCATACGACTTGCTCGTATCACCATACGACTTGTTTGGATCTGATCGAACTAAGCGACTTACTCTAGTATTTTCCCTTTGCCTCACGATATCTGGTTTGAACTCCAGGTGAGATAATGTGTCATCCATGGACTATTCAATATTTTTTCAATCGAGCCGTCGGATAACCTTACATGGTTGAACACTTCGACTACTAGTGGCACGGCCATGCACTTTCTTTATCCGACTACTTCGAGGGGTCCAGAGACATCTCTCCTGTTATGCTATGAGGGGCAAATCTCATATCCGACCAGTCACATCCCTCCGCATGTTTCATAGCATACCCGAAAGCTACCTTTATAACTACCCAGTTACGAGCAGCGTTTGGCAACCCCTAAGAGTGCTATTACACATGTAGGGAACCATGCTGATCTCAGGTCTAAAGATTATACATCATCATTGCTTAAGACCAACTAATGACACACAGAATCATAACAATCTCAATAGTATCTCATGGTGAGTAAATCCAACTCCATGTTCTCTAACATGTGTTCACATTGTTGATTCGATATCCCTATATCCATGATCGGTGAAATATGATCATCAATCAATACATGCGCTGGTCGTGGAGTCACTGGTGTTCCGATCAGTGACATTCGACCAGAGATACTTCTAGAACGACATCATATAAGTCGAAGAGTTTCACCAACAAGTCACATACCCGTTGATCTTCAGAACTAATGATTCATTCAAGGAATAGAATAACATTTATTCAAGAACTCATAAACATAAACGTGATACAATCATCTCCATGATTGCCTCTAGGGCATATCACCAACAATCTCCCACTTGCACTAGAGTCAATCATATAGGTATCGAATACCCATAGCTCTTGTGTGCGCCTCATGCTTAGGTTGCGGGAGAGGCTTTGTCAACGGATCAGCAACATTCAAATCCGTGTGCACTTTGCATATCTTCACGTCACCTCTCTCAACGATCTCACGAATAATGTGATATCGCCGAAGTATGTGCTTGGACTTTTGATGCGATCTAGGCTCCTTTGCTTGTGCAATGGCTCCACTATTATCACAATAGAGATCCATTGGACTGGAAGCACTCGAAACCACACCCAGCTCATTAATGAACTTTTTAATCCATACGACCTCTTTTGCAGCTTCCGAAGCCGCAATGTACTCAGCCTCTGTCGTAGAATCAGCAACCGTTCCCTGCTTGGAACTTTTTCAGCTTACTGCTCCTCCATTTAAACAAAACACAAACCCTGATTGCGATCTGTAATCATCCTTGTCGGTTTGGAAGCTAGCATCGGTGTAACCATTTATGACCAGCTCTTCCTCACCACCAAATACAAGGAATGCATCCTTAGTCCTTCTCAAGTATTTAAGGATATTCTTGACTGCTATCCAGTGACTTTCACCTGGATCTGACTGATATCTGCTCGCAACACTTAGAGCATACGATACATCTGGTCGTGTACACAGCATGGCATACATGATAGATCCTATAGCCGAAGCATATGGAATTCTACTCATTTTGTCTCGCTCATCAGTGGTCGTGGAGCACTGAATCTTGCTAAGATTAATACCATGTGACATGGGCAAGAAACCCCTTTTGGAATATTGCAAGTTGAACCGTTTCAACACCTTGTCAATGTACATGTCTTGGCTTAATCCAATTAGCCTCTTAGATCTATCTCTATAGATCCTTATACTAAGAATATATCTTTGCATCTCCTAAATCTTTCATTGAGAAACTATTTCTTAATGAAGTTTTAATGATTCAAGCATTGGAATATCATTTTCACCAGTAGTATGTCATCCACATACAAGATCGAAACACAAGCTTGCTCCACAAACCTTCTTGTAAACACAAGGTTCTTCTTCATTTTGATGAAGTCAAACCTTTGACCACTTCATCAAAATGAATGTTCCAACTCCGAGATGCTTGCTTTAATCCATAGATAGACTTCTTAAGCTTGCATACCTTTCTAGCTTCCTTTGGATCGACAAAACCCTCAGGCTGTGTCATGTACACATCCTCACTTAGGTTTCTATTTAGGAAAACCGTTTTGACATCCATCTGCCATATCTCATAATCGAAATATGCAGCAATAGCTAGAATGATCCGGATAGATTTAAGCGTAGCGACAGGAGAGAAGGTTTCATCATAACCAACACCTTGAATTTGTTTGAAACCCTTCACAACCAGTCGTGCCTTATGAATGTGAACCTTTCCATCTATATCTATCTTTTTCTTAAAAATCCACTTGCATTCAATGGTTTTAACACCATCAGGTGCATCAACCAAGTTCCAAACTTGATTGTCATGCATGGACTTCATTTCGGATCTCATGGCCTCAAGCCATGACTCAGAGTCTAGGTCTACCATCGCTTTCGAATAAGTATTAGGCTCATCATTATTCAATAATAAAACATCATGCCCATACCTTACAGGCAATTGACGTGGCCTTTTAGATCTATGTGGGGCTAGTGCTTCATCTACAGGTTCAACAACATTTTGTTCATCCTGTAGAGGCTCAGTAGGAGTTGAAACATTTTCGGATGTTTCCCGAATTTCTTCGAGTTGCACCTTACTCCCACTGACTCCATTGGAAAGAAACTCTTTCTCCAAGAAGACACCATTGCGGGCAACAAACACTTTGTTTTCATCCTGCTTATAAAAATAATATCCTTTAGTTTCCTTAGGATACCCCCACAAAGAAGCACTTATCAGACTTGGGTGTGAGTTTATCGGACGTCAAACGTTTGACATATGCCTCACAACCCCATACCTTGAGAAAAGACAAGCCGGGACACTTCTCGGTCCATATCTCATATGGTGTCTTCTCTACTATTTTTGATGGAACCCTATTTAATGTGAAAGTCGTTGTTTCTAGAGCGTATCCCCAGAACTGCGATGGAAGATCAGATTGGCTCATCATTGACCGAACCATGTCCAACAATGTTTGGTTCCGTCGTTCAGACACCCCATTCCATTGAGGTGTTCCCGGTGGAGTGAGTTGTGGAATAATTCCACACTTCTTTAGATGATCACCAAACTCATGGCTCAAATATTCACCTCCACGATCTGATCGTAGACATTTGATTGTCTTGCCAAGTTGATTTTGTACCTCATTCTGAAATTCCTTGAACATTTCAAAGGATTCCGACTTATGTCTCATCAAGTAGACATATCCATATCTCTGAAATCATCGGAAAAGTTATGAAATCATGAAACCACCTCGCCGAAGTGCTTATAGGTCCACATACATCCGAATGTACAAGGGCCAACAAGTCACTCGCCCTTTCACCTCTGGTCGTGAAAGGCGCCTTTGTTATCTTGCCAAGTAAACAAGATTCACATGTTTCAAATGATTCAAAATCAAATGAGGTTAGAATACCATCTTTATGGATCTTCATCATGCGCTTCTGATTTATATGACCAAGCCGACAATGCCAGATAAAAGTGGGATTCATTTCATTGGGTCGAAGTCTCTTAGCATTAACGTTATAAATAGGCATATCCTCAATATTCAAAACATACAATCCATTCACCAATGGAGCATGGCCATAAAGCATATCTTCAAAATAGATTGAACAACAATTGTTCTTTATTTTGAATTCATAACCTTCTGCTCCTAAACATGAAGCAGAAATAATGTTTTGCTTAAGGTCGAACATAATAACAATTATTTAGTTCCATAACTAATCTCAAGGTAAAGCTAATGGTAAAGTGCCAACAACGACTAATGCAAAGAACTCTTGCTCCATTGCCTCTGTGAAGATCAACATCTCCTCTTGTCAAACTTCTACTTCTTATTAGTCCACGCATCGAATTGCAAATATGAGCAACCGATCCGTATCAAATACCCAAGAACTAGTCTGAGAAGTGGCAAGATTAATTTGTATAACATTTATACACAGCCCAAAGTCATACTTCCTTTGTTCTTATTCGTTTCTGCCAAGTACTTCTTGCAATTTCTCTTCCAATCCCCAGTCTCATGACAATGGTAACATTATGTGTCTGGCTTAGGACCCAGTTTAAGCTTCTTAAGCTTAGCCTTGAGACTCTCGATCTCATCTTTAGTCTTTCCTTTGCCTTTTCCTTTCCGACTTACCCTTCTTCTTGAAGGTGTAGTCTTTGAACCATCATCACATGATTGGAACTTTCTTGATGCTCTCCTCGGCACCCTTAAGCATACCATGTAACTCGGTCGTTGATTTCTCTATGTCATTCATATGAAAATTCAGTATGACAGGCTCAAAGCTCGCAGGGAGCGATTGGAGAATCACATCAGTTGCCAACTCTTGACTAAGGGGAAAACCAAGCTTTTCCAAACTCTCAATGAGACCAATCATCTTGATCACATGAGGGTGGCCGGGTTACCTTCGACGACTGCAAGAAAACAATGCCTTAGAGGTGTTGAACCTCTCCGCCTTGCTTGATCCCGAAACATACCTTCAGACTCACAATCATATTGTAAGCATCCGTGGTCTCATATTGCTTACAAGCTCGAGTTCATGGTTGCAAGCATTAGGCAATGCACATCGCGTCATTGCAATGCTTCTCATAAGCATTCTTTTGATTCGAGTAGCATCGACTTTCGGTTCCTCGAGATAGGGATTCTCTAGAACATATTCCTTCTTTTCTTGTTTGAGAATAATTCTCAAATTACTTAAACGATCAATAAAATTTGAACCATTCAACTTTTCTTTTCAAGAATAGATCGCAAATTAAAGGTAGGTGCAGAAGAAGTAGTAGGTGCCATGATCTACAACATAAAATATATGCAAAGATTCAGCACTATGTTTATGAAAGATCTTCTATTAATCACTTATGTCAGTGGTTATGTTCGACCAGTCTACGACCTGCTCGTATCACCATACGACATGTCTGGACCTGGTCATATCACCATACGACCAGTGGTCGAACTTAACTTAACAATAGATAACAAAAGATACTCCCACTACAAACCATGTTTCCCTCAAACAACAAATAGTGAGTCCAAGATCCGTAAGTCATTAAGTTCTAGTGAGCTTTGGCATCACTGCTAGAAACCTAGTGATTTACGGTAGGCAATCTCTTGCCAATCATATCACATATGACTCTTGTTTGTTGGATGTCATCTTGATGCCCCGGCTACCAACACCATGCCTCAAGACCCAAAACTATTTTGATAGCCTTGTCAAGTCAAACCAATACTATGCATGTGGGTGTCCGACACCCACCCCATCTTATTAAGATAGTTAATGGCACCCTACTTTGGTAGACTTGCCAATTAACGATCAGAATCGTGATAAGTGCAGCAATTGGAAAGGCGTCAATTTAACTTAATTTTTCTTGAGGGATACTATTCTATCATGCAAAAAACATCTAATGATAAAACATGATTAAATAGCATAACAGGAATAAGCATAAACATTCATAGATAATCAAATTAAACTGTGAAATAGTATGACCCTTAACATGTCGATCTCCATCAGCATGCTCCCTGTTCTCCGACCACCATGCTTGAAGTCTCTGACTGCATTTATCTACTAAGCACTTACTCCTTAAAGCTAGTAAAGAATTACATAGGATAATTTCAAGCATCACAAGTCGGTACGCAGGCCGTTATACAATAATATGTAGCTCGATGGCTATCTAACAGCATGACACGCAGGCCATGAAAATCCATTCATGCATCACATACACAATGGGCCATACTATTCACATCAAACCCTGCAAAAACAAGTTATGCATAGAATCCAATTCTATCGGGCGACATGAACACATACTATTTATAACGCATGGTACAAAAAACCAGCACGGCGGTCCCTTGGAAATCACATATTCGAGCTTTGGAAATCATCGGATTAATCATATTAACCCTGTTCCGAACCAATCTTATCACAACCTTGATACGACCACACACTGTGACGTACTCCGATGGCGGAACTCCGGCCGGTAGGAGTATCATGCAAGATAGTCAAAAAACAAGTCGAGCGAATCATATGGTGCTCTTAATATGTGCCTCCTCGAAAAACCCATCTACTATCGCCGAACAACGATCGATCCTATCGAACAGTGCCAAGATTGTTTCATCCATATGAAGCAATCTAGGCTATCAGACCAAACCAGTAATAGATCCAATCTACTACGGGCACATATCCAATATATGCGACCGATCTAGATCAAAAACTATGCAGGATGGCTCGATACCACCAAGGGATACTGGTGTAGGCTACGCCAGCAACAATTCAAAAATTCTACCACGTAAACCAGATTCCAAGCAAGATAGATGATCACGGATCATTACCACCGACGCCGCAGCAATGCGGAAGTAAAGTCGAGCGACCTAGTCCGACGAAGAACGCGCCGATGTAGTGGTCGAGAATATCGCCCAACGCCCTTGCAATCGATCGTCTCCTCCAAAGAACCTCTGCGGCTCCTTGTGAAGATCGCGGATCATCCTCGGCGCAACAACGACCGCAGAGCGCTCACGGTATCCACACGCCCGAGAAGGAACAAATCAGATACGCCGGTGTGCTAGCACCAAGTCGCACGAAGGCTCTCTCAAGAAGATGGCGGCTAGGGTTTCGGTGGAAACAACTCTCGTCTCTCCCTCCACTTCTTAGCCTCAAGCATCTCCTTATATATAGTGCCCCGTGTCGGATCATATCCCATTAAGTGTGTGACCCGTTAGGTTTATGTGTAATCGGTTGTGACTCGGAAATCCTTTCCGACCACGAGTCGTAGCGGTCCCTAGCAGGACATAACGATTCCCGAATACACACAAATTATATCAGATGAACCTTAATGCAATATGATCTACAACTAGATTGTTGAACCCGGGAGCGAAGGATCCCGAATTCTCTGTGTTCATACACCGGTCCAGGATTTCTAGTGTACACAGTCTCACAAAATGGATATCACAATCATATCACGAAATCGTAAATAACATTAAGTAATTAAATGTTTAATACAAATGAGTCTGGAACAACAATATCAAATATCAAATGATAAACACAATGAAACATATAATAAAGGTGAGCCACACGATGCGCCACGATGCAATAAATCTGGTCAAAGGCCTATTCGTTCGGATCCTCACCGTCGGGGAAGAAGTCTTCTCCTGAATAAGATTTATTCAGCAATGATGAGCACAACTTCCGTGCTCGCAAGTTACACCCAATATTGAAATAAAATGCATGCATAAGGTAACAAGTGAGTATGGCAGGGGTTGTTTTGCATAAACAACATTTTCAGTTTAAATAATTATAGTAATTTCTAAGGCAGTTTTATACTACGTCTAAAATCATATTTTAAAATGACAATATTGTAATGTAGACAACCTCCAATAATTCAATGAAGGATCCCCTCCTAACACTTGGCTTCCCGCCCAACTTTTCGTAAGGATTAACCATCCTCAAGATTTAATAAAGCATTTAAAAACCAAAAATAATTCTAACTTTAAGTGGCCCTGCTAGCATGTCCATGACCGCGGACGCCAGCTATTCGAATAGTTTCTACTGCGAGTTGGTACAACTTTACCCACACGAGGTAACATGCTCGTTATGTCCCGCCAATACACGCTCCGTAGGCGTGTGATCGAGCAATTACCATGAGGCCTTTACAATGTTCTATCCTAGTGTACTCATGCCCGCTAAGGTTTCGCCCCTTTGGACTAACCGTCCTCCGAAAGCTCCCTCTTGCGCCAAGTAGGAATAAAACGTCTAACCGATACCCACATAATCACATGACATAAATACACTAGAACATCACAAATTAATTAGCCAAATCCTACCCATACAGGACATGTGGTAGTACGATACGGCATAGCAATAAGCGGCTCAAAGACCAGTCCTCAATTGACTTGGGCGTCATTCCTACAAACCATGGGTCTTAATCTTAACCAGATCAATCCCGTGCATAAACCTGCACCCACCATTCCGACCATTTCGCCCAAGTCCAAACCCATTTTTTATTTTATTTTGAATGAAACTCTATTTATAAATCCATGTGGTAAGACAATACTACAATGTCAAGTCTGAAACAAATTCGTAATAAATTTGGTTAAGCCCTCCCAAATTTTGTAAGTGTGAACTAAGCCTGGCTAAGCATATGTTTAGTTTTGATAATATTTTGCCTATGGTGTCAAGGTAGTCAGCTACAATATTCAAATTGGCCATACAATAAAACATGGGGGTATCTATACATAAAACATGACATTAAAGTATTTATACAAACATATGCATGCAATAAAGAATTTAAAAACTTAAAATAACTTAAAATACTGGGGGCAATATGGTTAATGGTGTAACTTGACTTCGTTGATGTCTTGGAATTCTAGGTCTTCAGATAGGTCGAACTCTCCGGAGTCGTCGAAGTCTAAACGCGAAAATACGACAAATTCAAATTCAAATAAATTCAAAATCATAGTTCAAATTAACTCCAAATTGAAATATTTTGGTTTAGTTAGCTATATTATAATTTTATATAAATTTTGCAATTTGAATCACCCAATTTGGAGTTCAGATGCAAAAGTTATGAATTTTTGATGTTTTAAACCTAAATCTGAAATTTAATTGAATTTCCCGAATTATTTTTCTACTGAAAAATCTATTTATTGCACAATGCTGACATCAGCTCACGGAAAATTGAATTTCCGGCCAAATTCTTTTTCTAAAGGAAAATCCTAGAGTCACTGACATGTGGGCTCCTTGGTCAAAGACCAGGTCCACGGGCGGTCAACGGACCATGGTGAACTCGGCTCACGGCAACAGTGCAGGTGCGCGGGTGTGCTGGCTCGGTAGCTCACATGGCGGCCACGCGTGCGATGACTGGGCTCCGGAGCTGAGGTGGCACCGACGCGGCGTCTACGTGGGCGAGCCAGGTAAGCACGGCGGCGGCGGCGTCGGGACCGAGGGTCGGCGGCGTTCTACACCACGGCGAGGTGCGTGAGTGGTACCAAAAGCAAGACTAGAACACGGGGATCTTGATGCGCTACCTTGGGGCGGCGGAGCGGGGCGTTTTGGTCGGCGGCGGCGAGCTTTGGCGGCGAGGAACTTCGGTCGTCGGTGAAGTGGCGACTCGATGATCCCCGGTGACAGAAGGTGCGCACACGTTGGCGATGATGCGGCGTCTTTGTGAGGTGGCGATGGCGAGGCGCGGCGTCGGCGGCGGCAGCGTGCAGCGGCGGCGAGGGCTTGCGGCTTAGCGGCGCTAAAAACTCCAGTGCACGCGATCTCACGAGAAAGAGAATGTGGATGATGGCGATGGGATTGGTGTGATGAGAGGCTCTGGGTGCCTTTTATAGGCGCGGGAGGGTCGGCGGCGTGGAGGAGGTGGGGTGTGCGGCGGCGGTTTGGCGTTAAGTGGGTAAACCGGCGGAGAAGGGGAAGAAGGTGGGAGTGGGGCGGTTGGAGCGCGGAGCAATTGCGCCACGACCATGAGGAGAGAGGAGGAAAAGCGGCGATCGGAGCTTCCCGGACTTCGGTCATGGCGGCGATTGCGAGGCGGCGCGAGGAAGAAGGGCGCGGGGACGATGAGCGCGGCCCGTTGGATTTCGATCCAACCACGGGAAGCGTCGAGGTGAGGAGAGAGAGGAAGAGCGGCAGCGCGTGTGGCTGTTGGATCTTGATCCAACGATTGATGGAGAGGGGGTGCGTGGGTGTGAGGGTGTGGGCCGGTTGGGCCGCGCGTGGGAGGAGGTTTGGGCCGGAGCCTTTGGGTTTCGGCCCAAAGCTATTTTTTATTTTTCTTTTGCTTTTCTATTTGTTTAAATTCTGATAATTCATTTAGACTTTAGAAAATAGTAAAATAACCCCAAAAACTATGGAAAAATTCACAGAAATTCCCATACTTATTTTGGACTTAATAAAATTATTTCCAACTCAATGTTGGCTTTTAATTTTGCAAATAAATTTGTTTTGACATTAAAATCATTATAAAAGCTTTTAAAAATTCCAGAAAAATCCAAAAAAGTAAATAAATTTTAATTTTTACTGAAATTTGAAATTTGAAATTCATTACAAACATACCCCTTAAGGAATCTCGACCAGAGATTCGTGATTAGTCGAGAAAGCAGGTTGGGATAGTTGGTCTTGAGGTCTTCTTCCTTCTCCCATGTGGCTTCACTCTCTGGGTGATGGCTCCACTTCACCTTGTATGATTTGATGATTCTGCTTCTGGTAACACGTTCTGCGACATCCAGAATTTTAATTGGTCGCTCCACGTATGTGAGATCTTCTTGAAGGTCAAAGCTTTCCAGGAAGGTATGGTCTTCTGACGCTTGCAGGCATTTCCTCAGCTGAGACACATGGAAGACATTGTGTACTGCTGACAAGGCTTCTGGCAGCTCAAGCTGATATGCTACTTCACCTCTTTTGGCTAGGATTTTGTATGGTCCCACAAATCTGGGTGCGAGTTTTCCTTTTGTCCGGAATCTTCTTTCTCCTCTGAGTGGAGTGACTCTGAGATAGACAAAGTCTCCTACCTCAAAGTTTAAATCCCTCCGACGGTTATCAGCATAACTCTTTTGTCGAGTTTGTGCCACTCTCAGATGTTCTCTTATGGCTTTTACCTTACTTTCAGCATCTTTGATTAACTCAGGTCCAAAGAGCTGATGTTCTCCTACTTCGTCCCATAGGAGTGGAGTTCTGCACTTTCTGCCGTACAAAGCTTCAAATGGAGCCATTTGCAAAATGGCTTGATAGCTATTGTTATACGATAATTCTGCATACGGCAAATTCTTGTCCCAACTTTGTCCAAAGTCCAGAGCACAGGCTCAAAGCATATCTTCAAGGACTTGGTTGGTGCGCTCCGTCTGGTCATCTGTCTGAGGATGATAGGCTGTACTGAAATTGAGTTTTGTGCCTAAGGCTTCATGCAGACTCTGCCAGAATCTTGAGGTAAACTGGGAACCTCTATCGGACACGATCTTCTTGGGTCCTCCGTGTAGACAGACAATCCTGGCCACATATAATTCTGCCAACTAGCTGCTTCTGTATGTAGTCTTGCGGGGTTGAAGTGAGCTACCTTAGTCAACCGATCAATTATCACCCAGATAGAATCATATCCTGATTGGGTCCTAGGAAGTCCGGTGATGAAATCCATGCCAATTTCTTCCCAATTCCATTCTGGAATTGGTAGTGGCTGCACCAATCCAGCTGGTCTCTGATGTTCTTCCTTAACTCGCTGACACACATCCACGTGAGCGGCGAACTCGATAATTTCTCGCTTCATGCTGACCACCAGTATTTTTCCTTCAGATCCTGGTACATCTTGGTGCTTCCGGGGTGAATGGAGTAAAGCGATTCATGAGCCTCCTTCAGAATTGACTGTTTTAACTCTTGTTCGTCAGGTACACAAATGCGGTTCCCAAACCATAATGTTCCTTGTTCATCTTCAGCGAATCCTGGAGCCTTGCCTCTTCGCATATTCTTCTTGATCTCCTTGATGTCTTCATCTTCTACTTGTTTTTCTCTGATCTGACTTTGAAGAGTTGGTTGTACTTCCAAAGCATTCACACAACCTTGACTGACAATCTCCAAGTTTAGACGCTTCAATTCTTCATGTAGTTCTGGTTGATCCTTCTGCACCATCATGGTATTACAATAGGTCTTTCTGCTCAAGGCATCCGCAACTACATTTGCTTTGCCCGGATGATAGTGAATCCCAAGATCATAATCTTTTATCAACTCTAGCCATCTTCTCTGCCGAAGGTTTAATTATGCCTGCGTGAAGATATATTTCAGACTCTTGTGATCCGTGAAAATCTCACAGCGATTACCAATGAGATAATGCCGCCAGATCTTCAAAGCATGCACAATCGCTGCTAACTCAAGATCACGTGTCGGATAATTCCCTTCATGTGGCCTCAACTGCCTGGATGCATAAGCCACTACTTTGCCTTCCTGCATTAACACACATCCGAGACCTTGTCGGGATGCGTCGCAGAAAATCTCGAAATCCTTACGGATATCGGGTAAGACTAGCACAGGTGCTGAGACTAATCTCCTCTTCAGGTCTTGGAAACTTTCTTCACAGGCATCTTTCCATTCAAACTTCTTTTCCTTTTTCAGAAGTTGGGTCATGGGTCTTGCAATTTTAGAGAAATTTTCAATGAGCCTGCGGAAATAACCTGCTAGTCCAAGGAAACTTCTCACCTCGGTGACTGTCCTGGGTTGCTTCCAATTTGATACCGCTTCAACCTTGGTAGGATCTACTGCAATTCCTCCAGCTGACACAATATGTCCAAGGAATGCCACTTGACTTAGCCAAAATTCACTTTTGCTGAATTTGGCATAAAGCTGGTGCTCCCTGAGCTTGTCTAGAAACATTCTGAGATGCTTCTCATGTTCTTCTTCATCCTTCGAGTAGATGAGAATGTCATCGATGAAAACAACCACGAACTTATCCAAGAATTCCATGAACACTTTGTTCATCATATTCATGAAGTAAGTAGGCAAGTCGTCAAACCGAAAGACATCACCAGTAAACTCGCATCAGTCCATATCCGGTAGTAAAGGTGTCTTGAATATCTTACGATCCGATCTTGATTGGTGATAGCGGATCTCAAATCAATCTTCGAAGACACTTGCTCCTTTCCGGTGATCGAGCGGATCGTCTATCACGGTAATGGATACTTGTTCTTGATCGTCACCTCGTTGAGTGATCGTAATCAACACACATCCTTATGCTATTGTCCTTTTTCTTGTGACGATCGATGCTCCCCAAGGTGATGAGTGGGTCGGATGTACCCTTTGCTTCGCAATTCTTCAATCTGTTTCTTCAATTCGCTAACTCATTGGTGGCATTCTATAGGGTCGCTTGATATTGAGCCGTCCACGGGACTAAGTCAATTAAGAACATTACGTCCTATCCGGTGGCATGCGGGTAGACCATCAGGAAAGACATGAATATTCTCGGACTACGGTATGTCTTCAAGTTTCACTTCCTTCACGCTGGTGAGGATGGAACTTCCTTGGTGCAGGTCTTGGGCTTGAACTCGACTGAAATTCCTTCTCCATTGGTGAGAGTGATGGACCTATTGGCGCGATCTATTTGTCCATGATTCTTGGCTAACAGATCCATTAGAATGACATCCAAACCTTGGGAATGTAAGACTATCAAGTCTCGCGAGAAGGATACTCAGGATATTTCAAGAGTAAGGTTCGGGCATAGAGAACTAGTTCTCATTTCTGAGTCCGGAGAATGGATTATCATAGGATTGATCAAGGGAGATATAGGTAACCCATTTTTGCCCACAAAATTATTTGATACAAATGAATGAAAAGCTTCGGAATCAAATAGAACTAAAGCTGGTATCGAGTTAACGAGGAACATACCAACCACGACATCGGTCTTTGCTGGCTTCTTCACCAGATGCGTGGTTCACACGTCCCTTGATAAAATGTCCTGATGGCTTTGCAATGCCGCCAGTGGCTGTGGCTCCTGGTGCTGACTTGGAAGATACCCGCGCCTGCTTCTTGGGGCATCTGTTGGCGTAGTGCCTGTTTCATTGCAATGGAAAGCAGTCCTCCTGCAGAGAGGCGGAGCTCTTCTGCAAATGCCCTCCGATTGATGTGTTGCGGAAGTTGGAGGTGTTGGGCGCAGTTACGCTGGGACTCGGGATGTGGAAGTGCAGAACTTCCACGCTGCGTGGTGGCTGGTGAATGAATCGAGGCTTGGGAAGGCCTCTCGCATTAAACCTCCGCGGCCATCCTCCGCTTGCGGTTCTCCATCTCCTGATGCTTGGCCTCCTGGCGGATCGCCGTGTCCACCAACTGTTGGAAGTCGGTGAAGTTCTAGGAGATAAGTTGGACAGAGATGTCATCATTAAGTCCCTCCATGAACCTCTCCTGTCGGTCCTCGTCCCGGGCTATGTCGGCTGGAGCGTAGCGAGCCAGTTGGTTGAATCGGTGAAGATACTCGCTCACCGAGCGATTGCCTTGGCGAAGTGCATGGAACTCCTTTTTCTTCAATGTCATCATGTCGGCAGGGATGTGGGCATGACGGAAAGCTCTCACGAACTCGTCCCACGAGATGGCCTGGGCATTGGCGTGGGTGATGCAAAAGTTGTCCCACCACTCCGAAGCTGGTCCGTTGAGTTGGTGAGAGGCGAACAGGACCCTCTCGCGGTTGGTGCATTGCGCGATGTCTAGCTTCTTCCCGATGGCGCGAAGCCAATCGTCAGCATCCATCGGCTCGGTGCTGCTGGAGAAGGTTGGAGGATGCATGCGCATGAACTCCGACATGGTCACCGCCGAGGGCGGTGTCTTTGGTGCACGAGTTGCGGCGGTGGGCTGCTTTGTTGCGGCTTGGATGTTACGAGTTCTTTGGCGGCGGGCGGCAAGTCGATGAGGTGGGTCTGGTTGGCCATCATCTATTACCAGTCCGGTCCTGCCGCTGGCGGTGGGGGAGGCTGCTGGACAGGATGCTCTTGGTTGTCGGTGTTCTCGTTGCCCTGGCCTTGGGCGCTGCCACTTCCAGTGCGGGTGGCTACCATCTGTTGAATTTTCCAAAGACTTAGGAAAGAGAAGAAAGATAGCACTAAGGGGAAACAAGTTTATATTAGCCCCAAAAAGGCACACAAATACAAGACAAAGAATCAAATTTTCCTTTTTTAAAGTAGTTCTTTATTTTATTCATTTGATTATGGCTACCACAGAAGGTTAGTAGCTCATAATTCGCAGCTAACAAACGAACTAAAGGGAAAAATAAATATCTATGGGGTGGATGGGGTGTAGTCAGGGGAGTTGCAGGTACTGCCTTGGCCTGCCTTGTAGAGAGTTAATTCTGCTTCGGTTGCTCTCAGCTTCTCCTCTGCGGCTTCTAATCTTCCCTGAACTAGATACAGCTCGTCTAGGGTGTTGCCATAGGCGTAATCCATCGCCTTGGCTAATTTCACCTGATGGGTGATCTCCGGTAAATCCTCATTTTAGTGAGTGAAGGCCTTTGTCGCCTAGTGGGGATGTGCATGGGGTAATCTTGGAATGCGGTATCCAGAAGGTGGGCGTCATAAGTATAGCGAAGTCGGCGGACGGCTTCTCTCGCCGCGTCTTGGATGCCGTCAGTGAAAGTCTCCTGACGCATTGGGGCGTCGAAGATGTGGAATGTCGTATTCGATGCCAAGTTAGAGTAGAGGATAACCTCCACTCTCTAGCGCTCCTGCTGTCCCACGATATACTTGTATCCTTTGTAAGTGGGCCTCTTCTTGAAGCTCAAGTGCTGCATCATCTTCCACAATATATCAGCCCATTCTCCAGCGAAGATCCCGTGGGAGATGCGGGTCGGTCTCTCGGCCATCTACAATTTTTAGAAGAGACAAGAGTTTAGAAATCTTTTAACAGAGAAAGGAAGAGTAAGACTTTGGAAGACAGGTAAATAATTTTAAAATTTTGAAAATAGTCCCTAATGGTTTTACCATTTCTACAGTGAGCCATGACCTCACGATCGATATGGCTCGATACCACTTTTGTCGAACCCGGGAGCGAAGGATCCCGAATTCTCTCTATTCATACACCGGTCCAGGATTTCCAGTGTACATAGTCTCACAAAATGGATATCACAATCATATCACGAAATCATAAATAACATTAAGTAATTAAATGTTTAATACAAATGAGTCTGAACAACAATATCAAATATCAAATGATAAACACAGCGGAAACATATAATAAAGGTGAGCCACACGATGCGCCACAGGCAATCATCTGGGTCAAAAGGCCTATTCGTCCAGATCCTCACCGTCGGGGAAGAAGTCTTCTCCTGAATAAGATTTATTCAGCAAGGATGAGCACAACTTCCGTGCTCGCAAGTTACACCCAATATTGAAATAAAATGCATGCATAAGGTAACAAGTGAGTATGGCAGGGTTGTTTGCATAAACAACATTTCGATTTAAATAATTATAGTAATTTCTAAAGCGTTTTATACTACGTCTAAAATCATATTTTAAAATGACAATATTGTAATGTAGACAACCTCCAATAATTCAATGAAGGATCCCCTCCTAACACTTGGCTTCCCGCCCAACTTTTCGTAAGGATTAACCATCCTCAAGATTTAATAAAGCATTTAAAAACCAAAAACAATTCTAACTTTAAGTGGCCTGCTAGCATGTCCATGACATGACGACGCTTATTCGAATAGTTTCTACTCGCAGAGTTGGTACAACTTTACCCACACGAGGTAACATGCTCGTTATGTCGGCCAATACACGCTTAGTAGGCGTGTGGTGAGCAATTACCATGAGGCCTTTACAATGTTCTATCCTAGTGTACTCATGCCCGCTAAGGTTTCGCCCCTTTGGAGTAACTGTCCTCCGAAAAGGCCCTCTTGCGCCAAGTTAGAATAAAGCGTCTAACCGACACCCACATAATCACATGACATAAATACACTAGAACATCACAAATTAATTAGCCAAGTCCACCCATACAGGGACATGTGGTAGTACGATACGGCATAGCAATAAGCGGCTCAAGCCGGTCCTCAATTGACTTGGCGTCATTCCTACAAACCATGGGCCTTAATCTTAACGGATCAATCCGGTGCATAAACTCGCACTCCACCATTCCGACCATTTACGCCAAGTCCAAACCCATTTTGATTTTATTTTGAATGAAACTCTATTTATAAATCCATGTGGTAAGACAATACCACAATGTCAAGTCTGAAACAAATTCGTAATAAATTTGGTTAAGCCCTCCCAAATTCTGTAAGTGTGAACTAAGCCTGGCTAAGCATATGTTTAGTTTTGATAATATTTTGCCTATGGTGTCAAGGTAGTCAGCTACAATATTCAAATTGGCCATACAATAAAATATGGGGGTATCTATACATAAAACAGGATATTAAAGTATTTATACAAACATATGCATGCAATAAAGAATTTAAAAACTTAAAATACTGGGGGCAATATGGTCAATGGTGTAACTTGCCTTCGTTGATGTCTTGGAATTCTAGGTCTTCAGATTGGTCGAGTCGTCGAAGTCTAAAGGCGAAAATAGGATAAATTCAAATTTAAATTCAAATAAATTCAAAATCATAGTTCAAATTAACTCCAAATTGAAATATTTTGGTTTAGTTAGCTAGATTATAATTTTATATAAATTTTGCAATTTGAATCACCCAATTTGGAGTTCAGATGCAAAAGTTATGAATTTTTGCAGTTTTAAACCTAAATCTGAAATTTAATTGAATTTCCCGAATTATTTTTCTACTGAAAAATCTATTTATTGCATAATGCTGACGTCAGCTCACGGAAAATTGAATTTTCGGCCGAATTCTTTCTAACGAAAATCACGGAGTCATCGACATGTGGGCTCCTTGGTCAAAGACCGAGTCACGCAGGCGGTCAAGCGGACCATGGTGAACTCGGCTCCACGGCAGCGATGCGAGTGCTTGCGGGTGTCTTGGCTCGGTAGCTCACGTGGCGGCCACGCGTCACGATGGCCCAGGCTCGGGTGAGTGGCACCGACGCGGCGTCGTGGGCGAGCCACGTAAGCCGCGGCGGCGGTGTCGGGACCGAAAGCCGCGGCGTTCTACACCACGGCGAGGTGCGTGAGTGGTACCAAAAGCGAGACTAGAACATGGGAACCTTGGGGCGGCGGAGCGGGGCGTTTTGGTCGTCGGCGGCGAGCTTTGGCGGCGAGGAACTTCGGTCGTCGGTGAAGTGGCGACTCGATGATCCCGGTGACAGAAGGTGCGCACCACGTTGGCGATGATGCGGCGATGCTGTAGGTGACGATGGCGAGGACGCGGCGTCGACGATGACGGCGTAAACGGCGGCGAGGGCTTGCGGCTTGGCGGTGACAAAAACTCAAATTCCGGCGATCTCACGGCGAGAAAGAGAATGTGGATGATGGCGATGGGATTGGTGTGATGAGAGGCTCCTGGGGCTGCCTTTTATAGGCGCAAGGAGGGTCCGGGGCGGCGTGGAGGAGGTGGGGGCGTGCGGCGGCGGTTTCGGCGTTCGTGGGTAAAACCGACGCGGAGAAGGGGGAAGAAGGTGGGGAGTGGGGCGGTTGGAGGCGCGGGAGCAGTTGCGCACGACCATGAGGAGAGAGAGGGAGGAAAAGGCGACGAATTCGGAGCTTCCCTGGACTCGGTCATGGTGGCGATTCTTGTGGCGACGCGGGAAGAAGGGCGGGGGCGATGAGCACGCGGCGTTGATTTCGATCAACGGCGGAAGCGCAAGTTGGTGAGGACAGAGGAAGGGGCGGCGCGTGCGGCTGTTGGATCTTGATCCAACGGTTGATGGAGAGGGGGTGCGTGGGTGCGAGGGTGTGGGCCGGTTGGGCTGCGTGTGGGAGGAGGTTTGGGCCGGAGCCTTTGGGATTCGGCCCAAAGCTATTTTTGATTTTTCTTTTGCTTTTCTATTTGTTTAAATTCTGATAATTCATTTAGGCTTTAGAAAATAGTAAAATAACTCCAAAAACTATGGAAAAATTCACAGAAATTCCCATACTTATTTTGGACTTAATAAAATTATTTCCAACTCAATGTTGGCTTTTAATTTTGCAAATAAATTTGTTTTGACTTTAAAATCATTATAAAAGCTTTTAAAAATTCCAGAAAAATCCACAAAAGTAAATAAATTTTAATATCCTGATTGGGTCCTAGGAAGTCCGGTGATGAAATCCATGCCAATTTCTTCCCACTTCCATTCTGGAATTGGTAGTGGTCGCACCAATCCGGTGGTCTCGATGTTACGCCTTAACTCACGACACACATCACAATGGCGCACGAACTAAGCAATTTCTCGCCTATCTTCGACCCACCGCATTTTTCCTTGAGATCCCGATACATCTTGGTGCTTCCTGGGTGAATGGAGTAAGGCGATTCATGAGCCTCCTTGACTGATTGCTTTAACTCTTGTTGGTAAGGTACACAAATGCGGTTCCCAAACCATCTGCATTTCTTGTTCATCTTGGTGAATCAACTGGAGCCTTGCCTCTTCGCATATTCTTCTTGATCTCCTTGATGTCTTCATCCTCTAGCTGTTTTACTCGTCTGACTTTGAAGAGTTGGTTGTACTTCCAAAGCATTCACACAACCTTGATTGACAATCTCCAAGTTTAGACGCTTCAATTCTTCATGCAGTTCTAGTTGATCCTTCTGCACCATTATGGTATTACAATAGGTCTTTCTGCTCATGGCATCTGCAACTACATTTGATTTGCCCGGATGATAGTGAATCCCAAGATCATAATCTTTTATGAACTCTAGCCATCTTCTCTGCCGAAGGTTTAATTATGCCTACGTGAAGATATATTTCAGACTCTTGTGATCCGTGAAAATCTCACAACGATTACCAATGAGATAATACCACCAGATCTTCAAAGCACGCACAATCGCTGCTAACTCAAGATCATGTGTCGGATAATTCCCTTCATATGGCCTCAACTGCCTGGATGCATAAGCCACTACTTTGCCTTCCTGCATTAACACACATCCGAGACCTTGTCGGGATGCGCCGCATGAAAAATCTCAAGTCCTTACGGATATCGGGTAAGACTAGCACAGTGCTGAGACTAATCTCCTCTTCAGGTCTTGGAAACTTTCTTCACAGGCATCTGTCCATTCAAACTTCTTTTCCTTCTTCAGATATCTGGTTTGAACTCCAGGTGAGATAATGTGTCATCCATGGACTGTTCAATATTTTCTCGATCAGTCGTGGATAACCACGTGGTCGAACACTTGACCACTAGTGGCACGACCATGCACTTTCTTTATCCGACTACTTGAGGCCAGAGACATCTCTCCCGTTATGCTAGGAGGGCAAATCCATATCCGACCAGCCACATCCTCCGCATGTTTTATAGCATACCCAAAGCTACATTTATAACTACCCGATTCTGACGGCGTTTGGCAACCCCTAAGAGTGCTATTACACATGTAGGGAAACATGCTGATCTCAGGTCTAAGGATTATACATCATCATTGATTGAGACCAACTAATAACACACAGAATCATAACAATCTCAATAGTGTCTCAAGGTGGGTCAATCCAACCCCATGTTCTCCAACATGTGTTCACATTGTTGATTCGATATCCCTATATCCATGATCGGTGAAACATGATCATCAATCAATACATGCGCTGGTCGTGGGGTCACTGGTGTTCCGATTAGTGACATTCGACCAGGTATACTTCTAGAACGACATCATATAAGTCGAAGAGTTTCACCAACAAGTCACATGCCCGTTGATCTTCAGAACTAATGATTCATTCAAGGAACAGAATAACATTAATTCAAGAACTCATAAACATAAACGTGATACAATCATCTCCATGATTGCCTCTAGGGTATATCACCAACATAAGCTACAGTTGATCGATCCACCTCGGATGTAGAACAGTGCTGCTTGCTCTTTAGGATCAACAGTATGTTGATGGATCCGCGTTAACGAATCTCGGGTCTACCCAGATTCGTCTTCCTCTTCCCCCATTGCCATCAGGGATAAGACTCTTGAAACGAGCCGTCCGATAAAACTCTTGAAACGAGTCGTCCGATCCTAATCCAGCTGTCTTGCCATGCCGTGTGGGTAACGACGAGGAAGATGTTAAGAAACCGGGCCTAGGACCGGGAGTCCTGGCTCAAGGTGGGCTCCTCATCTTAGCTGTTTGGATATAATCCAAAGCTATTACTCTAGAGTTTCTCATTTTTCTGACAGATTTCAGTCTTCTCTTCACATGTCTTGATGCCTTTATATTATCATTAGAACTGTTCACTTTGACGATCACAGTTTGATTGTCACAATTCATCAGAATAGTCGGTACCGGTTTTTCAACCACCGGCAAATCCATCAAGAGCTCACGAAACCATTCGGCTTCAAGCGATGGCGTATCTAATCTTGTGAGTTACGCTTCTATTGTTGACCTCATTAAGAGGTGCGCTGCAAGACTTCCATGAAAGCAGCGCCACCTCCAAGTGTGAAGACATATCCACTTGTGGCCTTAATCTCATCGACATCGAGATATCGGTTTGAATCGCTATAACCCTCGATCTGTGGGATACGGTATAGTGAATGTCATAGCTCATAGTACCCTTTAGATGGCGCATTACCTCTCAAGAGCATGCCAATGATTATCTCGGATTGGAAACAAAGCGGCTTAGTTTTTCACATCAAAGCGAGATGTCGGGCCGGTACCGCTTAGCTAAATACATGAGTGAACCAATTATCTGAGAATATCTCAATTGGTATCTAACTATTCTCCGATTCTTTCTAAGCAACATGCTAGGATCATAAGATGTTGGAGAGGATTTGCAGTCGCTATAACCAAAACGACTCAGAACCTTTTTCACATAATGGGGATTGCAACAATGTAATCCCACCATCATCACCTCTCAACAGCTTGATGTTCAAGATAACATCAACTACTCCCAGATCTTTCATCTCAAAATCCTGAGACAAGAAATCCTTGACCTCCTTAATCACATTAAGGTTGGTCCCAAAGATCAGTATATCATCAACATACATACATAGAATGACTACCTCGCCCCCACCATGGCGATAATACACATATCTGTCAGCTTCATTCACAATAAAGCCTGCAGATGTTAAAGTTCGGTCAAACTTTTCATGCCACTGCTTAGGTGCTTGTTTAAAACCATACAAAGATTTCAACAACTTGCACATCTTTCCTTCTTGCATCTACTACAAATCCATCTGGCTGTTCCATGTAAATTTCCTCGTCCAACTCTCCATTTAGGAAAGCCTCTTAACGTCCATCCGATGAACGAGAAGACCGTGTGAGGCAGCCAGAGATAGTAGTATTCGAATAGTGATCAATCTAGCCACAGGTGAATAAGTATCAAAGAAATCTTCGCCTTCCTTTTGGGTATAACCCTTGGCCACAAGCCGTGTCTTGTACTTCTCGATAGTACCATCAGGCCTAAGCTTCTTTTTGAACACCCACTTACATCCTACAGGTTTACAACCATAAGGACGCTCGGTGATCTCCCAAGTTCCATTAGAGATAATGGAATCCATTTCCTCTGATTGCTTCCTTCCGATATTCGCATCCGGAGAAGCATATGCTTGTAAATGGTACTTGGAGTATCATCCACAAGGTACATAATGAAATCAGGACCAAAAGACTTTGCAGTCCTTTGTCTTTTACTCTTCCTCAGAATTTCATTGTCTTCCTTCTCAGAATTTGCTCGTGGGTTTGCTCAAAATATTCCATTGGAATGGCGAGTTCAGAGTTGTATCAGCTCTGACTTGATGAATTAGGCATATCTTTCATCGGAAAAATATCCTCAAAGAATGTAGCATCTTTGTACTCTATAATTGTACCGACATGCACGTCAGGTACTCCAAATTTCACAACTAGAAATCTATATCCAACGCTATGTTGAGCATAGCCTAGAAAAACGCAATCCACGGTTTTTGGTCTAAGCTTACGCTTTTTGGAAATTGGCACATTGACTTTCGCCAAACAACCCCAAGTGCGCAAGTATGAAAGTGATAGTCTTTTCTTCTCAAATTGTTCATATGGGGTTATCTCTTTATTCTTTGTGGGAACACTGTTTAGGACATAACATGAAGTCAATATAGCCTCCCCCACCATGCTTTGAAAAAAGACCCGTTGTTTCTAACATGGCGTTAACCAAAACAGTTAGAGTGCGGTTCTTTCTTTCAGCAACCCCGTTTGACAGGGGTGAATAGGGAGGCGTCGTCTCATCGATTATACCATGCTCCTCACAGAATAAATTGAACTCATTAGAAAAGTACTCGCTGCCACGATCAGACCTAACCCTTTTGATTTTCTTTTCAAATTGGTTCTCAGCTTCTGCTTTATAGATTTTAAAGTAGTGAAGAGCTTCATCTTTAGTTTTCAAAAGATACACATAACAGAACCTAGTGGAGTCATCAATCAAAGTCATGAAATATCTATTACCATCTTTTGTCAACACATCATTCATCACACAGATCTGAATATATGAGTTCTAATGGTACCAAGTTTCTTACCTCCGCAGCCTTATGAGGCTTACGAGGCTGCTTTGATTGCACACAAACTTGACATTTAGAACCTTTGGCAATGGTGAATTTCGGGATTAACTCTAAACTGGCTAACCGTGTCATGCAACCAAAATTTATGTGACAAAGTCGTGAATGCCAAATAGTAGTCTCATTATTGTTGGTGATATGCCCTAGAGGCAATCATGGAGATGATTGTATCACGTCTATGTTTATGAGTTCTTGAATAAATGTTATTCTGTTCCTTGAATGAATCGTTAGCTTTGAAGATCAACGAGTATGTGACTGTTGGTGAAACTCTTCGACTTATATGATGTCGTTCTAAAAGTATCCCTGGTCGAATGTCACTGATCGGAACACCAGTGACCCTACGACCAGTACATGTATTGATTGATGATCATGTTTCACTGGTCATGGATATAGGGATATCGAATCAATAATGTGAACACATGTTAGAGAACATGGTGTTGGATTGACCCACCTTGAGACACTATAGAGATTGTTATGATTCTATGTGTCATTAGTTGGTCTTAAGCAATGATGATGTATAATCCTTAGACACAGAGATCGGCATAGTTCCCTACATGTGTAATAGCACTCTTAGAGGTTGCCAAACGCCGTCAGAATCGGTTAGTTATAAAGGTAGCTTTGGGTATGCTATGAAACATGCGGAGGATGTGATTTGGTCGGATATGGATTTGCCCTCCTAACATAACAGAGAGATGTCTCAGCCCTCAAGTGGTCGGATAAAGAAAGTGCATGGCCATGCCACTTGTGGTCGAAGTGTTCGACTACATAAGGTTATCCGACAACTCGATCGAGAAAGTATTGAACAGTCCATGGATGACACATTATCTCACCTAGAGTTCAAACCAGATATCGTGAGACAAAAGGAGAATACTAAAGTAAGTCGCTTAGTTCGATCACATCCAGACAAGTCGTATGGTGATACGAGCAAGTCGTAGACTGATCGAACGAAATCACAGCGAGGTTGAAACCTGGTCGTAAGGAGGTACGAACTGGTCGTGACCGAGAGCGAACTGGTCGTATAAAGATAGGACCTAATCGTAAGTGATGAGGACCTAGTCGTAGATCATATTGCATTAAGGTTCGTCCGATATAATTTGTGTGTATTCGGGAATCGTTATGTCCTGCTAGGGACCGCTACGACTCATGGTCGGAAAGGGTTTCCGAGTTACAACCGATTACACATAAACCTAACGGGTCACACACTTAATAGGATGGAACAAATCAGTACGAATACAATTCGTTAAACGTGTTCGGATAGGATCCGACACGGGGCACTATATAAGGAGATGCTTGAGGCTAGTGGTGGTGGACGAGAGAGACACGTGAGTTGTTTCCACCGAAACCCTAGCCGTCATCTTCTTGAGAGAGCCTTCTCGTGCGACTTGGTGCTAGCACACCAGCGTACGGTTGTTCCTTCTCTGGACATGTGGATACTGTAGAGGCGCTCTCGCGGTCATTTGTTGCGCGAGGACGATCCGTGATCTTCACAAGGGCTGCGGAGGTTCTTTGGAGACGATCGACTACGAGGATGTTGGATGATCATCTACGACCACTACATCGACGCGTTCATCGTCGGACTAGGCTGCTCTGACTCTACTTCCGCTGCACTACGCGTCTGGTGGTAATGATCTATGATTATTTATCTTGCTTGGCATCCTGGTTTACGTGGTAGAAATTTTTGAATTGTTGCTAGCGTAGCCTACCCGTATCCCTACAATTATCACTGCAAACGTGGTTCACAACATTATTACACAAATCTGAAAGAGATAGGCGGAACAAGCCTCCGCACACATAGCCTTTACCAAAAATTGTCTACACTTGAACATTACAAATTTATTGAACTCAAATACCAGTCTAAAACCATCTCTACACAGAAGAGATCCGCTCACGAGATTCTTATTGATAGATGGCACATGATGCACGTTCTTCAGTTACATAATCTTCCCCGAAGTAAACTTCAGATCGACCGTGCCAACACCATGAACAGTGGTATGTGACCCGTTCCCCATTAGAATGGCTGAATCCTGAGTGACTGGTAAGAAGAGAACAATGAAATATCAGGACACACATGTATATTAGCACCAGTGCCTATCCACCAATCAGTAGATTGACATACAGAAAGAACAGTAGGTAAATTACCATACCCTAATGTTCTCATCTCAGTAGTACCAACAACAACATTAGCAGACTTAGAATTCTGCCCTTGCTAATTCTTTCCACCCTTGCGTTGGCTACAATCCTTGGCCCAATGACCAGGTTCGTCACACACAAAGCAAAGGCTATCCTTTGTGTTCTTCTTCTTCTTTTTGAAGAAGGCTATCCTTTGTGTTCTTCTTCTTCGTTTTGAAGCTAGTTGTTTGTGCAGTCTTGTTCTTGCCTTTGAACTTTTGAGCTTGACCATTCTTCTTCTGCACCACATTGGCAGTAGAATGTCCCTCATTACCTCTAATGTGTGTATCTTTTGCCATCGCCTTCTCTTCAACATCAAGAGACCCAATGAGATTTTCAACAGAAAACTCTTGTCTCTTATGTTTCAGGGAAGTAGCAAAATTCCTCCAAGAAGGAGGAAGCTTGGCAATAATACCTCCCGCGACGAACTTGTCTGGTAACACACATTTGAAGTGCTCGAGTTCTTTGGCC
Source organism: Ampelocalamus luodianensis (assembly GCA_036346255.1). Lineage (NCBI taxonomy): Eukaryota > Viridiplantae > Streptophyta > Magnoliopsida > Poales > Poaceae > Ampelocalamus > Ampelocalamus luodianensis. The sequence continues at coordinate 13,783,993 of CM070631.1, forward strand.
ATGGATTGTATCTCATGAGCCTGCTCAACTACAGAACGGTTGTCAACCATTCTATAGTCATGGTATTGCTCCATGAGATATAATTCGCTGTCTGCATCCGAAACCCCAAACTTGGCCTCGAGTGCATCCCACATCTCTTTCCCAGTTTTGATCACCATGTATGCATCAACTAACTTCTCACCAAGAACGCTAATCACGACACCTTTAAAAAGGTTATCAGCAGCCTCGAACGCTTACTCCTGTTCAGGAGTAAGTGTTCCTTCAGGCTTGTCACTTGCCACATGAAAAACGTTCATGGCAGTTAGCCAAAGCACCATCTTGGTGCGCCACCTCTTGTAATTCGCACCATCGAATTCAGAGGGTTTTAGCGCAGCAGCAAAGCCAGTTGACGAAGAGGCCATAAACGGTCGCCATTACTCACTGGTAACTGAACTGTTACTGGCAGCCGTTTGTTAATGCCATTAACTGCGAGTCAGTGCGTTTCGATTTTTGAATAGATAAAGAAAAACGTGCACACACCCGACACGTCTGCGTATGCGCGCACATGCACATGCACACGCACCGCACGGTACAGCACGGCACGGCTCGACGAGGCGAGGTGTGGCGAGGCGAACGAGCGAGCGAGCGTGCGCGTGTATTGGCTCTCTCCAATTCCACAAAGGGGCTACCACGTTTCACCTTTTAAAGTGGTGTAACTCTCATTCAACTCTCTATATGAGACTAAACAGTTTTAGCACGTGCACATAGGCCTTTGGGATTTTCCAGGAATTAATTAGAATTAAAAATGGGCCCAGCCCGTATTAATTCCAACACCTCATACCAAACCCTAGCAGGGTTGTAGCCTATAAATAGGGGTACTATCCATTGTAAAGGTTGATCGCTTGATGAAGGAATAAAGAGAAGTAAGAAGTCCCCTTACATATCTGTGTTCAATCTCTTATTCTGTTCTTGTGATTCATGCAATGTTCTTACGATTATGAGTTTGTCTACGAGGTAATCGCTCGGACTGGACTCGTCAGCGACGGTTCCTCAACACGTTATCAGCACGATCGACTCTTCTCGCATCGAAACGGTAACCGTCGAAGAACGACACTCGTATATTTAATCGTATTTTCTAGATTGCTTTCAATTCTGTAAATTTGGCTTTCTAGATTGGTTTTCTACGGTACAAATTCGCTCTAATCTACTGCGAGCAGACTTGAAGTCGCCGGCACAATGTCGACCGGTAGATTGCATGAAAGAGTGGATGTCGATTGTACTGTAGATTGAAAATTGCAAGTTCGTTCTAATATACCGCGAGCCGACTTGAAGTCGCCGGCCAAGCCGATCGGTAATTGCAGGAACGATAGTTGCATCGCATGAACAGTAATTGCGCGTAAACAATGATTACGCGTGAAGCGAATCCGCCGCAAAGCGATGTCGCACTTTGATGAGCGGTGCACACGCGATAAGCGAATCGCGCTGATGAGCGATTCGCGCGGCGATGAGCGATGATCGCGCTGGTGAGCGATCGCGCGCGTGATGAGCGATGTCGCGTCGATGAGCGATGCGTGGTGAATAACAATCGCCTCGTGAATGTGAGCACGCGATGAGCGATGTCGCGGTGCGAACGATGACCGTGTCGATGAAGCGATACTCGCGCGATGAACAGTTTCCACGCCTAATGAGCAGTAGCGTCGCGATAAGCGATAATCACGCATGGTGAGCGATCGCGGCACGATGAGCGATGGATCGCGTCGAATGAATGATAAAGAATCGCATGATGAGCGGTGATCATGCCCTCCCCGCGATGATCGGTGGCATGAAAAGTAATTGCATGAAAAAACGCGCAATAAAGGACCGACACGCCGCGCCGACGGCCCCCACATGACCACCTCGCAGGCGTGCTACCGCATCGTGTTCCACACCATAGCGCATAGCTCGCGCGCGCATAAGCCGCTGGCCTCGTAGGCCACCGCGCGCCGTGTAAACCGTCGGCCTCGCAGGCCGTGTCGCTCCGCACCACCTCCACACGCGCACGAAGCGCGACGCCGACCCCGCATGGCCGCACACCCGCATAGCACAAAGAAAAAAAAGGGATTGGAAGCAGCCTGCCAGCTACTCCACCACCGGAGCCGTGCACCACCTGAGCGGCCCTTGAAGAACCACCGCCGCATGAGCTTGAAGCGTGCCCCGCGCTAGCCTTCTCTCCGTCGCCTCGAGAACGCCGCCCCGCATGGCAGCAGGCGCCGGCCGAATGGAAACTAGAAAGAAAAGGGAGGTTTAGCTATAAAAAAAAAAGAGGGAAAGAAATGAAATCCCAAAATTCGTGGAAAAATCCCTCGAAATTCTGAAAATTACGAGGATAATTACGTGGGTGAGGAAATTTTGCAAAAAGGTCCCCCGAAATTTTGAAATTTACGCAAAAAAATTCTCTGAACTAAAATTTCGCGTTTTAACCCTTGGAAATTGTAGATTTCGCCGAAAAATCATTTTTCCAGCAAAAAAGGGCCTCGGGAATACAATTTTTTGCATATTTTGAACTTTGAAGCATGTTTGACTTTGTTATTATTTTTATGCAATTTATTTATTGTATATACTGTTTTGATTATCTGTGATTGTTTATATTGCTTTTAATCACTGAAATAGCAGTAAATCTTGAAAATGCATAGAAAAATACGAGATCACGAACCGGGAGTTCAAACAGCATTATGAGAATTTTGTAACCATTTTATGCAGATTACTAGCAGTAATCTTATGAATTTTGCATGAATATGAAGATGACTAGCATCACAAATCAGGAATTCAAGAACCGACCGGCATGGCCAGATTTTGTATAAAATTTGTATCAGTCTTCAATTCTGTGGTAATGTAATCGCGATGAGCGTAAGATTGAGAAAACTTTCTACCTTTCACGAACGCAGTATAATCGCACGCAACTATCGCCAAGACGGCTACATGAAGTATGCCAATTAATTGACATCATGCAAGTTATGAAGCTCAAGATGATGTTCTAAGAAAGAACTTCATCTCGCGACCACCTAGTAACAATGTTGGCTATGAAGCCACTGCTAGCAGCTACAAGGTGATGAAACCTCTCACGAATGAGAGGAGCAAAAAGGGTAAGGTCGTGCGTCGCACATTATTGATGCTTTCTAGTATAAGAAAAAGGCAAATGATAGCATGAGGCACACCTCGCCATTGCAGGCACAGAGAATTCACATCCATTAGTTGCACTTATGAATGTGGACAGCCCAGTAGCAGCCCCCATCATTCCTCCTTTAGACATCGCAGCGGCCGCAGCCGTAGTTACCTAAGAGGAGAAGATCGCGCATGGAGCCGATTGAGGCAGAAGTTCCTGAATACTTCGCCTATTAGATCTAGTGCACGCATTGCACTCGGATCATTTATAGAAACTTGCAGTTTGTAATTAAAGCAGAACTTTGAATTATCGAATAATGGTTGCGAGCTCTAGGAGAGCAAAGCATTAAATTCTTATTATGAGTCCTGTAAGACTTATTTTCCCGTCTTTATAAAAGCAAGTTACGTTCTGATATCTAAAGTATTTCATTTATGTGTTGCTTGCTTTCTGCTACATATTAATAAAGTACATTATATTATAACGCGTGTGGCGCCCTATGGAGGAAGTGTGCTTAGCAGGTAGCGGCATAACGAATACCATCCTGAGAGAAACAGAAATTTTTCCAGTCGATCAGCAAAAATGCTAGTAGTCTTACGACAGTCGCAGGCAGCGATACTTGTATAATAGGCTCAGGAAGGGCCATAATTATACTCCTAATGGGCACAACATTAGTCATTGAAGAACACTTGTTGTACCCAGAATCAACTAAAACTCACAAGGATATTGTGCTAACGGTTTCCACGTAGAGACTGAAGAAGAGTATGGTAAGCAATACATACTCATTAAAAAGCGTGAAAAAAGTGAAACAATGGCATTAGAATGCCTTTCTTCATATGAAACTAGGCTATACTACACTAATATTAAGGCACCTGCAGCCTGTACTGCCCTGAAAACCGTATTTAGAATCTCTGAACTTTTCTATCTCTGGCATGATAGATTATGCCGCCTAAGTCTTAGGATAATAAGAGATATTATTAACAATTCACAGGGACATAATATGAATGTAAAGAATTTTCCGAATCAAGAAGATTCTATGTGCCCCGCATGTGCCACCAGGAAATTAATTACTAGACCTTTCGCTCTGAAAGCGAAGAATGAAGTCCCTGTATCCCTGGACCGTATCCAGGGAGAACTTTTTGCGGTCTTATACAGCCCCTGTAAGGGCCATTTAGGTATTTTATGGTGCTCATCGATGCTTCCTCAGAATGGTCGCACGTATGTTTATTGTCTACGAGAAACCATGCTTTTGCAAAGCTAATCTCGCAGATAATGAGAAGTCCACCTGAATAGACAACGTCGGAGAACTTACTTCGAAGGCATTTGATGATTATTGCATGAAAATAGAAATTAAAAGTTGAGCATTCTGTACCACATGTCCACACCCAGAATGGACTAGCAGACTTTGAATAATTGTGATTTACCAACTACATATTGGGGACACACAGTCATGCTTGCAGCATCTCTCATCAATTTTAGACCGTCGACCTATAACATCCATCCACCTATGCAACTAGCGCAAGAGTCAGCACCGAAAACTCCTCATCTTCGCAGGTTTGGTTGCAATGGTTATATACCTATACCACCACCGCAGCGAACTACAATGGGTCTTCTCCGAAAGTCTGGGATATACGTTGGTTATGAGACAAGCATCCATAATCAGGTATTTGGACCCTATGACTGGAGATTTGCATAATGCCCTGGTTCGCTGATAGTATATTAGATGAGGTAATTTTCCCGTCATTAGGGGAGGAAATCAACCATTGATGAAAATATCGGAAAATAACGTGGCAAGCCACAAGAAGTCTAGAAGGCAATTGAAGTCTAAAAGTAAAAAGAAGTCCTGAAGACAATTGTAGTCCAAAATATAATTGAAATCTATGCATATGACCTGCGCACTAGTAAAACAAATAAAGAAGTCTAGAAGACAAAAGAAGTCCAGAAGATAATTGAAGTCTAGAAGATAATCGATTTGCAAGCATTAGCAAATCAACTGCCTAACCACTTTAGTGATTTGAAGAGCGTGACAAAGTAGCATGTGCCTGCACGCAATGCACCGAAGAGGGTTGAAATACCGATGAAGGTATCCCTAATCCCGTCCTAAGGCCTCGAGAGGACGAGAACTCCGCCTCGAATCAAGCAACCGGGACGCTCGGTGAAAAAGGATAAGAAGGACTTGACACAGCCGATCACCGAAGTTCCCCAGAACCAGAAGGAGAGCCAGTTGAGACCTAGCACTGGTATGGAACCTTCAGAAAAGGCATACCAGAATTGAACATTCCCATGAAGGGAGATATCAGCATGGATGTGTGCGCACACATTGAAGCTGAAAAACTAAAGGGACTTGCCCTGCAATTGGAAGCAACGATGAGCAAGTAAAAGCATTAAAAGAATCGCCCCTTGAAGAAATAGCTATAAAATTTATGACCTCGGAAGAATCTTTGAATATGACAACAGCCAATGTCGATATTTATTTTGCAAAGAAACTTGTCACAATTATCAATCTTGATCCAGAGCCTGCATCGCTCGCTGAATGAAAGAAAAGATCAGATTGGAAGAAGACAATAAAATGAATTATTCTCTCCGAATAAAAGAAGGGCGTTTAGGCCTCTAAGCTGCACCCCTCCCCTTGTGCACCCCGTAGGGTATAAGTGGGTATTTGTTCAAAAAAGAAATGAAAAGAAGCAAGACTCATTGCATAAGGTTTCACTGAACATCCAAGAGATGATTATGAAGAAACCTATTCCCCGGTCATGGGCGGAACTCCCTTTAGACACTTATCTCAATGGCATTGAACTTGAAGTTAGAAGTGAAATTGATGGATGGGGTACCAGCATACCTTTATGAAAATATTGGATTCGGATATTTATATGAAGATACCTGAATGTATCCCTGTCCTGAACCAAGGCAGAGCAAATAGAAATATGTACAGTGTGAAACTCAGAAAATCACTGTACAAAGTTAAGCAATTAGGCAGAATGTGGTATAATCGCTTGAAGCGACTTTCTATATAAGAAAGGCTACACGAACAATGAGAATAAACCCTGTGTATTTATACGACGATCCCATGATGGATTTTGGATGATCTCAGAGTATGAAGATGATCTAAATATCATCGGAACACCGACGGATATTAAGAAAGCAAGCTCTTACCCGAAGTCAGAGTTCGAAATAAAATATTTGGGTAAAACCAAATATTGCCTAGGCTTGCAGCTTGAGCATGTCCCTGAAGGAATATTAGTACATCAGTCAACCTACACTCAGAAGGTGTTAGAAAGGTTTGACTTTGAAAAAGACATACCCTTTGAAAGTGCTAATGGTCGGGAAATCTTTGCAGCAATACAAAGATCTGTATAGACCTAAAGAAGAGGAGGAGGAAGTCCTGGGACCGGAATTCCCACACTTAAGTGCAATAGAAGCACTAATGTATTTAGCAAACTGCACTAGAACGAACATTGCATTTGCCGTAAACCTACTAGCAAGGTATAGTACAGAACCTACCAAAGGTATTGACAGGGAATAAATGACATCTTTCGATACCTCTAAGGAAGCAAAGAACTTGGTCTGTTCTACAGAAAGAATCAAGACTTAACTATGAATGGCAATATAGATAACGGGTACTTGTAGGACTCGCATACAGCCTAATAGCAAACAGGCTATGTATTCCTATGTGGTAGAACCGCAATTCTATAAAAATCGTCTAAGCAGAGTCTTGTATCGACTTCGACGAATCACTTGAAAATAATAGCACTGTACGAGGCCTCACGAGAATGTGCTTGGCTTCGGCGGATGATTCACCACATCCAGTAGTCGTGTGGATTGAATACCGCGTAAACCCCCATTATTATCTATGAAGATAATGCAGCTTATGTTGCACAAGTGCAGATGGGTTATGTGAAGAATCTTCTCACAAAGCATATCAACTCTAAGTTAGTCTATGCTCATGAATTGCAAAAGATGGACGAAATTAAAGTTGCATACAAAGTCGTGTGAAAATCTTGCAGATTTATTCACTAAGTCACTTCTAGCGTCTAGTTTTGAAAGATGCATACATGAATTGGAATGATGAGACTTAGAGAAGTGCAGAATTCAGAAAGAGAACCTTTACGAACTCATTATTAAAACTTGATCATGAAGATCGAGTACCCAAAGAATAAATCCAGGAGATTAAATGAAATTGGATGGATTGTACTCTTTTTCCTTTGATGAGTTTTCCTGAAGTTTATTGACAAAGGTTTTTAATAAGGCAATTCATGCAGCATAGCAGAACATGATTCATGTACTCTTTCTCCAAAAAATTTTCACTGGGTTTTTATGGAGTTTTGATGAGACATGGACACGAAGGATGAGTGCCCAAGGGGGAGTGTTAAGAAACCGGGCTAAGGACCGGGAGTCCTGGCCCAAGGTGGACTCCTCATCCCAAACCCTAGCAGAGTTGTATCTTATAAATAGGGGGTACTGTCCATTGTAAAGGTTGATCGCTTGATAAAGGAATAAAGAGAAGCAAAAAGTCCCCCTACATCTTTGTGTTCAATCTCTTATTTTGTTCTTGTGATTCATACAATGTTTTAATATTTTGAATTTATCTACAAGATAATTGTTCGGACTGAACTCGTCAGCGACGGATTCTCGGCGAAAGACACGTATGAACTAAGGAACGTGAGGCGTGGTCTAGGGGGCGCGACGCCGACGCGCATCTCTCGCAAATCCGCTCCGCTTCCAATGTGCTGTGCAGGATTATCCCATTCTTGGTTGCGTGGGATTTCGAGGATTAAAAAGCAGCGTGTGCTCGTTCCTATCTACCGAGCCCATATTCGTGGTACGTCCCTGGCAGGTGGGCCATTCCCTCAGCTGGGTGCTCTGGTCCCACCCACACTCCGTGCAGGGGTTATTGTAGTGGTAGCTGAGAATGAGACGATAATGATGGTGTAGCCGTGTAGGTCAGGAAATTGCGGGGAATAATGACGTTGCTTGCGGCCGATTGAATCCATCACGTGGCGGATCGCAGCTGCCGCGCAGACACATGTAGTGGGGGCCCACTCGCGCGTGATCAAGCCGCGCGGAGCTTGGTGGCTCGGCTCGGCTCCGCGGCTCCGATCCACATCCGCTTCCATTTCTTTAATTTGCGAGCTTTGTTTCGTGTGAACAAAATCTTTCTAAGAATTAATTAACAATCACGCAAACGAAACACTAAAGTATGTCTCTAGGAATCTCACGGAGATCACAATCGGCCCATGGCATGGACTGGTCCGGCTTAATTGAAGTCAAGTAGAACGATAGAAAGACGTGAGGTTAATATTTCGTAGTGAGTCCGAGTAGCGGACCTGTCATTTCTCGGATATGTTTTTTGAAGTTGACAAAATATTGTTTTGACAAAATATTGTTTAATAGGTAAAGACAAGCGATAGCAAAGAGAGAACTGGTCGATACATCATCTAAAATAATTTAGAGAAATTACAAATTAATGTAGAATGCAATTGTGTTATGATGCTGTCTGACGTCTGCAAGCAATAGTGCACGATGCGCCACTCCGTCTTAGAATGTTTTTAGAATGCTAGTGCCTAATGGTTGCTACCTCGTCGGCCTGGTTGTCGTCGTGCGCTCCCTCCCTGGCTCTCAGGTGACCGTCAACGCACGCCTGCTCCTTGCGGGCATGCACCCGTCGTGGCCTACTTCTTGCCACCGAGGCAAAGCCAGAGGGTAGAGCAGCTCTCTGCCCCTCGGCAAGTCGCTCGGTGGCCGGTTGCCCCTCGATCTTGTGCGCCAACGGCTTTGGATTTGGCAATTTTGGTCTAGAGCGGTGGAGCACCAGATTGAGAGAGAGAGAGGGAGGGAGGGAGAGAGGAAGAGGAGGGAGGAGATATGTTACGATTTGAGGGGGTCTCCGGATGGGTCGGGCCAATGGGATAGCCTGACGTGTGGGAATAGACTGAAATCATTTGGGGTACAAATATGAAATATTGTTTCTAATTATCAGTATATATATCTAATATACCTACTAAATACCGGGTATTACGAAAGAAAAATTGAACCATGTTAGGTCTACCCATGGTTGTGACTTGTGACCTAATCTTGTACTGACATTGGAGACTGGGACAAAATCCCTGGCAATAACCGATTGGTTACCTGAAATACTACCTCTTTTTGTAGGGGCACTACATCACCGGGTTTAAGACATCGTTTGGAACGCGAGATGTGGGGACTAAATTGTTTTTTCTGTGAAATTTCTACTTCACAAGTAGGGCCCTGTTGTATGCCGATCCTAATGGAATATTGATCCTGAAGCTTATATGACATACGCAAGAAACACAATACATATCCTCAAAAAGAAAATGAAAAAAATGCACAACACAAAATATAAAGATGAAAACGAAAAAAAAAATACAGAAAGGAGCCACGGCTTAATTGAAGTGTTCTTAAAAAAAAAGCCAAATCTTTGAATCATACTCCTCCGAGGAACACTAAGTCAAAAATATCACCGGTTTGGATGAAAGAGAGATGCGGGATTATGACACCCAATCTACTATACAATTTTTGTTGCACTCGGGCCTTCTTCTGGGGACAGTTCTTGGACTTTTGGATGTTCTAGAACCAAACCAATCGAAACACTTTGGTGCATGTAACGGAAACATCGAGTGTAGGAGGCGTTTGGTGAGCTAACACTCGATTGGAAGATATATACGAGCACACGTACCCTTGGGTTCATGTAACGGAAACGAGGACACTGGCGGGCATTAACAAAAGGTTGAAGCGAGTGCCTTTTGGATATAATTAGTTTTTGCTTTGTATCTTGCAATCATTGACGTATGAGAACAGCAGAGTACGTATCTGAGTTGGAGTAGTATGTATAGTGATAGTAGCTCGTGTGAATGAACTTTGTGCGAATTGAACTCACGCACAAGAATGTTAGAAAGAATGTCGCAAATGCTTATCCCGTGCATGGTGCAATTCTGCTATCCTGCAGCCTGCAGGCACGGAACCACAGTATGGGGTTAAGATGAAGAGCCAACCGATGGTGGTCCGGCAATCAGTGTCGCACTTGAGTTGCTTGGTCAATTGCAAGAGCCTTCTTCGTTCCCTCAGCATGTGGTCATGAGATGACGATCGGCTTGTGATAGCTAGCTGTCCTTGTTTAACCAAAACAACCCGGTCAAGATGATCTATGCTGCTGCTATTAGTATAAATAAATCTAGTTTGAGAAGTGGGTCCTCAGCACTGTGCCATGAAAAACAACATCACATGTGATTAGCATGAAATGACAATCAAAGTAGATTGGCTCGATTACTTCCGGGAGACGATTTTTTTTAAAAAAAAATAATATTATTAATTTAAAAGATAATCAAAAAAAATAAATAGTCAATTTTTTTTTACAAACGCCATTCTAATTGACGCAGAGGCCTAGCCACTGGTGACAGTGGGCTCAACAGTACCAAGAGCTCCTTGTCGCCAGTTAAATTGGCGATATGTCCCTGTTGGCGACAGAGATCCTTCATTTTTTAATTTTAAAATTTAAAAAATCGTCATTTTTTAATTCCTCCACTCCTTTTGTACTGAGTATTTTCGAGCACATATTTTGTCGACAAATCACACTGATATTATTTAATATTCAGCACAACGCCATAACATCTTTTGTCGATAAATCAAAATTTGTACTAACTATTTTCGAGTACATTTTTTTTGTCGATAAATCATAATGATATTACATAACATTCAGCACAACGTTATAACATCTTTTGTCAATAAATCACAATTATATTACTTAACATTCTAGGCAACGTTGTCACATACTTTGTAGACAAATCACGCTAATATTACATAATATTCAGCATAACATCATAACACCTAGTTTTTTTTTACAAATCAAAATGATATTACAAAGCATTGGGTACCACATATTTCAACTGGATGAACCTTTTCCGTGGCCGCAACCCCAACGTTCGCCATGTGGACCACCTCGAGTGGGACGATCGGATGATGTCCCTGCGGCAACGTCCAGACTGCCGGACGTCCAGTTATCCGTGTTCTCGCTTTCAACGAAAACGAATGCCACGAGAAGAACTTGATTGTTCCCGTTCGTCGCTATTGCGATCGTGATTCGCCTCTTATACTTTCGATCGAGAATGTACCATCCGAGCACAAGATTGGACGACGATCTTTAATGCATTGATGCATGGATCAAAGGCGAAGAATGCTCGCTTCAATACCCTCCTATTGGCCCATTTCGGATGCATAGAATCTTGAATGTCAACATGAGTGCCGGGATTCCTGTCTTGTATGACTCAGAGTAGCTAGGGGAGGTTGTGGTAGAAGTCCTCGAATGTACCGAATCTTAATTCCAATGTCTTCTGTTTTGCCCTCTACGTCTTGGCATAGCTAACGGTGTACTAAAACCTTGTCTCAATCACTCGAATGATGGATCGTGGCTCAAAATCTAGATTATCCACGATCTCACCGTACTTGAGGTTAGCGTTGAAGCCTGATGATAAGTTTCTGTGGGACTGCACTGATTTAGCGACATCACATGTGTAAGGGACCACTATAGAACATTTTCAGTAGGTGTCCCACTTAGGCTGAAATACGTGCACTCGCCAAGTGCATCCCTGTATGTCGCACTTCACGTCGTAGCATCTTGGGTTAGACTTGACGACTGTGAATGTACGCCACACCGATAAGGCTTAGAATTTGACTGTCTCCTGCACGACCTTCTTGCATTTGTAAATAGCTCATTGCCTGACCTCGTTCTGGTCGTAATCCCACGGTACATGTGAGCCTTCGTTAACGACGAGGTTGTCGAACTGTTATGTGTTCCGTTCGGATGGAACTGCCTGTTGGTCCACATAGTTCTCGTCATCGGATCATTCATCTTCTAACAATGCCATGTACTCCCGATCTTCGAGATCCATCCTTTGCACTAGGGCTTTCAGATCCTCACCCTCGTCAACAAGCCCACTAGCTTGCTTAACTGAAAGAGCTACTTTCGCAGAATCTTAATCGACAGCATCAACAATTCTGGGAGCTTTGGCCATTGTGTGCACTGTGTTGAGGCTAGAGTGTCCGACTTTTTCTTCGGCATCACCACCCCCTTCTTATTTAGCCACCGATGCAGGAGTGGGCTTGTCATAAGCCTGGGCCAGAAGGACCAAATCTCGCTCTTCCTCCCTCGTCATGCGTACATATGATTGCTATGATCTTGTTCCCTTGAGTTGCACTAACTCCCAATATGTGTGTTGTATTACTCGGGGGGCAAAACAACTCAGTCTCAGATCATACATAGCATGATCCAAATCAAATGAGTGAAACAACCACCGCATCACAGTGCCCCATGTACGCTACGCTGGTCTTGGTAGGGGCACGATCACCGATTGAAAATAACGCAAATCAACCCCCTTGGGACCCTCAAGAATAGTCCCCTGACTACAGTAAATTTTGAAGTTGGTGACGTCTGACATAGTTAACATACTACATCGTAAATAAGATTTTCACGATTAACAACATATCTAAAACTAGACTACCCATCGAAAAAGATTATGTACAACATACTTCACTACGTAACCGTACATCCAAAACTATGTAATCTATTCAGTTAAAAAAATTATCTGAAATGTGGGCGACTGGACGGACAGCGCTTCACTAACTTCTGCCCCCCTCTACTCCTCTACCTTGCTTGCCCTCTTTCTTTTTTTTCGAATAAAAATGAGTTTTCCTAAATTTCAAGGTTTTGAGGGTCTTTTATAGGGGAGATTGTGCCGCCATTTAGAATGACGCTATTTGGAATGGCGATAAGGACTTACGGGATCTCTATCACCATTTGGAAACGACGGTTTTACAAATTTTTAAATTAAAAAATAAAGGATCCTTGTCGTAATTTGAATTGACGACATAGAGCTTTAAGTACTGTTGAGCCTCTGTCGCAAATTAGAACAACGACATACGTCTAGTTTTGTAAAAAAAACCAACTATTTATTTTTATAATTATATTTTAAATTAATATTATTTAAAAACATTCTCCAGAGATAACATCCCAGCCGAGCCGATTGAGCCGCAGCGGTAGGGAGTAAGGGACAGTGGGCGAGCTTCGTGTCGACGTCTGAGCCTGGATGGGCATTTCGGTCATTCGGCGAAGGCCATGGATCCTATAAATAAGCCCCCACCCCTGTTCCTCCGGGCCGTTGCTTGCTGCTGACTGCGAGGTTCGTGTTCCGTGGGTCCACGCGGCGGGGAGAGAGAGAGGACGAAGTCCTCCCCGTGTTTCCCCCGGCTATTTCTTCCCAACCTTCCTGCGCCTCTCCCCGTCCCTTGTCTCTGTGTGAGCTTTGGTCTACTCTTCAAACCTTTACTGGTAAGTGTTCGTCGAGTAGTCGTTTCTACTCGTTTCTGTGAGGTTTTCGCTTGAGATTTCGTGGTGTTTTGAGGAGGGGGTTCCGTTTTGGTTTGATTTGGTCGATCTGGATCCCCTGGGGGTCGCGGTTGGAGCCGATTTTGGTGTTGACAACTTGACATGCAGTTATGTGGCGCGATTTGTTGTGGATTTATTGTGGGTGGTGAGGTTGTTGGGGTTTTTACTGTTTAGATCTGGTAGAATTTGGAACGAAAGAAAGGAGGGCAGTTAGGTTCTGGTTTACCTGCAGGATTGAAAAGGGGTGGGTGTTGACTTGTTGACTTGTGGAGGCCGTGTTGCTTTGTTTGTAGCTGCGAGTTTTATATTGGGGATTTTAGCCTTTTTGGATTCGTCTGAGGTTTGGTGCCAGCTGTATTATCCGTGATTCGAATTAGGGTTTGGCGTCGTGAGATCTTACAGATTCTGGCCGAACCGCCTAGAAATTTAGTGAATCGTGTCATAGTAGTATCAGAATTCAGAAATCGTGTAGGTATTCAAGATTTATGCTGCAGAGAATTGTTGCGAGAATATTGCGAATCTGTTTTCTGGGTAGAAATTTGTATGCTAGTTTACCGAATGTGCTAACTTATTGACAGTTGTGTGAGGTTACATCTCTGTTAGTAAAATTTCTCATTTCAATGCATAATTACTCTCATTTTTACCATAAATTATACGTTGAGTTGGCTCAGCAATAGCAACAAGAACTGTGAGAGTGTGGATCATATGCAAAAGCGCCAAAACAAAATTCTGAAGCAAATTCTTGTTTTGGGTTGCAGAAACTCACGATCTCAGAAATCGAGAAAAGGGTAAAGAGATTTCTTGCAGCAGTACAATGGAGGTACTTGGCAAATCTGTGATTGCTGAGCCCAGCAATGTGATTTTCTTGTCCACTATTCTTAACACGGAAGGGCCAATCCCCAGTCACAAGTGTGACAAGAGGTGCCAGAATGAGCACATTTTTGGGAACATGTACCGTTGCAAACTGACTGGAATGACCCACATTTGCGACAAAAACTGTGACCAGAGGATCCTCTATGACAACCACAACTCGCTCTGCCGAGTGAGTGGGCAGTTATTCCCGCTCTCGCCACTGGAGTTGCAGGCGGTGAGGGGGATCCGGAGGAAGCATGAAGTTGACAGCCATGAAGGGTGCTCTTTTAAGCGCAGGCGTGCTGCACAGCTGCATCCTTCTCCTTTCGAGAGGTCCTACTCTGCCGTGCCTCAAATCCCGACCCAAGCTGGAGATGGCATGGACCTGAGCTAGAGCTAATGAGACTACCATCTTTTCTTCCCCCAGCCACATTATGCCGCTCCTTCTACTCCTTTTTCCCGTCTTTGACAGGATGGAACTATAAGAGCTTCCTTCTTTATAGCCTTATGAAGAGATATGAGGCACTAAATAAATGTCTATGTAGTATCAGTTCAGTTTCACGGGACCATGTTGTAACTCGTAACTTCGATTGAACAGCCTATTCTGAATTGCTTAGTACTTTCAGATAATCATTTGCTGTTACCGTTTAGATTATTTCCCTGTAGTGCAGTAATCTTGTCTGCTCTAACTTTACATTCTTGTAGATATTTTCTTTGTTGTGTTCTCTTAAGGTTAATTATCCGATGCATTTTAGTACAATCAAGCTGTGTAAATTTGCTTGATGAAGTCGATGATGTAAATCCGTTGAAGATTACTTGGTCCTATTTTTTGGGGTGTGAACTTACTAACTGAAATTCCTGCATAGTTAGTGTTTTGCATGGCAGGTTGCTGATCAAGTCTGAGTTATTTATGGTTTGTTCTCATATAGCTTAAATTTGTTCTGTCATATGACTTTCTTTTTTGCAGGTTATATGCTTCTAACATTTATATTTGCTTCCTCCTGCTTTCTTTTGTTTTGCTTCTTTCCCTCAATTTTTGTTGTTTTGCAGGATCATCCAGGTGCTAGCTTTTTTGGAAATATTTTGATCTTTTATTTAATTTTCCCTTTGTTGACTTGATTTTTTGTTTGTTCATATGAGTGTTCACTTGTTTCATTTGCTTGTGCAGGTGAACTGCTGATCTGCCATTCTTTTCAATCGGTGGGAGGCAAGAGCTGCTGAAGAGGATTATAAGATCCTTTGCGGCAGAGTATTTGCAAGGCACATTAAAGTCTTCTGCTGAGCAGCATGCTTTTCAGGTAACTGCTGGTCATTAGATCTTGAAGAGATCCCAAAACTATGTTAATATATTTGCTGCTATCCTTATGCAGCTGCCCTGAACGGTTCTAAATGGACCCTTTTTCTCTAGTCTTGCATTTTTATGCAGTTGGTTATATGTTCCAAATCCGAAAGTTTCTATCTTAAGTTCAAGTACGATTTTTTTTTAAAAAATATTATGTGCATGCTGATAAATGACGAGCACTAACAATATAACTTGCTGCCAAATAGTTAGTATACACATTTAGCATCTGTAACAAAGTCCTTGAATGTGTCTGTGCAAAGTTCTGCCTGTTGGGAAAATGATTAGCCACAGTCTGTTTGTATTGGGCTCAGTTGGTATCAACGCATAAACCTCTTCCTGCACGTGTTCATCTGGTTCCTGGTCTTTGTTGGCTACTTGGCTGTCATGCCATGGCCGTCTTCACTTGAAATCTAACAAGCAATAAATCAAGTCTTTCCCTTTTCTCTATCTAATAGCAATGTGTTATGTTCAAGGTTATTAAGTTGGCAAGTCGACACTACTTTCCTAGTAACCGACTTGCCGACTAGTCGAAAGGTATTGTTCATATAACAGTGATATGTATATACACACGTATATATTATATACCTTGTATTGTGGTGATTGAAAAGTACATCTATAGTTTGAATTAAAGAGAGGATTGATGACTTACATGTTTTGAGTCCAAACTCCCTTCATTTGATTTGTTGAATCCATCTTTAAAGCATAATTTGAGACCTTCATACTGCAAAATTAAAAAACAAGAATGAGCAAATGATAAAGATAAACTATAATGAACTCATACAATACCTTCAAGGGAGAGCAATATAGCGTGATGAATTAAAGAGGACAATGTAAATCATACAACATAACATCAAATAAATGAGCAATTAGGAAATTAAGCATCTAAAACACTCTAAGTTCTCAACGACAATAGCGTTCTACACGATAGTTAAGTAACACAACAACAAGTTTCCAAGTCTCAAATAGCAAAAGTAAAGCATAATCATCGCAATCCATCAACATGGCTTAACACAACAGAGGCACGGGATTCATTGTCGATTGTTGTCACACTTACATCTTCATCTTCTTCTCCTTCATCATCATAATCTAAGAAGAGTGGTCTGCCCTTCTGGTTCTTCCACAAAGCCTTTCGCATCTCTTTCATGCTTGTTATTGTAGTCTTGGCACATTTTTGAATATCTCCAAACCCATCCGCAAGATGCTCCTTAAACTTTTTGATTCATCCCGATACTTTCCGGTCACAAAGCGAACATTTGACCAAATCTCGGTTGCCAATAACTGGCCAAAAGCTATATTTCTATCCCGGATCATTAGACTTAGCCTTCCGCTTATGATCATACCATTCGGTGCCCGCTGTCGGATTTAGAGTTGAAGTTAGAATTGGAGTTGAAAATTGCCCTGTCATGGTGCCTACATATGGACAGTGGACACATGTAGTATTTTAGTCAGCACGCTCATGTGTATGTTTACTCTTTACTCAGCACTCACAAAACATAGAAACAGAGAGAGCACTCAGCACAGAACAGAGAAATAGAGAGGGATCGGAGAAACAAAGAGAGCTTACCTGGGCGGCGACGGCGGCGGAGGGAGGCGAGGGTGACAGGGCGAGGCGCGTAGGCGAGGCGGGTGGGCAGCGAGATCTATAGGGCGGGGGCGATGACGGGTGATGGGAGTTGCAGGGCGAGGGCGACGACGGCTGCCGGCTGCTCGGGATTTGAGGACGAAGGGCGGCGGTGGGCTGGGAGCGGAGGACGAGGGCGATGACGGGCAGTGGGTGGCTGCTGCTCGGGAGCTCGGGATTTGAGGACGAAGGGCGGCGGTGGGCTAGGAGCTGAGGACGAGAGCGACGACGAGCGGCGGTTGCGACCTTCAGCTCCCGCCGAGGGCGACGGCACGCTGGGAGCTGCGGCCGAGGGCGCTGGATCTGGAAATTAAGTGAGCCCTGTGCCCCCTCCTCCCTCTCTCCCTCTCTCAAGTGGATCCCACGTTTATCCCACCAAGTCAGCCGACTTGCCACCGCTTGATCAACTAGTCGACAGGTCTCCTAGCAAGTCGAGTACTCGCCAGGCCCACTCAGTTCTTCTCCACCTACTTGTCGATCACTTTGCTCACAAACAAAACATGCATCTGCCTTTGTTTGTTGATTCCGGTCTAGCATTCCAACATACAGTGTTGAGTTTTTTACTCCTTAAAATTTTGCATAACAGTAACACCCCATTTTTAAGTTTCTTACTTATACTGCCCCTAGAGATAGCACTAAAATTTCCATCTCTTGAATGATGTTACCATACACATTTTTTTTTCCTGATCAGTGATGTTCCTGACCATTAGCCATCATGTACATTATGCAGGGCCTCTGAAAGTGATACTACTACGAATAAGTGATTTGAAGCCTCTGAAACTTGAACTTCACATTGAAGAGCCTGCATTAGCTACCAAACTTCTGGCATCACATGTTACTGCGTGTGGAGAAATCAACTAGAGAAGCTACCATCTGCAATTCAAAGAAACCTCTTTGAGATTTCAGTAACCCCCATCGGACAAGCTTGCCACAAACTTATTTTGTTGTGAAGTTCTTTTTTCCTTTTTGAAAGAGCTTGGGCCATGATTGTACTTGATAACGCACTTATATCCAAAGTAAAGGGCTCGTTTCTTTTGCGTCAAGTTTTGTTCACCCGTCTTTGAATGTCCACCACTATGGGTACTGTGAGCAGAAGATGTTGGGTAACAAGTACTCCCTCCGGTTTTTTATAGTTGACGTTTCCGACTGGTTTGGAAAAATTAAGGTAATAGTGAATTTACCTTTTTGCCCTCGTTCGTCACGTGTTCCTCGCTCCTTCCCGTCACACTCCTTTGCGCACCGCCGCAGCCTCCATCCACATCCGCCGCATGCCCAGCCGACTACATGCCGAAGTGAGCAGCCTGCGCCGCCACGGGCCCGGTTTGTCTTCCCCGCAACACATCATGCCGACTACATGCCGAAGTGAGCAGCCTGCGCCGCCACGGGCCCGGTTTGTCTTCCCCGCGACACATCACCGCACTGACGACGTGATGCCTCCCTCCTGCGCGAGTAATAAACCATTCGGACATGGAAAACGTTAAGCTTTTTTGAACTTTCTCAATCTCTCCAGGATGTCAAGTAATTTCGACCGGAGGGAGTAATAAACACTACCATTTGCTGCCTAATCAAAGTGCCATTGTGCTGTGTTTCCCAAGAAAATAATCAGGATAAAATGCTTTGCACACTGTATTTGTAAGCTTCCAGTGGGAACTTCTTAGCAGTATAGCGTGTGCCGACATATCTTGTACTCCATGTGCCTACATTTTTTGTAATCCCACATTTGTCTAGAGAAATGGTTGGGCTAGCAAAAAAGAGAGAAATGGCTGGGCATTTTCAGTATTTTCCCGGCAGGCTAACCCCGAAAGGCCCAAACATCCCTTGTCGTCTGTAATCCGCCCACGGCCCTCAGAGGCTCAGAGCCGTCTATCATGAATTCGTAATTAGGTCGAGCCACCGGCCCTGCAGTGGGACTTCGGCTTCCGCCGCTCGGCCGCGGCTGGGTCGGGTCGTACGCCGTGCGCGAATGAAAGCTTGGCGCAACGACGACCGCGGCCGCGTTGTTCACTACGCGGAACGGTGGATGGCGTCCGCGTGCGCCGTGCCGGACGGAAGGTGGGAGTGATGCAAGCGAAGGACGAGCAGAGTAAAATCTCGGCCGTCCGATCTTAGACGGATGGTGATGACGGCAGGTGAGGGGATGCTTTTCTGACCAACGGCAAGGCTTCCCGATCCGTGGTAGTGGAACTGGCCAGGCCGCCGCGCTTCCATCCACTCGAGCCACAGGGAGCGCAAAAAAAATGGCGCTCGCCGCCGCTCCCCTCCTCCGCCTCCCGACCCTTCCCTTCAACCACCGACGTCTCTGGCCTCTACCTTCCGCCTCTCCCCGCCGCCTCCATGCCCCGTTCGCTCGCGCCATCGGCTCAGGCCTCCTCTCCTCGCCGCCGAGGCCACGGCCTCGCTCGCCAGTTCCTCCCCAGTACTTCACCACTCCTCCCTTCTTACTACAAGACCCCAACACGCTCGTTAGTTGCACACTCTTTCTAACGCTCTGCTCGCCGCGCTCGCAGGCGGACACGGAGCGGAGGAAGCACGAGCTGCTGCGCTCGATGCAGGAGACGCGGCGCGGCTTCGCGGCCGGCCCCGACCAGCGCGCGGCCATCGAGGAGGCCATCGTACGAGACCCGCCCTAGCTCCTCCAGTCCCTCGTCTTTACACTTGCACGGCGTGTCGTTGTGAATGTGATGCGGCGAATTTCGCTGCGTGTTGTGTAGGTGTGCGTGGAGGAGCTCGGCGCCGGGGAGGGGTCGCCGCTGGACCTCGCGGCGCTCGACGGGACGTGGAGGCTGTGCTACACGTCGGCGTCGGACGTGCTCGTGCTGTTCGAGGCGGCCGAGAGGCTCCCTTTCCTGCAGGTGTCTCCGTCTCTTCCTCGGTTTCGCTTATCCCTCAGTTAACACTTCGATCAATCAACAACTACAATGCCATTACTTTAGCAATCAACTGCAGATGCCAGTGCCACTACATTATCAATTTTCACACACGTAGATGTTTGATATTGTAGAACTCTGGATGAAACTAACCCTTGTTCGAATTTAAGTTCAGATTTGTGCGCTTTAACTGTTTCACAAACTTGAACTATTAGAGATTGATGGGTCAATTGCTCATACTTGGACAAGTTACTTTGGTGGGTAGTGCGTTGGTCTTTTACTAGTGTCAGTGTGTATAGTGTATACTCTTTTTTTGAAGAGGGGAAAACCCTGCTTTTTATAGAAAGCATATAGAAGTTCTTACAAGAAAAAGAACAAGAAACAAAAAGCAAAACTGGGGAAACCAGTTTGCGAAGCAAGCTCAACAAAGATCAACCTGTCGGCCAACAGAAACATTACAAACTGCGGCACCGTCACACCAAAATCCACCCAACTACCAGATAATCTATTACAAACTATCAGATGAGGAATAGCTCCTCTTACAAAAGTTTTTAACCCAAGCTTCAACAATCGCCATGAGACTTTCCAGCTTGTCACCATCATCCCCTTTTAAAAGAACTCGCTAGTGCTGCAAACAAGATAAAATTTTGAAGATCACATCTACTGGATTCTTAATAAAAATCCTTTCAAACACCATTTTGTTCCTAATTCTCCAAAGAGTCCAGACCGTAGCTGCAAAACTAAACAAAGCAACATTATAGTTATTAACCCCCTTTTTCTAGCCAATTCAGTTGAAAGTTATCTAAAGAAGTTGGATAACGCTCCCAGCTAAGGATCTCTTTCATACAAATCCAGAAAAAATTGATAAACTACAAGAAAACAGGACATGGTCAATGTTTTACTCCGAACTGCACAAAAGACAATTTGTATTTCCTTTCCAATCCCCCTTCTTGAGCTGGTCCTTAGTCTGGACTCTATTGTGATAGCAAAGCCACACCAAGATTTTGACCGTCAAAGGAAACTTGTTTTTCCAAAGTTTATGCATCTTTCTACAATTAAACGCCCCAAACAACAGATGCTTATACAAGGAATTTACTGAGAAAACCCTAGATTTCTCTAAACACCACACTGCTTTGTCTCTATTGCCATCAAGCTCAACCTCCTGAATATCCTTCTTAATATCCTCCCATTGTTGAATTTCTTCTCCCCCGAAGCTCCTCCTAAAGGGAATATCCCAACTATCACCTCTCACCCCAACAGCCACACTCATGGAAGGAGACTGGCAAAGGTTGAACAGCCTATTGTATTTAATTTTCAAAGAACACTCTTTGATCTATACGTCCTCCCAAAAGGAAATATCCTGACCATTTCCAACCTGATATTTAACACCCAAATTGAAAAGCTTTTTGACTTTCAAAACAATTTTCCAAAACTGAGAGCCACCTAAAATTCTAGCATCTTTGAACACCCCTGTAGGGAAATACTTGGCTTTTAAAATTTTGACCAAAGATCATTGTTAGCTGAGTTAATTTGCCAAATCCATTTGACCATAAGGCAATCATTCATGATCCTTGTGTTAATAATCCCCAAACCACCAATTTTTTTAGGTCTACAAATAGTACCCCAATTAACCATGTGATACTTAAACTTGTCACTAGCTCCTCCTTAAAAGAATCTGACTCTAATAGAATTCATCTTTTTATGAGTCTCATCATTAAGTCTGCAGAACCCCATAGTGTAAATAGGAAGACTACTCAAACTATTGTTTACCAGAACCAATCTGCCACCCGAAGATAATAGGTTACTTTTCCAATTGTCTAGCCTTTTACTCACCTTGTTAATCACGTTCTCTGCTGGTTTCACTCCTACGTGTCTGTCTCCAATCAAAATACCCAAATACGTCATGGGTAGATGAGCTAGCTTGCAATTGAAAGTGTTTGCTACTCTAATGGCCTCTGCATTCCCCCCCTAGCACAAAAACCTCACTTTTGTGGTAATTTATTTTTAAGCCTGACATCCACTCAAAACAGTAAAGTAAGAATTTCAAGTTCAGAAAGTACTCCACCCCATAGTCCAATCACAGTATCATCAGCATATTGCAGGATTGGAAACCCCCCCCCCCCCCAGGTACCAAATGAGATATTACCCCCTTAACCAAACCTCTATCTTGAGCTTTGTTAATTATTTCTGCTAAAGCATCAGCATCCAGATTGAAGAGAAGAGGAGATAGAGGATCTCCTTGCCTTAGACCTTTGAAAGTTTTAAAATAAGGACCCATCTCTCCATTAATATTAATGCTAACATTTCCCCCCTTGACTTGACTGAACTCATCACAATCTTAATCCATTTATCAGAAAATCTTTTCCTCACCATCACTTCCTCCAAAAACCTCCAATTAATTTTATCATATGCTTTCTCAAAATCCAGCTTCAGAATCACCCCTTTTCTTTTTGAAACCCTAAACTCATGAAAAATCTCATAAAGGGCGACCACCCCATCCAAAATATTCCATCCCTTAATAAAAGCAGATTGACTCTCATTAATAATTTTATCTGCAATTAACCCCAACCTATTAGCCAAAAATTTAGTAAGGATCTTAAAGCTGACATTAAGGAGACAAATAGGTCTGTATTATTTAATGCTATTTGCCTCTTTGAGTTTATGAATCAGAGTAATAACCCCAAAATTTAACCTTTTCAAATCCAGATCCCCTGAAGATAGATCTTTAACCAAAGCCATAAACTGGTCTTTTAACACCCCCCCCCCCCAAACCTCTTTAAAGAAGATGCTTAGAAAACCATCCGGGCCAGGTGCTGAGTTCCCAGGCAACTCTTTGATCACCTCCCACACGTTTTCAGTAAAGTTGCGAAGCAAGTGCTTGTTATCTGTCTTAGAGACTCTGAACAAATTACCCCAAAAACCTTTGCCAAACCCACCTCTTGGTCTCCTCCAGAACCAAAAAGGTTTTTGTAATAGTCATACACATGATCTCTAATCTCCTCTCTACCTTTCAGAATATAGTGTATACTATATAAGTGATCATGTTTGACAAATGTTGGGGAAAGGTCGGGTCCCTTATGATGGGTTTTGTGCTTTTTGGGTATGTGCAGGTGGGGCAAATATACCAGAAATTTGAGTGCAAGGATCGGTCAGATGGTGGAATTGTGCGGAATGTTGTGCGGTGGAGCATCGATAACTTGCTGGAGGTAAGCTTTTTTACTGGTGTTGTATCTCTTACTTGCACCCTTTCTTGGGGTTGTTTTTGTTTTGTTTTTGTCCTAACGTTCCACCAAAATAGTCCATGTTTAGTCATTTTGACATACCTATATGTGGTTTTAGTTTATTTGAAATGAGCTCACAACTATAGCTGGAATTCCAACTAATACACATTTGTGTTTTTTGAGTGTTGTTCATCGTGGATAATCAAAATGCAAAAGGATGGTGCTCTGTTAACTTATAGTTTTAAGTGGGTTGAGTGGTTGACTATAGATTCTAGTAGGACTACCTTTAATATTTAATGAAACAGTGAGAGGAAAGTGGCGTTCCTCTAATAGAGCATGTCCTGTATCACTACCAACATGGCGACAATTCATCTCCACAAGTTGCTGATATACTTAAATGGAGAGTTTAGCTCTCTCATCATATGCATGACTATAATATGGTGAAACACATATAAAATACTCCCTCCGTTTTTAAATACATGACGTTTGACCAAACGTACAGTCAAACTTATCTAACTTTGACTAATAATATATGAAAAACTATTTAGATTGATCATGAGTGAATAGTATCATTAGATTTATCATGATAAATATTTTTATAATATAATAATTTTGTAATTTTTTACTAACAAAATCATATGAAAAGTAATGGTCAAAGTTATATAAGTTTGACTGTACGTTTGGTCAAACGTCATGTATTTAAAAACGGAGGGAGTATGTTGATTGTAGCTTTGCAGTGACTCGAGAACTGATTGCAGAATGTTTATTCGTTTCCTCTTTTCAGAGATAGGATTGTTTGTTCTGTACAGAATTGCGTTATTCTTCATGTGGTGCGCTATACCAACGTTTGACAATAAAAAAATATAATCCCTTCACTTGACATATTTTGCATGAAATAATCAGCCAATCTTTGCATGTTATTGATGAACCACTGTTTACATTTTAGTCTTTAGCTCTTATTTGGTTTGGCCCTTTTGTATTTGATTCTATTAGTAATCTCTATAGGAGCAAGAAGGTGCAACACTAATGGTCTCTGCAAAATTTGTTGTCTTGTCTAAGCGCAATATTTTTCTTCAATTCGAGGAGGTAATTTTCTTACTCAGAAATATCTTAGTCTGATTATTTGAGAAAATGTTGCAATAGAAAAGGTTGACATTCATGATGGAAAGTAGGATAGATATGATGTGATGTTCGGTGTGAAATTGTAGGTAGCTGGCATGAAGTATCGGCTGCTAGTGCTAAGTAGTATATTAACACATTAGCTTTAGCCGGTAGCATTCTTCATAATTCTGTTCATGCGCAAGATGATGCTAGAATATAACCAGATGAAATATCTCTGACAAAACATTATCATCGTACATTCATGTTTCTAACTTTGTTGCTCATGGATATTAGCCATTTGCAATACTGAAATTTCTTTATTGTCTGCTATTTTCATACACCATGTTATGGACCTTATGGTAAGCCTTCTGGAGAGAAGTTTGTTCTTATGTTATCATTTAGTCTCTTTTTTATTTTGTTTATTGTTGTGTTTTACCTTTTTCTTCTGTGTGACTGGTTTTTAGTGTTAGTTGCCAGTTATGATCCAATGTTTAACAGGTTGCTGTAGAAAATATCAAGATTAGCGAGCAGCTACAAGCACTAATAGCTCCTGCTATACTGCCTCGGTCATTTTTGAGCCTTCAGGTATGCTAGGAGCCTAGGATATATGAATATAACTATATTTTTAACTTGCATTTTAACCTTGGTGTCATGGTTACAATCTTTTTCCCTTTTTTTCTCACTAAAAGACACAGACTTCCTCTATACTTTGTTTTCATTAAAAAAAACTATGCTAGGATATATGAATATAACTATATGTGTTGTTTTCATTATACAGTTATTGTGGATGTTTTTGGAAAAATCGTGTGTATCTTGTAGGATTCCCACACCCTTTATTTATAGTCCAAAAGTTGAATCCGACTCTAATACAAGGTTAGATTTGACTCTAACACGACTCGTTATTAGATCCTAATACTAACTCACCAACACTCCCCCTCAAGACGGGACAAAGATATCAATCATGCCTATCTTGTTACATATTGTAGCACTCTCGTTAGGACCTAACACTTTAGTGAAACAGTCAGCCAATTGTTCACTAGATTTAACATACTCCAACTTCAGCATCCTGCCATCGAGCTTTTCTTGATGGAAAACCTATCAATCTCAACGTACTTGGTACGATTATGTTGAACTGGGTTGTTAGCAATGTTGATTGCAGATTTATTATCACAATGCAACACCAAAAGATTATTTCTCCATACCCGAAGCTCAGACAATAAACCCTTCATCTATATCATTTCACTCACACTTAACGCCATTGCTTTGTACTCTGCCTCTGCAGTAGATCGAGCCACAACCTTCTGCTTCTTGCTCCTTCATGACATTGTGATGCAATATCCAGAAGTAGACCTCATATCATCCACACTGCTCGCCCAATCAGCATCGCAATACCCTTCCACATTCAGGTGTTGATTCTTCCTGAACCAAAGGCCTTTCCTAGGACTACTCTTCAAATACCACAGGATTTGATAGACAACACCCATGTGTCCTATTCTAGGATCATGCATTTATCGACTAACCACACTCATTGCATATGAAATATCAGGTCTTGTATGACACAATTAGATGAGACGCTCAACAAGCTTTTGATAAGCTTCTTTGTCAATTAGATCTCCCGACTCAGCATATAGTTTGTGATTCCTATCAATAAGTGAAGCAATAGGGAGACACCCAAGCATACCTGTTTCTACCAGCAGATCAAGAACATACTTTCTTTGGGAGAGAACTATACCCTTCGAAGAACGGGCAATCTTGATCCTAAGAAAGTATCGAAGAGCTCCAAGATCTTTCACCTCAAATGCCTCTCCCAGTCTTTTTTCTTTGAGGATTTAATTTCCTCGTCATCATCTCCAGTGATCACAATATCATCAATATAGACTGTCAATATAGTGATATGTGATCATCTATGCCTATAATACACAGCATGATCTATCAAACCACGCTCTTGGAGACTGCTTCAGACCGTATAAAGATTTCTTGAGTTTATACACCTTTCCATTAGTCTGCTCTGTTCTTAAAGCCTGGAGGAATCTCCATGTATACCTCCTCTTGTAAATCACCATGTAGAAAAGCATTCTTTACATCCAACTCATATAAGGGCCATCCAAAGTTGGTTGCATAGGATATCAACGTTCTTACCGTGCTCATCTTCACTACTGTGCAAAGGTTTCATCATAGTCTATCCTATATGTTTGACTATAATCTTTTACAACTAATCGTGCTTTATATCTCTCTATCTTGCTTTCAGGAGCTTGCTTAATCGTAAACATCCATTTGTATCCTATTGCCCTTTTTCCTACTGGAAGTGGAACAAGAACCTAGATCTTGTTCTTCTAAAGTGCACTAAGCTCCTCCTTCATAGCATCCTTCCACTTAGGATCTTGTTTAGTAGTTCGTCAATCCTTTAGAACATGCATTGTCTAAAGAGATGCAATGAATGCATTGTATACAGGTGAGATATGAGAATATAAGATGAAATTTGCAATGTCATGCTCAAAGCCATACCGGACTGGAGGCTTTCCGGCATTAGCTCTATTTTTCTTATGTTGTGCAAGTGGTAACTCTCAATGGGAATGATTAGAAGGAACATTACTACTCACTCTAAGGGTAGGCAAGGAGCTTGATGGAGAGAGACTCGAAGAGGGATTTGGGACTAGATCAGCTTACGGCCGGCTGTTCAGGTTGTGGTTGTTCTGGTTGTGTCTCTGCCAGCTCTGTTGGTGGCCCAAGTGTTGACCTCTTGTCCTTCTGTTTCTCCCCCTTTTTCCCAAAGCGCCTTTACTGATAAACCTTCAATTCTTTTGAAGCTATCATGTCTTTCGCATATTCCGTTAGGTTGGGCACATAATTGTCCCCACAATGACTTATTCTTCTCGTTGATCATCACTATCCCCCTCTTGACTGTCACCCTCAGTGATAGGAGAGAACTCCAAAAACTCTCCAAGAGTATCTCTACTCGTGTAGTGCGGCTCAAACTCTGGAATGTCACATCCATACTCACGAACCTTTGCTCAATTGGGTTCCAGCATATAGCCCTTCTGACTTGATGAATAACCTATAAAGATACACTTCAATGCCTACAGATCTAGCTTGTTAACCGCTGGTCGGTGATCCTGTACAAAGCACATACAACCAAACTCCTTGGGAGGCACCTTGAACCCCCGCTGATCCAAAAGAAGTTCAGCTGGAGACTTCATCCCAAGTATTCGAGATGGCATGCGATTGGTAGGATACGTTATCGTCATCATTGCCTCACTCCACAATCTCTTTGGCACATTCATCTAAAACACAAGTGAACGTGCTACCTCCAACAAATGTCAATTCTTCCTTTCAGCCACTCCATTCTGAGATGGAGTTCCTGGACAAGTAGTTTGATGAAGTATCCCTTCTTATGAGAGATGCGTTGCAAACTCCTTGTTAACATACCCAGTTCCATTATCTGTTTGAAGAATTTGAACATTTGCATCAAACTGAGTAGCAACCATCCTATGGAAGTCCTGAAAACACCAAAGGACCTCGCTCTTGTGTTTCATCATATAAATTCAAGTCATATGAGTATAGCAATCAATAAAAGTGACAAACTACTTAAAACCACTCATAGAAGTAATTGAGCATGGACCCCAAACATCAGAATATATCAATATAAAAGGTTCATAACTCCGAAGACCAATGCTACTATATGTAGACCGTGTATGCTTTTCAAACTCACAAGCATCACACATAAGTTTACTCTTGTCTACTTTATTGAACAAATCAGGATATAGCTGACTTAAACTCTCAAATGATGGATGTCCCAAGCGACGATGATGTAACAACAATTCTCCCTCAACTCCTGCAATCATAGCCAATGCCGCATCAACTGATCAACGTACCACAGCCCATTACACCTTATTCTAGTCCCAATCCTCTTCCCGGTTCTCTTCTCCTGAAACAAACACGAATTGTCATCAAATATAACAGTGCATTTGAATTGGTCAATGCTAGAACGAACTGAAAGAAGATTGATTGGAAAGGAGGAAACATGCAAAACTCAGGATAAAGCAATGGATGGTGTGCACTCTATAGATCATACACCCCGATTAAGCTGTGATGTTCCATCAGCTGTTTGGACAGTTTCAGAATGATTATATGGAGTGTAAGATGCAAATGCACTAAGTGAATCCGTGACATGCTTGGATGCTCCTGAATCTATGATCCAATCAATATGAGTGTTTATATGTGGATGTAAGTGCATGTGCCTGAGTACCTTTGTCCACATGGGCGTAGTTGGCAAAATTATCAAAGAAGGTGGAATCATGAAAAGCCTCCAATGTCTTTCCTTGCTGCCACTTCTTCCACTGCATAGCCTGCTTGCCTGTGAGAGTAACAGACGCACTCTCCTCTGTCAGGAGAGCCACATTAGCCCTAGGCCAACACGGCCCCTTCCTCGACCTCTATAATCTCCACCTCCTCCTCCACGACCACTACGACCTCCACCTCAGCCTCCATAATCTCCAGTTCGGCCACCACGACCTCCACTCGGCCTCCATACCATGGAGAAGGATAAGCACGACTTAGATGTCCTCTTACCCCACAGTTGTAGCACTCCCTATCATCAGATATGACATATGCAGACCCAATAGGGTTGTTGTCTCCCATTTCTCGTAGTCGAATCTCCTCGTGCATCATAGTCGAAATAGCCTCCTCCATAGTAGGCAAGTTTGCTAAATGAAACATAGCAGGCCTTCTACTATCAAAATTTGGGGTCAGTCCCTTAAAAAAGTGTGTAATCCGTTTGCGTTGCAGCCACACCCTGTCAGTCTCAATATCACTAGCACATGTTAACTACAAAGGATTATAGTGATCTAAATCTGCCCATAACTGCTGCAGTTCACTAGCATACTCTTGGATAGTCTTCTCCTGTTTCATGGCATCCACCTTGCCTTGGACCTCCACTATCATCATCACATGTCCTACCCTAGAGTACACGTTGCTCAGCGTCTTCTACATCTCCGGTGTACTCTGCATCATTTCCACCATCCGAGCGATAGATGGAGATATCAAAATTAGCAACCAAGCCATCACCACAGAGTTGGTGGTGTTCCACATCCTCCAATCCATGCTTGTCTTGTCTGCAGGTTCAACAAAAGTCTCCTACAGGTAGTGCTCCACCCCCATTGTTCTCAGAATTAGCTGAGCTCTTCTGGACCAACTCAGATAATTCTTGCTTTCTTCTAACTTTACATCGTTTGGCATCAATTCCAGCTTTAATTCAGATGACCCTGCACCAATTCTCGGACCTATCATACTTATCGTGAAGAGATCCTGTTACATACTTCTCATATCACCTTGCGTAACCAGTGGGGAAGTAGTCTCAACAATTGTCTTTATCTTTTCTTCTACCACCCTCGTTGCGGTTTCTTCCTCATTCTTCATCTTCTCAAACACTAGATCAATGTCAATCACTACCAAAATATGCCTTGTGTATCTTCCACGATCATAGCAATCTTTCATGCATCAATGTTGCACTGAATCTCGATATCTGACTTCACAGTTACCCAAATCATGTAATTTTTTTTGGAAATGTAGAACTTCTTTCTTCGGCCGATAGATCGAAACGAAACAAATAGAGAGCTCTCTTTGGCCGAAACCGAAACAAAACAGAGACCTCCTTCAGCCTGATAGATATTTTCTTCCTCTAGCCGACTCAGCGTCGAGAATCTCTCTTTCGTCGCTTCCTCCGGTGATGGCTTCTCTCCTCGCCTTCTTCCTCCCGGCGATGGCGCGCTTCTCTCCTTCCCTCCTTCCTCCTTGGCGGCCACACCAAAAGGAGGCGACGGCGAGGCTCCCAAATGAGGCGCGGTGCGGCGGCAACAGTCCTCGTGCTCCCAAGCGGTATCGGCCTGAGCGGCGGCAGCCCGCACGACCCGTAGTATTCCCACACCCTTTATTTATAGTCTAAAAGTTGAATCCGACTCTAATACAAGGTTAGACCCAACTTTAACACGACTTGTTATTAGATCCTAATACTAACTCTACCAACAATTATGATAGTTTTGAGATATGCTACTTGCCACAGAGCACATTATATAAAATGTTATTTCTTTTCTTTTCTTCCTGACAAACAAAAAGATGAGGGGAAAAGTAATTAATTTTTAGGATCGGGCATTACACTTTCATTATGTTTCTTGTAGTTTTGACGTGCAAATCTTCTGCTTGTTCTCGAAAAAAAATCATACAAGTGTTTCATTGCAGTAAATCTGCTCGTGCAGATATTGCAGTTCCTTAAAACTTTTCGAGCTCAAATTCCTGTCAGTGGCCCTGAAAGGTAGTCTTTCCCGTCTACTTTCTTCATTTATTGCTTCCTTTATTCTCTAAGTTTCAAACTGAATTGGATGTCAGACGATCACCTGGAGGTTTATACTATCTTTCTTACCTTGACCGTGATATGCTTCTGGGGCGTTCAGTTGGCGGTGGTGGAGTTTTTGTTTTCACAAGAGCACAACCTCTTTTGTGAAGGTTTCCTAATTGCCAAGAGTATATCATATGAAGGCATAACAATTGTAGTATAGCTTACCTGCATACAAAAGGTATGTACCTTTCAAGGAGACACCACGTGTCTTCTTTTCATGCTATCTGATTATTATCTTGTTCTACTTTTTTTTTTCTGGAAAGCGATCACCTTGTTCTTTAGCATGTCAAAAAAATATTGTTCTTTAAATTACTGAGTTAATAACACCTGATTACTTTTTTATCTTGTGCATTAGCATGCGATTTTTGTTTGTAATATTATCATACCTGCGGTATTTTGAATGTATCTGTCACTCAATCCGTACCAATGGCAATAGGCCTTTGTTCATGACTCGTTGATGTAGTCTCTTGCCATACCAATTTCCCTACCTTATCAGTTATAACAGTAATCAGCAAGTCTTCAGTGTAATAATTATGCACGTTTTTTTTAGTATAACAGTAATCAGCAAGTCTTCAGTGTAATAATTATGCACGGTTTTTTTTAGTTGATGCTGTTGGGTTTGGTTTTCAGTGTAATAACTGTAAGGTGATCGAATGTTTTATTGCCGCATATACAATCTGCCTTATCATTATTGATCTCAGAAAGACAATCACTTCACTATGTTGGGAAATAAAATATGTATCATTTTATGTGCTGCAAGCGTGCGACAAATGATATTACTTGAACTTATTACATATTAAAGTGGCATTTACTTATCATTAAATTGAGATGAGAAAGGAATAATTTCGAGCCCTTTATGAATAAGTCGTGAGCTCAGTTTACATTGTCTCCATGTCATGCAACTCGGATCCTTACCAGTTGGAGCTAAGTTGAAGCTTGTTAGTGGATATAAGTAGCTCCCTGGAGTCTCTTTAATTACTAGAGCTGTACGTAGTACCTACTGCTACCCACTATTGTTGAATTAATTAAACATTTGGACCATTGTACAAAAATATGTGCTGCCTTATAGCTGTTTCGACTTTTGAGGCATGTGTTGGTGGGGGCTTGTCTAACATCCAGAGTTTAGTGAAAACGGTGTATAGCTTGACATGTTGACATGGGCATCGAGTGATGTTAGTTCTTTGGATGTCAGCTGCAAACAGTAGTGGACCTTTTGTCCTAATATGTAGTATATGTCTTTGGCTTCATATTTGCGCGTATAGGGGATACACCAACTTTGGTCAATACAGAGCACTGCCCCTGGCTGTGACCCACTCGAGAGACCTTTGTTTAGATGGAGACTCACATGGACGACACCACAGAACATATTTTAGGCCAGCAGCAATCATTTGTGCTAGAATTGTGCCATTCTTTTGTTAGACGAAATTGTGGTGCTCAACTTGGTTGTAATGGAAAGTAGGGCGTATTTTTGCCCAGTTTGGTTCATGACTGAACGTGGCCATAACTACACCAAAAACATTGCACATGCTGAAGCTTGTGACTAGGAATCCAATAATGCTACACGCCTCAGTTGTACTTATCCTACGAAACTCAGCCCATTGTTGTATGACTGTATCACAACCCTCGGTTTACGCACTAGTAAATCAAAAGGGCTCACCATGCTGCAACTTCAAATTCTGCTTTGAGCAACAGTTATTTGAGTTAAATATAGCAGATTGGATTTTTAATTTGACGCCGTAGCTGACCATCTTTTCAAAAAAAAGCCATAGGCCAACATTTTGTTTAGTCATGTCAATAATCTACTCGGAGAATATTCTTTTCTAGATGTTTGGATATTCTTTCCTTGATGCTTGATGGAGACACTCGTGTTAATGACAATTTCATACATGATATGATGCTTTACTTGTGAGGTGCATGTGGCAACCCCGACACCACATGCTTTTTGTCATGGTGGGGTCGCGTACTCTCTGTGTCATGTTTTCGATTCGATCTACACCAATAGACAATAGCTACTCTCTAGTCTTTCGTACACACTATACATCCCGAAGGAATTCACATCTGTGTTATATTGAATTTGTAATAATGTTGGACAATGTATCTTTCTGACTCTTTCCGGGCGTCCTGATAAATAAAGCCATACGCTTGATAGTAGATAGCTGAAATAAACAAAGAGGGATTAGAATATACTATTATGAACTATGCGCAAATTTGTATAGTGTACATTAAGCTAGCAACCATTTATACAAATACAACTATTTTTTTTCAAAAATACCATATTCCAATGTAAATTCCTATAACTGCTTAATGGACTGTAATTTTTTTTGACCTGGCACCACCAACCTATCTCATTCTGAACTTTCACGAGAAATATGTCCGAGGATGACATCGATTTTTATTTTTGAGAGAGTGTTTTCTAGTCCATATGATGAGTCTGCACATCTCTTGTTTAATTCACGTTTGCCACTGCATAACTTCTAATCAGTATGTTAGTACCATGGAAAATTCTATCGGCGAAATTTCACCGGTTGCGGTGGGGTCCGATAAAATTTTACACTGGACAAAAAATTCAGATTTATCTCATTTTCATCCAAATTCAAATTTAATTTAAAATTTAGATAAATTTCAACTTTACAACTGAAAATTTCAAATAAAAAATTTTGTTTGAAATTTTACCGAAATATCTGTTAACCGCCGTTTACCGGTTCTATCGACAGGGTATAAAATTTCCAAAACGATATAGTTTTCTCTGGTTAGTACCTTATAGTTGAACCTTATATTTGGATAAAAGAGGCAAAACCACTTGGTTTGGTACCAGCTACAAAGAAGATCATCAAATCTCATTTGTTGGAACGATGATTTCTCTATGTCAAACCAACTAAAGGGGTTTGTATGAGCAATATATTTTGTTGTTATTTGCCGATAACATAAATATGCTGCCAAAATTGAAGTGGTTTTACATTAGAAAGTCTATCTTTGTGAATTCTGCAACCAAAATGTTTGAAGTATCAATTCTTCTAGATGATGGGATTCTGCAACCAAAATGTTTGAAGTATCAATTCTTCTAGATGATGGAATTCTGCGATGAAAAAGATTTTGATTGCTTAAGAAAATTCAGTAGAAATGTTTTGTACAGAAGATGGTCGAAAGACTTTCTTTATTTTATTGTTATTTTGTACTGGTAACGATGACGTTCTGTGACAAAGTCTAGCAAATATTTTGTGCTGGTATTGGGTCACCGACCACAGCTTCCTTAAACCTAGTTGCTTAATTTAGCAGCTGATGCAATCGTTTTCTTTCATTGTGTTGGGGGAGTCAAGGTCGTAATTCAAATAAGAGAATTCATAATGTCACTAGATAACTACATGATTCATAATATGTCACTTATTGTGACACTGATATGGGTCTAAGGAGACACTAGTGACATATTGTGAAGATTTAAAGTTCTTCGGTGGCATATAACGAATTGCCCATCAAATAATGTCGTCTGTGTGCTACGTAGGCATGTCATCTACAGTGACTTGATTTCATTTTTGTTACCTTTAAACCCAGTCACGTACATCAGTTTCCATGTATCCTTTTACCCGTATATGGCCAAATCAGTCGGGAAGAACTGTTGATGATACAATCATACCAGTTTATTATTTTTCTTCTTGTTAAGATGGCAAAAAAGTACTTTCAGCGGCACTTTTGATTAGCTGCGCTGAAAGTAGATAAAAGCTGATGCCATTTTATTTTCAACCAGGAAGCAACTAGCAAGTGAATTTTCTCTTTTTTTAAAAAAGGTTACTTGGTTGCTTAATTTGTTAAGTCGTGTTCCAGCTTTCAAGTAAAAGTCGGGTTTTGAGTTTTGTCTGCCCAGTACTAGCTCTGATGGTCGTGGCACCGGAGTCGATTCAAAAGATTGAAGAATTCAATTTTTATCAACTTTGAACCTGCCGCCCCGTTCCGCTTCCGCGGGCCGGTGGCTCGTAACGGCACGTCGACGGCGGCGGCGCGGTCCTTCTCGGCCTCCTTCGTGTTCGGCGTCCTCTGCCCCGACCCCGATGCCTGCGGTCACGGCATCGTCTGTGAAGTAATTTGGCTGCACAACATGTCATGTTCTGTTTTATTGTTGAAGTTTGCACTGCATGTTTACGTTCCATAGAAATAGGGAGTAGACTGCATGTAGTCGTTTTGATTCCGTGGTGGAACGAGCTTTCCGGATCGTGGAGTTAGTCTGAGAAAGAATCGGGGCCATCACTGCATGTAACTGTTCTCGTGTAATCAGCTATGAATAGGAGAGAGAAAGTGAAAAGCTGCAAGTTTTGTGCGCAGCAACCAAAACCCTGTGTCTCTCTGTGTTTTCTGAACTTCTCTGCAGTTTCAGGTTACTGTAATTTGTCCGAAAAGCGCAGTTGAAGTTCAGAACTCTGTTTTTCACTGAAGATCATAAGTTTTCTCTGTCATCGACCATCGTCCTCTTCATCGCCCCGGGCAGCTACAACTTCTCCGCCGCGGTCCCGAGTCAGTACCTCGGCCTCGTCAACGACAGCAGCAACGGCGACGCCGCCAAATCCGTGACATTAACGGCAACCACGTCGGTATCGACATCAACAGCCCTCATCTCCGTGGAATCCAGCAGCGCCGGCTACTACGGCAACAATGGCTTCCACAACCAGGCACTCGCAAGCGGTGAGGCGATGCAAGCGTGGGTCGACTACGACGGCCAGGAGAAACAGATCAACGTCACCTTGGTTTAGACCGAAGCTGCCGAAGTTGCCAAATCTTCTTTTTTAGAAAGGAAACTTTCCAGCTTTTATAGAAAGCTAATGGCACCCTAATCTTCTTTTTTTGAAGGCTCTGTTCAGGCCATTGACATTGCCTTCAACAACGTGCTCCGACCATTGACATCGCTAAGCTGCCGAAGTTGCCTCGCTTTAGCCCGAAGCATGCCGTAGTCGAGTGGGTTGAGAGCCCACGAGTTTAACCCGTGGGTTGAACCCAATTCAGATGGCCATTACAAAACCTAATCAACTCTACATCAACCTGTTTTATTAGGCAATCCACACCGATCCAATCCACCTCTACCATTTAACCCGTTTTAACCCATCCAAATAGACCCAAATCAAAATTTAACCCGTAGAGCCCAAACGAAACCACCCCATAACCCAACGTGCCCCTACAGGATCCTTGGCATGATAAAACCCATTCTCACAAGCAACCTAAGGAAGGAGCTTCTTTTAGACAATCTCTTGAATACTCCTTGTTCGATCAGCCCATGCCCGCGACGCCGGCGGCGGCGCTCTGTAGGCCGGTCGACCTGAGGACGCCGTCCATGAAGGCGAGCCTCTCGGAGAGCACCTTGACGTGCTGCTGGTACTCGACGGCCTGCTCCATGGCCTCGGCCTCCAGCTCGCCGAGCTGCACGCACAGCCGCTCCTCGGCCTCCTCGGCGACGGCCAGCCGCGCGAGCGCCGCCTCCAGCTCCCGCCGCAGCCGCTCCTCCCTCGCCGCCGCCTCCGCCACGGCCTTCTCGAGCTCGGAGTTCTGCCTCCTCATCTCCTCGGCCTCCTGGGCGTCCATGGCCACCTTCCTCGTCATGTATCCTCTTTCTTGTTGTGAGCGAGTGCTACAATATATTACAATGTACAATGCACAGGACTTGTGCAAGGTGCAAGGCCAAGTTTGGAGGTCGTCGCGGCGAGTTGGTTTGGATCTCTCAGGCCGTCTCTCCTTTTATAGGCCGGAATGGCTGCAGTTGTGAAGGGCAACAGAAATGTGTCCAGGTTCGATGAATCGATCCGGCCGGCACGCTAGGTGTCGGTGTACGGGTACAGCAACTGTATTACATACAAGCTGACGTCACCATCGCCGATACTTTGCCCGCACGTCTCTCCCCATCTCCATAATGTCTTCCTCCCTTTCTTTTTGAATCTTTTCCTTTGAAATTCCTAACGTCTTCCTCCTGATTCATCATTTCGAGACGTGAAATCGGTGAATGTGACTGGACGGTGAAACACCGGGGTCCGGGCGATGGAACGGGTCTGAGAATTCGCCTGTGGTTTTTTCTTATTCTTTTAAACAATGGAGTGAAATGAACACCAGTTGTTTAGATTAGGCAGTATAACATGTACTAGCACCTAGTTCCAAACGAAACACACCATTGGTACTGTGCTACATGGACGGAATCTAAGCACGGTCTCGTTAAATGTGGTTGCAAACTCGCAACTGTATATAGATACTATAATAACGTGTTGTTTAAAATACGGAATTTTTTTCTCAGTTCCTGTGGGGATGAACTGTTTCCTGCAAAATTAATGCGTTCCAGACGAGGCCTAAAAAATTACAAAAACGCAATGACATGCTAAATGCACTCCCCATCAAAAATCAAAGAAGAGATGAGTGCAACAAAAAAAAACGGTTAAAGAAGTATGTACAGGTAGTATCATTGGTGTTTGATTGAATTCTAAGGGTGAGGGGGAGGAGGATGGGAGGACGATCTTGGTAGCCTTTGGTGGAGCCGGTCACGAGGGTTTGTCGAGAGGGAGCCAAAGGTGGGCGCGCACGGCATTGGCATTATTTCAATCGTCGAAACTAGACCTGTTCAAACGTCAGGCCGAGTCCAGAAAGCCTGGTCTTGAATGAGCAGGCCTGAGTCCAGCCCGAAAAAGTTTTTTTCAAAAAAATAATATTATCTTAATTCTTTTTTGGAATAAAAAATGACATTTAATTCATTTCAAGAATAAAAATATAGTTTATTATTATTTTAATGTCACTGCCAGGATTTTCAGGCTTTCGGGCCGAAAATCAAGGCCCGAGCCCAAAAAATTCGGGCCGAGCTCGGGCCATACAGCAGATCTAGTCTAAATAAGCACCCCACCCCTTTTGTCTCTAAACCCATCTTTAGCCGATTGATTTATTTTAGTACTAATTAAGGATATGCTAACTCAGTGTGTGATGTGCTTTATGCTCAGCTTTTGCGAGGCAAGGGGTACAAGATTAAACAGGGTACTCCACAGGTGGCCCGGTCCGAGCCCGGCCCGGGCTAGTCTCGGGAATTGAATTCCGTCCTGGAAGCCCAATGAAATGCAATTAAAATAATAAAAAACATTTTTATTCTCAAAATGAATTAAATATTAATTTTCATTCAAAAATAATAATAAAATGATATTTTTAAATAGAAAATACAATTTTCGGTCCAGGCCAGGCTCAGTCCTGCATGTTCAAGATCGAGCTTTTGCCTAGCGCTTGAACAGGTCTACTTGTCGGATCCCCGAGTAGAACAATCCTGGGACCCTTTGTGCATACCGCTAGTCCCAAGATCAGATGCTAGCTCGCACAGATCAACATTGGTGTGATCATAACCATACAACAAACTCAAAGATAAAGCAAACAAATTAATATTATTAACAAAAGACCTTACGGTCAAGGTTGTTACAAAGTTGCCACGCAGGGCTTACAACAAAAGAACACTTGCAACGGATAACAAAAGACATTGTGGAGACCATTCGACATGCCCACATGCTATTGAGTAGAGGAACGTCCTTTATCACGTATGGTCTTCAAAGAACTCCTCTTCAAAGAACTCAGAGTTCCCAGGGAGGTCTTCGGCGACTGATCAACCAGAGGGCGCAAGCCGTGATTACTTTTCAATGTACTCGCAAGTTGTAACAACCCAAATCTGGGTTTGTGTTTCAAATGTAAGAAAATGAGTAGAAATTAAAAAAAATTCTTGCATCTTGAAGTTTTTGAACTTTTTTGCAATTCTTGTAATGGAATTGTGGAAAATCAAAAACCAAAACCTCCAAATTGACTAAAGTCAGGACCCTTCTTTTCCAACCCTTGTCTAATCTTGTGATCATCCTCTGGAAATATTTTTCCTGGGTTCTAAGGATGTTGGGTGACCCCTCTGAAAAATTTCATAATTTTTAGAAATTATTTGAATATTTTA
Source organism: Ampelocalamus luodianensis (assembly GCA_036346255.1). Lineage (NCBI taxonomy): Eukaryota > Viridiplantae > Streptophyta > Magnoliopsida > Poales > Poaceae > Ampelocalamus > Ampelocalamus luodianensis. The sequence continues at coordinate 13,822,832 of CM070631.1, forward strand.
AGAGGCAGTCAAACCACTTTGACTCTTAGTCAAACCCTAGCTCAGCACCTTGCATAATTTTTAGAGAAAAATGCTCTGCATAAAAACCTCTAAAAGTTTTATACAAGGTCAATATCTAAGTTAGCAAGCTCCTGTAAAATTTTCAGAAAATTTTAGAGTTGTTTTGCTATCTCTAAAAATTCTCCAAAGTTTTTAGCCTATTTCTAAAATCCTAAGTCAAAACTGTTGGACTCGAGTCGGACTCGAGCCCAACCTCCATTTCTAGTGCGACCCAACCATTCCCGCGCCCTCCTGAGCCCCTTTAAGCGGGCACCCAATCTCAGCCGTTGGATTTCCTCTCCACGGCCTAGATCTAGGTAACATTCGGACCTCCGATCCCGCCACCGCTTGCGAGCCGTTAGATCCCCATCGGGCGGTCCACGTTGCCGTGAACTTTCGGACCCCCCGAATGTGCCAGCGATTCTCAGCCGTTGGATTTTGATCCAACCGTCGTGGAGCGTACCCCTTCGCGCTCGGTCGCTCTTTAACAACTGGCTCGGGACACTTGGTTGAGCCCAATCAACTAAATGCACCGAGCCAGTTCTAAAGTGGTGCGTGCCTTGGTGTCGTCGGATTTTAATCTAACGGTCAAGATCTATGACCCAAAGTGAATGGGCTTGGCTCAACCCACTTAACCAGTTGGGCTCGAGCCACTTTGTTTCACTGACAGGTGGGACGCCTATCGTACCTGTTCGTCTCCTACCTTTCGCCCACGCCATTGCTGTGCCCGAACGTGGGAGAGGCAGTGCCTTGTCACGTCCATGGAAACTTTAAACGGCTACCTGCTGGAAGCATTCAATACGTGTGAGACCCTGGTTTATTTAGCTTGTAATACTTAGCCTTCCCTTGGCTCTAGCATCACAAACAAAATACATCGTGCCTCGATGGACATGTGCTTCCCAAAATTGCAGCACACATACATCTTTACAAAAGCATGCATCAATTCCATACATCACAATATAACAAGTCTAGCAAATGACATACATAATATAAAGTTATTACAAAAGAGCCGACTGACCAAAAGACATTAAAGTATCAATAACAACGGAAGTAAAAGGGTGCCATAAGATGGCTTTAACCAAAATACGACCGGTTAGCCATAACCCACAAGGCAACCGACCGGGCCGCCAAGCTAGTAGTCTATACCGCAGTAAAACTCACCAAAGTTGATCCCTTAGGGATCAACCTTCTTCCTCTGCAACAATTAAGCAACGCAAATGAGTACAAAAATGTACTCGCAAGACTTACGGGTAACAAACCTAGTTACTACTACATGTAGGCTTTAATCAAAGGAGAAGGCTCAAGGTTAATTTTCGGCATAAAGCAAGTTTTATTTGCAATAGATAATAATTTGAAGGCAACTTTGACAATCTGAATTTTAATTACATAAATAACAGTGATACAATAAGTAATAACATATCAACAACCTGGAGATGACTAACCCAATAGTCATCACAACAATAGCATGAATTACCCATTCGTACCACCCATGTCAAGTTTTTAATTTAAAAGGTTGTAGTCTAACTCTTGAAAGACTTTGCCAAGCGTGTCCATAACCTAGGACGAGGCTATTCGAATAGTTCAAAACCCTGCAGGGGTGGACCGCCTTTTTGCCACTAGATGAAGCACACTTCCGAAGGTATGCTGGCACGGCTAAGTCCTACGAGACATTTCCAATATTGTGTATCAACTACGAGCCCCTCATATGGACCGAAGTCCATATGCTTACATTGTAAAGCCGAAAAGACAACTACCCCTCGGAGTAAAGCTTTTCGGACAACTACAATGCTCCCATCACCAGAACCACCTCATTTTACCACAACACAACACACACACGCCCACCTGCGACTCGTAGCCAACACACGCCAAAGTACTAAGTCAAGAGAGATCCCATACTCTCTAGTGTGGTTAGCACACAAAAATGTTTGGTTTAGTGTAACAAGATGTTCGGTCCTTGTTGACTCGGGCACCAACCATTCACACCCAAAAACAAACCATCTTACCATTGTGCCCAATTCCAAATCATTTTGTTTTCATTTTGAGTTTTCACAATTAAACATAGCACCAAGGCTGAAACCGTAAAGTCATAATAAGTTTGTGTGATCAAGGTTATCGACTAAGTCGATAACCGCCCAATTCTACCAGTAACTAAGCATTGCTAAGCATCAAATCGCAAAGACAATAAAAAGACCATAAATCATCCACCGGGCTCTAATTCACCGGTGAGGATAATAACCTAGGGTAGTGGCGGGGGTGAACCATTTCAGGGAAACTATGCAATGGGATTAGCTACCTCTAATCGACAAAATAAATCTTTACACAAAGAGGCATGCATACTTAGGTTTTGCAAACAACATATTAGACTTTAAAAGTAATAGGAGCAATATGATCAAATGATGTTACACTGCTTGCCTTGCTGTAGGTCGCTTGTTTGCTGTAGAGGATCACTCACGAAATCAACACGATCGTCGGAACCTATCGACAGAACGAGAAAATCCAATAAAAACGAAGAACACCGAAAGAACCCAAAAGCCAAAGTCATCCGAAATCCATGAAATTTACACAGCAGGTAGAGCATGATTTTAGACAAATTTAGGAACAAGAATCATTCGATTTGGATTAAAGATGCAAAAGTTATAGCTAAATCAATTTCAGTCGGCTGGGAAAATCAAATTTAATTGTTTTCTGTTACTGTTCATGGTATAAATTTCTAGAAAGATCTGGAACTTGAAATTTTTACGGTAGGTGGATAATGACATCCTAAGGTTAGCAAAGCTGAGTTTACTCAATTTGGAGTTAAAGTGAATTACTTATGATTTTTCTAAGTTGTAAAACTAACACATATCATTTTTCAGAAATATAACCATGATCAAATCCTATTTCATATTAAAGTATGCTAATACAGGAATTTTACAAGCTTGAGTTTGCTTAGTTTGGAGTTACAGGGAATTACTTGTGCATTTTACAAATTCTAAATAAATTTCTAGACAATATTTATACCTAATCAAGTCAATTCAACCTATATAATTTTCTGGCACAGAATCAGTGCCTACATGTATTTTTAGGTTAAACATTAGCTAAACAGGAATTTAACACGGTTGGATTCGCCCAAAGAGGATCTACAGAGATTTAGTTATGCATTTTCCAAATTTAAATGAATTTTTAATGCACAAAATAACCCTAACAGGAATTAAATCTATTTTCATATTTTTCTGGAGAAGAATTAAGCTTAAAACTATTTTTATATTAAGGTTTAGTTAAAAACAAAATCATCAAAATTTGAATCACCTGAAAATGGCTTAAAATGAATTAGATATCAATTTCTAAAGTTTAATGCATTTTTCAGTTGCAAAATAAGGCTTACCGGGAAAAAGAGAAGACTTAACCGAGAGGAAAAGACGTGGCGCAATCTGGGCCGCAGATATGGAAACGAACGGCCCACGCGCGTGGCTCAAACAGAACGCGATCCCACGAAACGGCAACCCGCCGTTAAGATCGAAATCAACGGCCCAGATTGATCGGGCACTGTTCATGGCCCGAACGGCCCAATGAACCTCAACCGTTGATCAAACAATGGAGGGTTGAGATCAAGGTGCGGTTCGGGCAACCTGAACGACACAACGATCTCAGCCACTGATCGCGAAATGGACGGTTCACAAGGATTGGGAAGATCGGGGGACCCAAACAGCCCAACAGATCAAGGCCGTTGATCTGGAAATGGACGGTGCACAGTGATTGAAGTTCAAACACACCCCGGGGGGGAGAGAAAGGACAGGGCCCCACATGTCGATGGCAGAGGGGCTCGCGCACGTGTTTTGAACGCACGGGGATAATGAGGGTACTGGGCCCACAGGACAGTGACCCAAAGGTTCGCTTAAGAATGTAATTAATTACTAATCAATGATTAGCAGTGATTAGCCAATGATTAGTATTAATGATGTCCTAACGCTTCCGCACAGTGTGGGAGGGGGTGTTTATATGGCTGGGCCCACCTGTAAGTGACTGGGGAGGTTGGTTCAGGACAGCATTAAGTACTAAACCAATGATTAACAATAATTAGATCATGATTAGCATTAATGATGTCCTAAATGACAGTGCGACAGCGCCCGGAGGGGTTTAAAAGGGTTGGGCCCACCTGGCAGTGACCCCAAAAGGATTTGCGGACAGCCATTTAATGTTAACTCATTGATTAACGTTGATTAACTAATGATTAGCAACTTAAATGACCGAATCGATGTCTGAATACGGCACGGCACAGTGATGAACTCAGGCCCGACAAAAGTACCAGTGGCTTCCACGGCTTGCCGCCGGCGATAGGGACTATGTCGGCGCCGGACAAAGGCCAAAATGGAAACGCAATAGCCTTGCGGACCCGATGGTGATGATCTCGACGGCGGCGGCGGCCCACAACGCCGGCGAGCCGGAGAAGACAATGGTGACCACCACGACCAAAAGCGAAAACGAAGAAAAGCTCTGCAACAGTTCAAGGAAGCTAGTGCCCAGGCATCTAAGGGCTACTAAGGAGGTACCTTAGCACAGAAGAGGCTCAAAGGTGGCCGGAGAAGCCTTGACCACGGAGGAGCTCTCCGGAGCCGAAGAAGAAGATGACGAAAACGCGACGTGAGCCAAAATGAACATGACCGCGTGGTCAAAATAGCTTCACTAAGGTCCACCAAGGGTCCCTGAGCAAGCAATTGGCAAATAGGGCACTTACCGGAGTGGGAGAAGAAAGGGGGTGCTTTTCGGCCAAATTTGATGGACCCCAAATTTGATACTTCCTGTAAGTATCGAACCAAATTAAGTTAGGGGTTTTACTCCAAGAGAGGAGAGGAACAAGCTGGAGCAAAGAAAAAGGAAGAAAAGCCACTGGAATTCTAATGTCACCAAGGAGCTTCAAGGTCCATTAATGGTGGCAGTGAGGTTATTCGGCTTTGAGCTCAAAAGAGCAAGGAGGAAGCTAGGCAAGGCTACGGTGGTGTTTAAAGGAAGTCAAGGAGGAGCTCAAAGGCTTTTTATAGCCGGACGAGCAAGAAGTTGGGCAAAATTAGGGTTCACCATGCTCCCGATTCATGGCTCTGCCATGGACGCTGTGAATGATGGGAGCAGGTAGGAACGACGACTTTGGGGGAGATTCACTGACGAGCATTAAGCGAAAAGTGGCAAAGAGCCATTTAAAGGGGTCAAGGAGGTGACCCAACACTGCCATGGCGTACTGGCTCACACGCACGCGCGCGGGCGTGACGAAGAAGATGACCAAGAGGCGGTGGCCCCACATGTAAGTGAAAGCAAAGTGGCTCGGGTCACACAAGAACAAATGGATCGAGCCAAACCACATGTCCCGCCTTAGGTTCTGGGCCCTTAGATCAAACATGGACGATCACGATTGAATCTCCCGCTCGAGACCCAAAAACGTTTGAACCAATCCAGGCGGTCCGATTAACTTTGGACGGCCGAGATTGATTGGGACAATCTGCGGTCTAAATGTTTCAAAGCAACTGAGCGTTGAAATAGGATCTAACGACTAAAAATACACGTGCCACTTTAGGTGACCCAGCGCGAAGCGGTACGCACTCACAGCGGTTGGATTACAATCCAACGGCTGAAAAACGTTGGCACGTTCGGAAGTCCAAAGGTTTCAACGACGAGGCGCGACGATGATGATCCAACGGCTGATATTGATCGCACGTTTGAAAGGCCGAGCGGGAAGGGCGCGAGCCGAGCGATTGCCATCCAACACTGAGGTTGAAGGCGCTATTGAATGGCTCCGGACAGCGCACACTCGGTTGGGTCGAACCAAAACTCAAAACTGGCTCGGGTTAGACTTGAGCCCAACCAAGTTTGACTTAGGGTTTGATTTTTTTGAGCTGAAAATTTTGAGGAATTTCTAGAGGTATCAAACTAGCTCCAAAAATTCTGAAATATTTACAGTGGCTTGCTTATTTTATGATAAACCTTGTCTAAATTTTCCAGAGGTTTTTTATGCAAAACATTTTTCTCCAGAAATTCTACAAGGTGCTGAATTAGGGTTTGACCAAGGGTCAAAATGGTTTGACTGCCTCTTAAAATATTCAAATAATTTCTAAAAATTGTGAAATTTTTTAGAGGGGTCACACCACATGCCTATAACCAAGAAAAATTATTTTCAAAGGATGATCGCAAGATTTGACAAGGATTGTAAAAGAAAGGTCATGACTTCAGTCAATTGGAGATTTTGGTTTTTGATTCCCCACCATTCCATTACAAGAATTGCAGAAAAGTTCAAAAACTTCAAGATGCAAGAAAAGTTTTAAATTTTACACATTTTCTTACATTTGAAACACAAGTTGAGAATTGGGATGTTACAAATCTCCCCCCCCTTACAAAAATCTCTTCTCGGGATTTGGCTCAGTCGGGGAAGAAGGAGGGGTAGTCCGCATGCAGACGATCTTCCTGTTCCCAAGTAGCTTTATGCACGGAACGATTTGACCCCTGAACCTTAAGGAATTTGATTGTATGATTCCTTGTTCTTCATTCAGCTTCTTCAAAGATGCGAACCTTCCTTTATGATTCTTTATCCATTTACAATATTTTTGTTGTACTTGGATCTATTGTTTTATTGTATTATTTCTCGTTAGGTCACGATTATGACCTACCTTCTTGCACATCAAGAGTTTCCAACGAAGCTTCCTCGGTTGGAATATGGAGGCACTTCTTTAGCTGGGACACATAGAACACATCATGTACCCCCTCAAGTGCAGCACGCAATTTTAATTTATAGGCGACAGCTCCTTTCTTTTCGATGATGCGGTAAGGATTCACATATCGAGGAGCTAACTTGCCCCTTTACGCCGAAACGTTGATGACCCTTTCGGTCGGACCATCAGGTTGAGGATGGTAAGCTGAACGGAAAGAAAGGGGAGTCCCATAGCCTCTTGCAGACTATGCCAAAATCGAGAAGTGAACAGAGAGCCACGACTAGAAACGATCGTCTTCGGTACGTCATGCGAGCTTAAAACCCTTGAGACATAAAGCTCAGCCAAGTAACCAGTACGATTCTTGGTTCTGACTGGTAAAAGATGTGCAACTTTAGTCGACACGGGGAAACTTACCAGGTCCAGATGTTAACAAGGGTTGACAGACTGAGAGATCTTTCTTGATCCTATGATTGGTGGTGCAAGGCCGTTGTTAGATGGTGGAGCGATTTGTCTGGTTGATTCCGCCAACAACGGGATCTCAGCCGGCTAACTAGCTATGCGAAGTCATCCCTCCGCAGCTAGCCTGTTAGAAGAAAACCAAGGTCATTCTCAGTTGGTGGAGCAATTTGTCTGGTTACTCCACTAACAAACGAGACCTCAGCTTGATAACTAGCTATACGGAGTCATCCCTCCATAGCTAGTTGATTAGAGGGGCTGCGGCCGCTTTCGGCCACTAAAGTTTAAGGCAATAACGGGTATGTGATGCCCTCGGATGAAAAGGGAAGGAAATGTGCCACTCAAGTCAGCCTATCAGAGACAACCCAAATGGTACATAAATTACAAAGCATCCAATGGTTCTAGACATTATCACATCCTTTTCAGTTGATCAAGGAAGGAAGAGGCTACCACCCAAACAGAGTCTTACACAAAATATCCAACTGAACAAGTGCTATCCTATTACATTTTTCAAAGGACAGCTATTAGCTGGATACAACTCCCACGGTAGTTTCCACACACCTAGATGTAGTCATCTCGGTTGAAGTTCACAGGGAATTCGTCCAGAAGATGAGCTTCAGGTGATCCGGTGTCCAGTGGAGACAAGGGGTTTAAGCGACGTCTCGGAGATCCTAGCAAAGAAACATGACCTTCCGGAGGATTGGGCCTCCGATTGCTAGGAAATCCAGCGGTCATGCGGACTTGGCGGTGCATTCCATAGACAGGCACTGGCCCAGTCAATTCCGGAAGTCAAAACCCGGGTGGTGCCGCAGCAGCTGGGGAGGTCTCATTGGCACCATAAAGCACATTGCGAGGAACGCGGTTCATGCTAATCCCGATCCTGAGGTACTCCTGGGCCTCCCTGAGAGGACGCCGAGTTTCTGACAGCTCAAACAAATTGCAGCGATGCACTTAGTTCATGATGTGGACCAACCTCGCCAACTGGCGCACTTGAGGGTCTTCTCCGAACTGAATCTCAGCGAACGTGTTTATGTCCGCTTCAAAACTTCTTTGTGGAAAGTGGTCGTAGGGTGGTTGAGACAATTCCGTCAAGTCATGACGAAGTTGACTCATAACCCTACTGGCGGCTTCCTGAATGGCCATGGCTTCGGAGGTGGTGTGAACCCGGAAACTGTACGGAATACTGCCGGTCACTTTCCTTGCGATGACATTGACCACGCATCGATATTCTTCCATTCCAGGTCCTCGGTCCCGATGGTAGATGGCATACTCTGGGTGGTAGGTGAAATTGGCACGCCACATCATATCTCGCAGCATTGCGGGATACCCGTCCACGTTCTATGCACGCGTCTCCTTGACCAAATACAAACTACCCATCTAAAGCATACAAGGACAAGGTAGGTGAGCAAAAAGGTAGGGAATTCAACTGAAAGTTGAGTAGGAACAGATACTAAGACGGATAGGGGCTAAACCCGAAAACTGAAGGTAGGGAAAACAATAACTCACTAGGAAATGAATTCAAAATGCTCAAAAACAACACAACTAGGAATCGAACTCAAAAAGCTCGAAGAACAGGCTCAAAATCAGCACAAAAATCTCATGACACAAGCCCAACTTCCCAATACGACTAACTCGTATTGAGAGAACGAGCAATCGGGTAGGAAGACAAATTTCAGCACACATCTCAAGTTCTAGCACACCTAAAGAACAGGGTAAACTACTAATATGGGGTGTTAGATACTTAGCCAACTAATATCACTTCTTACCATTTTATTCCCACAATTTTTAGTTGAATTAACCTCTCATTATCTACCTTATTAGAATTCCCTGTAACTAATATTATTTAATGTTGTAAAAGACACAAGTAATTCCCTATAACTCCAAATTGAGAAAACTAAAATTTGTTAGAATCCTCTATTCCTATGTTGTAGTGTAGAATAGGTTTTAAACTAAAATTTGTTAGAATCCTCTATTCCTATGCTGTAGTGTAGAATAGGTTTTAATATTATCCTTGCCTCCAAAATTAATTGAGCCCTAGTGCCCCAACTTAGAAAAATCCTAACTAATTCTTTTCAACCCCAAATGAAGTGAACTCAGTTTTTCTAACCTTAGAATGCCAGTATCTACCTACCATAAAAATTCCAAGTTCCAGATCTTTCTAGAAATTTATGGCATGAACAGTAACAGATAATAGTTAATTTTGAATTTTTCAACAAACTGAAATTGATTTAGCTATAACTTTTGCATCCTTAATCCAAATTAAATGATTCTTGTTGCTAAATTTGTATAAAATCATGCTCTACCTGCTGTATAAATTTCATGGATTTTGGATGACTTTGGATTTTGAGTTTCTTTCGGTGTTCTTCGTTTTTATTGGATTTTCTCGTTCTTTCGATAGGTTCCGATGATCGTGTTGATTGCGTGAGTGATCCTCTGCAGCAAACAAGTGATCTACAGCAAGGCAAGCAGTGTAACATCATTTGATCATATTGTTCCTATTACTTTTAAAGTCTAATATCTTGTTTGCAAAAACTAAGTATGCATGCTTCTTTGGGTCAAAAGTAATTTTGTCGATTAGAGGTAGTTAATCCCATTGCATAGTTTCCTGAAATTGTTCACCCCTGCCACAGCCCTAAGTTATTATCCTCACTGGTGAATTAGAGCCCGATGGATAATTTATGGTGTTTTTATTGTCTTTGCGATGTGATGCTTAGCAATGCTTAGTTACCAGTAGAATTGGGCGGTTATCGACGTAGTCGATAACCTTGATCACACAAACTTATTATGACTTTATGTTTCAGCCTTTGTGTCATGTTTATTTGTGAAAACTAAAAATAAAAACAAAATAATTTGGACTTGGGCACAATGGTAAGATGGTGTGCTTTTGGGTGTGACTGGAATGGTGCCCGGGTCATTAAGGATCGAGTTACTTGCACCACCGTACTGAGCATTTTGCGTGCTAACCACACTAGAGGGAAATGAGGCCTCTCTTGACTTAGTATTTTAGCGTGTGTTAGCTACGAGTCGCAGGAGGGCGTGTGTGTGTTGTGTTGTGGTAAAATGAGGTGGTTTATGTGTTGGGAGTATTGTAGTTGTCCGAAAAGCTTTACCCTGAGGAGTAGTTGTCTTTTCGGTTTTACAATGTAAGCGTATGGGCTTCGGTCCATACGAGCGGCTCGTAGTTGATATACAATATTGGAAACGTCTCGTAGGACTTAGCCGTGTCAGCACACCAAAGGAAGTGTGCTTAATAGCTTGGCAAAAAGGCGGTCTGAAGTGTGGGTACATTGGTACACCCCTGCAGGGTTAAAGCTATTCGAATAGCCTTATCCTAGGTTATGGACACACTCGGATACGCCCCGTGAGAACTAGACTACAACCTTTTAAATTAAAACTTGACATGGGTGGTACGAATGGGTAATTCATGCTATTGTAGTGATGGCTATTGGGTTAATCATCTCCAAATTGTGGCTATGTTATTACTTATTTGTCTCATTGTTATTTATGCAAATAAAATTCAGATTGTCAAAATTGCCTTCAACATATTACCTATTGCAAATAAAACCTGCTTTATGCTGAAAATTAACCTTTAGTCTTCTCCTTTGATTAAAGCCCGCATGTCGTAGTAACTAGGTTTGTTACCCGTAAGTCTTGCGAGTATATTTTTGTACTCATTTGCTTTGCTTATTTGTTGCAGAGGAGGTTGATCCCCAAGGGATCGACTTTTGTGAGTTTTGTTGCGGTGTGGACGACTAGCTTGGCGGCCCGGTCGGATTGCCTTGTGGGTTATGGCTAACCGGTCGACTTTTGTTTATAGCCATCTTATGGCGCTTTTGCTTCCGCTGTTACTTAGCTACTTTGTGTCCTTTGGCCGGTCGTCCTTTGTGTAACAACTCTATATATTATGTATGTCTTTTGTTAGACTTGTTATTATGTGATGTATGGGATTGATGCATGCTTTTGTAAAGATGTATGTGTGCTGCAATTATAGGAAGCACATGTCCATCGAGGCACAGTGTATTTTGTTTGTAATGCTAGAGCCAATGAAAGGCTAAGTATTACAAGCTAAATAAACCGGGTCCTCACACAAGTCATAGGGAAATATATACAATAATATTCATGCAAAGCTTGGCAGATGATGGCTGTAGGGTTAGCTTGTAGAAAAGCAATATTGATAGTGAATACAATAAGTAGATTGCAAAGTTCAAGTTGAAAAAGTAATACATAAGTAAACAAGTTCTTTGAAACAGCTCGTGGACATCCTGTCCACTTTCCAGACCACTCGAAACCAATCACGACACTCTTTTCGAGAAAAGTCTACCCCTTGAATGAAATCTCCGAATATGTCCATAACCGAGGACGCGGCTATTCGAATAGATTTTACACTCTGCAAAGGTGTACAACTTTACCCACATGACATGAATTTTCTCTAGCTGGTCAGGCACCTGTCGGTACCCCGCTCACTGCCTTAGGTAAGCGATCTAGAGCACATGCCAAGGCCTTTAGAAAGATCTGTCCTGACTCGGTTCTGCCCCGCTAAGGTTTCACCATTCAGGGCCCCCTCTTGCGTCGATTCGACCACCCAAACAGAATCAAAACCAGAACATCACTAATTAGTTGACCAGGTTCACCCCATCCTGGACATGTGGTTGCACGGTAATGACCCAGATCAATGGCGCAAGGTTAAGTCCTTAGTTGGCTGCTCGGGTAGACTATCCACAGCCCATTATGCTTACGCACCCACTCTCACTTCCTGCCACTCGCCCGAACATAAAATATTTTGGGTTCAACCCGACCAAAGGACCACCCTAGTCCTGGTATAACAACTTTTAACAGCAGTGGCGTTGCCACAGTTTCATAGCTCATTTAGTCAAATTTAACATTATTAAGTCATGAGAAAACGAGACCAACGCAAGCTAAAGCAGGACTAAGCATAATACGCGCCCAGGTTGGTATTCAACAATGTCCAACTAAATAACTCATCCTACAGATGTCCAAGGATACATGCCAACATGTGGTTCTCAATTTTCCAATGAGTCATACTGTCACGAGGTTGCTTAACTACTCCTAAAAACCACTTTTATACAACTAGCCATGCATGTTTATGATAAAACAATATACTTTTTGCAACATGGGTTCAATATGATCAATGGTCTATGACTTGCCTTCGCTGTAGAGTTGCGAGTCTTCGATGAAGGTCATTGGATCCACGAACTCCTCATAGTAGCCGGAATCTACACGTACGAGAATAGCCAAATAAATAAAGCAATACCAAATAAAGACTGAAGAACTCACTAAACCAGAGTCAAAAGAAATGTTACAGAGAATAAACGGAGAAAGGAGTTTGAACCCCTCAAGAAAGAGCTTGAACAAAGGAGGATGAACTCGAGGAGGGAGATCTAAAGCACAGGGATAACAAGAGACGTAGGAGAGCTCCCGGGTGCTTTATAGGCGCGAGGAAGTCCTGAGGAAGGAACAGGTGGCAAGCAATGGAGGACGCCACATTCAATGCATGCGATAGGGGCAAGTGAGGGAGAGGATTGGGGCAGGTAAGGGAGGAGACCAAAGAGGGAAACAAGTACTGCAGAAGTGACAACATTTAATGTGACACAATAGCATTTAATGCACGAAGACTTTCGCTGCAGCAGAGACACAACGGGAGGAAGAAGAAAGTGAGCAGGACCTGCTAGGTGGGGTTAGCCAAAACTCAGGAGGGTGGTCCAACCAAAGGAGTGGTTGCACCAAAAGGGTAGTCTTTGCAAAAAGACCAGGGGGTGGTCGTGACCCAAGGGAAGGGTGGTCTTGACCGGAGGGTGGTCTTTGCAAAAAGACCGAGAGGGTGGTCTTGAGGAGGAGGAGGTTCTAAGGACAAGGAGGTCCTGAGAACAAGGAGATCCAAAGGAAAAGATCCAAAGGATGAGATCAAACGGAAGAGGATGTCCCGAGGGAGGTCCTGAACGGACAAGATGTTCACAGGGGAGGTCCTGAACAACAAAGAGGTGGCCGAAGTTAGACTGGTCGAGGCCAAAAGACTTCAGAGAGACGGAGCGGAGGGAGCCATCCGATTCAGATCGGACGATCCACAAATGTTAGGACGTTCGGACCGCCAAACGCGAAAACATGATCAAGCCGTTCAGACGTGATCGAAGGGTTCACAAAGAAAGGAACGTTCGGACCGCCGAATGTACAAAGGAGGCTGGGCCGTTCGATTCAGATCGAATGGTTTACAAAGAGAGGAACGCTCGGACGCGCGGGTTGAGTGGAAGGAAAGAGAAAAATCAAACCAAAAAACTCCAACAAACTCAAAATCAACTTGGTTAGCTGAAGTTAGATTTATTCATATTAAATCTTCGAATTTTCAAAAATCTCCAAGTTAAGCTTAAGCAATTAACAAAACCGAATGGTTATTTTTATTTTGAAAATCTTCAAAACTTTGGAAAATTGGGACGTTATACTACTCCACTACGTCTACTTCACGACAAGGCGAAAATCACTGTACGGGAAGTGGCTATATATAGCACTCACGACCTCACGCCAACTAAGGTACTGTGCAGGAAGTGGCTATATATAGCACTTACGACCTCACGCCAACTAAGGTACATAACTGGGTGGACAGTGTTTTCCTGATAGAGTGAATAGCACTTCGACGTAACAATGTGGCAGCACGGTAGAAACAGTGATATAATGGTTTACTGTAGTGGGAAACAATATAGCACATATACTGTAGTGATTGATTTGCACATTCGATTTTTAATTAGACAGTGAAGATCACATCCTAATGCCACGCATCGTAGATCATCTGTCTTTTCTCTTTCAATGTAGAGGATCATAGGTGGAGAGCTCGTTCGTACACACTTTAATTTGTTCGAGTCGCGTATATGCAGAGACAGAGAGAAAATTTGGATTCGGCTGCCACGTTTGAAATACGTGAATACCAAGAAGAACTAGATATCTTCTCGTTAAGAAGAAAAAATTACCTAAATTCGAGGCGAAGATGATGTAAACCGCACCTCCTACCGACCAAGCTAAGTCGCGCTAAATTTAATTTCTCTATGTTCTGCATGACATGGGTGACGTGTTTAATGCTTACTACTAACTTATGTATCATTTTTGAGTTGTATCAATGCGCGAGAGTTGTGCTACGATGTTCCAGCAGGACTCTACGAAGTGAGGAACTGCGAACTACTGTTGAAAAAGATCTCACGGAACAATGCCACGATCCGCGCTGCCGTACGTGCTTGTTTTTTCTACTGTGATATCAGACCATGCACAGCACAAACAACGCCTCGGCGTGACGCCCATCCATCGCAACGACAGAACAATCACGCGACTGTTTGGCTCACGACTCCCGCCCTCACGCTGCTCCTCGCGAACGCCTCTTGTCGGCGTTGATTTCAATAATTATCGGGCCAATTCGTTACACGTTGCTAAATAACTTTAATCTTGACGGTATGTTATCGGCGTTTCGCTAATATATAAGCTCTGAACTTACATGTCAATCTCAAAGTGAATAACATAGTATGAATCATGTAGTTATTTAGGATTTTTCTCATAATTATCTAGGTCTCTCTTGTGGTGTTCTCTGGGCTGTGGCAGACATCTCCACTTGATGGGCATCAGCTGCGGCGATTTCTTCGAGAGAATTCAGGCCCTCTCGCTGTTGTTCATGGTATCTTTGATAGGACATTATTGCGCGGGCTAGATCGATTGAATAAGGATAAATAGAACACCGATAAAGCATGGTTTGGGAAGTCCAAATTCCTAGTATATCCATGTAGATAGATCGGGATTTTAGTTTCCCTGAAGGCTTAAAATTTGCATTGCGCAACTAGTTTATTGGGATTAACATGATTTGCAGTTAGTTGAGTTTAGGTGATCTTTCCATCCTTTTTTAAAAATAAAAAGGCGATTTTTTTTACAATATTGAGCTAGGTAATGGAGCGGGTGCTTTGTACAATGTAATCCCTGAACCCAACAGGGCTGACTCACCGACGTCTAAACCCCGGCCCAACCGGCCCCGGTGTAAATCGAACCTGTGACCTTTCGTTTAGCACCGGATCAATCAACTGGAAAGATCTTTATTGCATGTGTGATTTTTTAAAAATAATATTATTTTAATAACAAATTACAAAGTAAAATAATTGATATTTTTTTGTAAAACTAGGTTACTGTTGCCATTCACTACCGGAAAATCTTTCTTTGCCGAGTGTTTGGATCTTGCCGAGTGCAATTTTTCGCACTGCAAAGAAGCTTTTGTCGAGTGCAAAAAAACACTTGGCAAAATAAAACACTGCAAACAAGGTCTTTGCCGAGTGTTTTTATTTTGGCACTCGGCAAAAGGTCTTTGCCGAGTGTTTTTTTGCACTGCAAACAACATCTTGCCGAGTGCCCAAATTTGGCACTGCAAAGAGGACATTGCCGAGTGTTTTTAACACTCGGCAAAATAGAACTTCAAAGCACATTTTGAAGCAAGAAATTAATTCAAATGAAAAGTTTTCAACTACAAAGTTGTATACCTTTCAAGACCTAGAACTTTATTTTGGACGCATCTTTCATTCGACAAAGTGATAGTAGACGTTGTTCACAAATCTACATTTCTCTCATTATATAGTTTTTCATGAAACTAGAAGAGAGATATATAAGATTTGTGAACAATGTTACTACCACTATGTCGGATGAACAAATGATCAAAATAAAAGTTGTATATATTCATAAGTTATACAACTTTGTAGTTGAAAACTTTTAATTTGAATTAATTTTGCCAACTTAAACTATGTTTTGAATTTCAAAATTTTAAAATTCGATTTTTTAAAGTACCTCGGATGGAGAAACTCCTAAATGAACTTTGTAGATCTAGAAAAGTTATGAAACTTTGTAGTTGACAACATTTTGATTTGAAATCATCTTGTCACGCAAAACTACGCTTGAATTTATCAAATTTGAAATTGAATTTTTCAAACGACCTCGGATGGAGAAACTACCAAAATGAAAGTTGTAGATCTCAAAAGTTAAGAAACTTTGTAGTTGACAACTTTTTGATTTGAATTCGTTTAGAGCCTCAAACAAGCAATTTATACTCGGTTTCAGATAATATACTGGAACCAAATGCAACATGTACATAAGTGATAGTGTAGTGCGGTGGTAGAGGAGGCTTAGCGCGAGGAGAGGTTGCGTTCGAACCCACGGCCGCGGATCGCGTGAAAATGCCGGACTTGCCTGGGCCTCCTCCTATTAAAAAAATGTTTTGCTATTTTTTCAGCTTTTTAAAATCAAACTTTGCGAGTGTTTTTCTAAGATTTCGGCAAAGGTTTCACGAGTGCCCGACAAAGACACTGCAAAGGAGCCTTGCCGCCCATTTTTCGCGAGTGGCCTTTGCCGAGGCAAGACTCGCAAAGCCTTTGCCGAGTAATTGGCTTTGCCGAGTGCCTCAGGCACTCGGCAAAGCCGCTTTTTCCGGTAGTGATTCTAACCGAAGACAACATCAATAACAGGTCCCTGCCGCCAATTGAACCTGCAACAGGGTCATGTCGCCATTTCAATTGATGACAGGGCGATAGAGCCCTGTCGCCGGTTCAATTGGCGACAGGGTCATGTATTTTTTTACTGGTGTGTACAGAATTTAGCCTAAATATTTAGTAATTTTTTAGTAATATCTTGAAGTGACCGTATAGTTCGGAATCCGAAATTGAAGACAACAAAATACGAAGTAAAGAATGCGAGATCGCCGGTGCTCAGCAAGGAGAGGGATCATGCGCGTGGCCAACGAATTTGCCGGCGAGATTCAGGCGTGGATCGATCGCGAGAGCATCACGCGCCTCGTTGCTGCGTTACGACGGTCGGGCGGTGGTGCCACCCGCGCGCTCCTCGCGGAGCTTGAGATGTGGCTGCTGTCTGTTGGTCGGATCAACCCATGGCTCTAGTGCACGCTGGTCCGCTTCAACAAGGACATGTTTGTGGGGCCGGTCCTGATGGGCCCCATCGTCGGCGCGCTGGCTACCTCTGCGTCCGCCTCACTTGCGTCGCTTCATGTGCTAGATGGCCTCACGGTCTCCATCCGAAGCCCACTCATGGACAAGCTCCACACGCACGGTGAGCCCCGCGGCTCGTCGCGTTGCTATGCGCCGTCGACCCCCACATTTGTGCGCTCACACTGGAGTTCGCCCTACACATCGGGTACTATGGGCACAAGGAGGTCGTGGAAGCGCTGCTCACCGAGGGCCTCGTCAACCGCCTCCTCTGCCTCCAACACTCCAAGCTCGACGGGTCACTCACGGAGACGGACGCCTCCTATCGCTCCTCACAATAGAAGCCAGACGACAAAGGCAGAGTCTACTTGGTCACACTCCTAGGGTAGCGGCGCCGTGCGGCGGCGCTGTCTTCACAGTGGCTGTTTGTGAGCGTGGTGGCGCGGTTCGCAGGTGGGAGAGAGAAGAGAGAGGGTGTCGAGGAGATCGTAGAAGGAAGAAGACGAGGTAAGACAATGATTTTAAGGTTTAATGATCACTCCAACTAACGGATTTGATGAAAATGGCACGGTGAGATTAAAATAGACTCTCGTTGGTACATAAGGGAGATTAAAATAAACTCTCGTTGGTACATAGGGGAGATAACTTTTTTAGTGGTACAGGAGGAATCGAGACAACTTTGAGTGACATATGAGGAATTTTTCATTTTCTTAGTACTGCTATTTTGTTTAAGACTTCGACACTACTGATAATTTGCGTAGACCTGCAAAAATAGTAGTGTGGGTCTTGCTTTTGATACTTATACCTTCTATAAAATATTTGGTTAATCTGAAGAAAAAACGGTAGAGATTGGAGAAGGACTTGGCCGGTTGGGGCGTGCACACACAAGTAGGCTTGTGTAGGACAAGGGCGTGAAGGCGTGAAGCTGATGAGTGCAGGCTGGCAATGGAAAAAGCACATGCACCGGCACCGCTACTCGTACTACGGCAGGAGGAGAACCTCACATTTCATCTTCCTGGATGTGCTAGTCCTACAGAAAGATCTTGCATTTCATATCCAAACAAGACCTAAAAGACAAGACATTTTTTAGAGAATACATGGATGACGCATACTACACGCACACCGCACTTTATGATACATCCGTGTGCGTGTTCACTACATATGCTACAAATGTTTTGAGAATTTTTATATTATTTAATTCTTTAATAATAATATTTTAAAGTTAACACATCGTTAACTTTATTTTCAATTCTGACCCATTTGATCATGACATAACGCGAGGTGTGGCAAAACCACTCTGTTACGCCACTGTTCTCGACGTGGCCAAACATACCACGCAAGCTCTTGTCCGCACACCATGCCAGCGTGGAGGACTTGTATGGCTGTTGTCATGCCCACACTCATGGCGTGACAAGCCCCTTGTCACACCAACTCGCGTGGCGTGACAGTGCCAGCTATTTTTGAAGGTGTTCCCGCTTCTAGTGTTATCAAACGTGTGTTTGTCTGGCACAAGTTCTTTTGAAATAAAGTATGCACCTGCAATTTTCATACATTAGAATAATTTAATGTGAGACTCCGGTTTATTTAGCTTGTAATGCTTAGCCTTCTATTGACATGCCAGGTAGATTATTTGTACAAGTGCTCCCCAAGGTGATGAACTGGGTCGGATATATCGTTTGTTCTGCAATTCTTCAATTTGTTTCTTCAGCTCTGCTAACTCATTGGCTGGTATTCGATAGGGTCGCTTCGAGATTGGGGTTGTCCCGGGACTAAGTCAATTAAGAACGTTATATCCCTATCCGGTGGCATGCCAGGTAGATCATCAGGGAAGACATCGGAGTATTCTCGTACTATTCGTCATCAAACGAAACTAAAAGGAAAAAGGATCTATGGGGTGGATGGGGTGTAATCGGGGGAGTTGCAGGTACTGGCTTGGCCCGCCTTGTAGAGAGCCAGTGCGCTCACCGCCTTGACTTCTCCTCCGTGGCTTCTAATCTCCCCTGAACTAGGTACAGCTCGTCCAGTGTGTTGCCATAGGCGTAATCCATCGCCTTAGCTAGATCTACCTGATGGGTAATCTCCGGAGAATCCTCATTATCCGCTGAGCCGAAGGCACTACCCAGTCGGGTGGGAATGTGCATCGGGTAGTAGTGGAACCCGGTGTCCTGGAGGCGACGGTCATAGGAATATCGGAGTCTGCGAACGGCCTCCCTTACTACGTCCTGGATGCCGTCAGTGAAGGTCTCCCAACGCATTGGGGCGTCGAAGATGTGGAATATCATATCATGTGCCAGGTTAGAGTAGAGGATAACCTCCAACCTCTAGCGTTCCTGTCGTCCCACTATATACTTGTAGCCTTGATACGTGGGTCTCTTCTTGAAGTCCAAATGTTGCATCATTTTCCACAGTATGTCGGCCCATTCTCCAGCAAAGATTCCGTGGGAGATGCGGGTGGGTCTCTCGGCCATCTACAATTTTAGAAAATATAAGAGTTTAGAAATATTTTAACAGAGAAAGGATGAGTAAGACTCTGGAAGACAGTTAAATAATTTTAAAATTTTGAAAATAATCCCTAATGGTTTTACCATTTCTACCGTGGGTCATGACCTACAATCGATATGGTTCTGATACCACTTTTGTCGAACCCGGGAGCGAAGGATCCCGAATTCTCTGTGTTCATACACCGGTCCAGGATTTCCAGTGTACACAGTCTCACAAAATGGATATCACAATCATATCACAAAAACGTAAATAACATTAAGTAGTCAAATGTTTAATACAAATGAGTCTGAACAACAAATATCAAATATCAAATAACACTGCGGAAGCATAGTAATATAAGTGAGCCACACGATGCGCCACAGGCAATCGTCTGGGGTCGAAGGCCTACTCGTCCTGGTCCTCACCGTCGAGGAAAAAGTCTTCTCCTGAATAAGAGTTATTCAGCAAGAGTGAGCACAACTACCGTGCTCGCAAGCTACACCCACTATGGAATGGAAATGCATGCATAAGGTAACAAGTGAATAACGCCGGGGTTATTTTGCGTAAAGTAACTTTTTCAGTTTAAATATCTATAGTAATTTCTAAGGCTATTTTCATATTATAACTAAAATCAGATTTTAAAATGACCATGTTATAATATGGATAACCTCCAATGAATAAGTGAATGATACCCTCCTACACATGGCTGACTGCCCAAAATTCCATAAGGATTAACCATCCTCAATCATTTGATAAAACATTTTGAAAACCAAAAACAAATCTAACTTCAAGTGGCCTTGCTAGCATATCCATGACCGCGGACGCGGCTATTCGACTAGTTTCTACTCTGCAGAGTTTGTATAACTTTACCCACACGAGATGACATGCTCATTATGTCGGCCAAAGCACGCTTCCGTAGGTGTGTGACTGAGCAATTATCATGAGGCCTTTACAATGTGATGTCCTAGTGTACTTATGCCCGCTAAGATTTCACCCCTTTGGACTAACCGTCCTCCGGAAGCCCCCTCTTGCGCAAGGTGGGAATAAAGAGTCTAACCGACACCCACACATCATCATGGCACAAATACACTAAAACACTACAAGTTAATTAGCCAAATCCTGCCCATACAGGACATGTGGTGGTACGGTAAGGCATAGCAATAAGCGGCTCAAAGACCGGTCCTCAATTGATTTGGGCGTCTGTCCAACAAACCCTGAGGTTTAATCTTAACCAGATTAAACCCGTGCATTAACCTGCACCCACCATTCAACCAATTCGCCCAAGTCTAAATCTATTTTTGATTTTATTTTGAGTAAATCCCTCTTTATAAATCCATGTGGTAAAAACAATACCACCATGTCAAGTTTGAAACAAATTTGTAAGAAAATTGGCTAAACCTTCCCAAATTCATAAGTGTGAACCAAGCCTGGCTAAGCATAAGACTAGTTTTGGTAATATCTTGTCTATGGTGTCAATGCATTCAAGTACAATATTCAAATTGGCCATACAATGAATCCTTGGAGTAACTATATATAAAATAGGGCATTGAAATATCTGTATAAACATATGCATGCATTAGATAATTTAAAAACTAAAAATAAATTTAAATTACTGGGAGAAATATGATCAATGGTATAACTTGCCTTCGTTGACGTCCTAGAAATCTAAGTCCTCGGAATGGTCAAACTCTCCGGAGTCGTCGAAGTCTATACGCGAAAATACGACAAATTCAAATTCAAAAAGATAGCTCAAACTAACTCTAAATTGAAATATTTTTCTTTACTTAGCTAGATTATAATTTTATATAAATTTTGCAATTTGAATCACCCAATTTGGAGTTCAGATGCAAAAGTTATGAATTTTTGAAGTTTAAATCAATTTAAAAACCTAAATTCTGAATTTATTAGATTTTCATGATTTATTTTTCTAAAGGAAATTCTAATTATTGCGCAGGGATGACGTCAGCTCACAGTATTTTGATTTTTCGTCCGAATTCCTTTTCTAAAGAAAATTCCTAGAGTCACTGACATGTGGGCCCCCTGGTCAAAGACCAGGTCCACGGACGATCAACGGACCACAGTGGACTCGGCTCACGGGAATAGTACGCGAGTGAGGGTGGGCTGGCGCGGGGTGACGTGGTTGCCACGTAGGCGTTCACGTGGGCAGTGAATCGGCTCTGGAGCTGAGGTGGCTCCGACGCGGCATCTACGTGGCCGAGCCACGTAGGCATGAGCGGCGGCGGCGGCGGGACCGAGGGTCGCCGGCGTTGTGGTGCGCGGTGGTGTCCGACGAGGATACCAAAAGAAAGAGGGAGAGGTGGTGAATATGATGCGCTCACCCACATGTCGAGAGAAGGACAGATGCGGTCGGCGGCGAGGAAGAAGCGGCGGCGCCGTTGGGGTCGACGGTGAAGGGGGTGCTCGAGGATCCTCCGGTGACGAGGGTGAGCGCACCGGCTTCGCGGGGTCATGGCGATGACGATGGTGGTGGTGGCGAGGGCGCGGCGTCGATGGCGGCGACGCAATTGGCGGCGAGAGCTCGCGGCTTGGCGGCGACGAAAACCTTGATTACGGCGAGACGGGTGCGAGAAGAGAGGAGTGGGTGGTGCGATCGGAGTGAGGTGAAACAGGGGCTCGCTGTGCTCCCTTTTATAGGGCAAGGGGAGGCCGGGAGCAGCGGGGCGACGTGGGGAACGTGGTGGCGGCAGTTTGCGAGTTCGTGGCGTGGGTGAAGAGAAAGAGGGGGAAAGGGTGGGGATCGTGTGCGGCGACGGGCGCGGGTCTCGTGCGCACAACACGGGGAAGTCGGGGAGTTGGAGAAGGCTGTTAGCGAAGCTCGACTGCGGACGGCAATGGCGGCGGTTGCGCGGAGAAGAAGGTGGGGGAGAAGATGACGCAGAACCGTTGGATTTTGATCCAACGGGCAAGATCGTTAGCGGTGACGTGAAGGTAGCGGGGTGCACGACTTGTTGGATTTTAATCCAATGGTTGGGACTTGATGAGGGTAGAAGAACGTGGGTGAATCCTGGCCATTGGATTCTGATCGGAGGGTCCACGCTGATGGAGACGTTCGGGCCTCCCGAAGGCATAGCAAGATCTGGCCGATGGTTTTTGATCGGAAAGCTCACGTTGATTGTAACGTTTGGACCACCCGAATAAACATCATGATCTGGCCGTTGGATTTTGATCCAACGGCCGATGTTGCGCAAGGCGAAGAGAAATGGGGTGTTGCGGGTCGTTGGATTCAGATCCAATGGTTGGCAAGGATTGGGCTCGGGCGCGTGCGGCTTGGGTCTTTGGGCGCGCGTAGGGCGAGGGTTTGGGTCGAGGCCTTTGGGTTTCGGCCCAAAGCCAGATTTTGATTTTCTATTGTTTTAATTCTGATAATTCAATTAAGCTTTAGAAAATAGCAAAATAATTTCAAAAATTATTGAAAAATTCACAAACATTCCCATGATCATTTTGGACTTAATAAAATTATTTCCAACTCAATGTTGGCTTTTAATTTTGCAAATAAATTCGTTTTGACTTTAAAATAATTATAAAAAGCTTTCAAAAATTCTACAAAAATACATAAATTTTAATTTCTACTGAAATTTAAAAATTGGGCTGTTACAAACCTACCCCTCTTAAGGGAATCTCGACCCCGAGATTCAGACTTGGTCAACAAAAAGGTCGGGATAGTTGGTCTTGAGGTCTTCTTCCTTCTCCCATATGGCTTCACTTTCTGGGTGATGACTCCACTGCACCTTGTATGATCGGATTATCCTGCTCCTGGTAACACGTTCCGCGACATCCAGAATTTTGATTGGTCACTCCACATAAGTGAGATCTTCTTTGAGATCACAACACTCTAGGAGTGTGTGGTCTTCTGGTACTCGAAGGCATTTCTTTAATTGTGACATGTGGAAGACATTATGCACTGCTGACAAGGCTTCCGGCAGCTCAAGTTGATATGCAACTTCACCTCTTCTGGCTAGAATCTTGAATGGTCCCACAAATCTGGGTGCAAGTTTTTCCTTCGTCCGGAATCTTCTTACTCCTCTGAGTGGAGTAACTCTGAGATAGACAAAGTCTCCTACCTCAAAGTTTAATTCCCTCCAACGGTTATCAGCATAACTCTTTTGTCGGGTTTGTGCCACTCTCAGGTGTTCCTATATGGCTTTTACCTTACCTTTAGCATCTTTGATCAACTCAGGTCCAAAGAGCTGATGTTCTCCTACTTGATCCCATAGGAGTGGAGTTCTGCACTTTTTGCCATATAAAGCTTCAAATGGAGACATTTGCAAACTGGCTTGATAGCTATTGTTATACGAGAATTCTGCATATGGCAAATTCTTGTCCCAACTTTGTTCATAGTCTAGGGCACAGGCTCGAAACATATCTTCAAGAACTTGGTTGGTGCGTTCCGTCTGGCCATCTGTCTGGGGATGATAGGTTGTACTAAAGTTGAGTTTGGTCCCTAAAGATTCATGCAAACTCTGCCAAAATCTTGATGTAAACTAGAAACCTCTGTCGGACACGATCTTCTTGGGTACTCCGTGTAGACAGACGATCCTGGCCACATACAACTCTGCTAACTGGCTGCTTCTGTATGTAGTCTTGACGGGGATGAAGTGAGCTACCTTGGTCAACCGATCAATTATCACCCAGATAGAATCATATCCTGATTGGGTCCTAGGAAGTCCAGTGATGAAGTCCATGCCAATTTTCTCCCACTTCCATTCTGGGATTGGTAATGGCTGCAACAATCCAGCTGGTCTTTGATGTTCTACCTTGACTCGCTGACACACATCACAACAGGCGACGAACTCAGCATCTCGCTTCATGCTGACCCACCAGTATTTTTCTTTTAGATCCTAGTACATCTTGGTGCTTTCGGGGTGGATGAAGTAAGGCAGTTCATGTGCTTCCTTCATAATCGACTATTTTAGCTCCTGCTGGTCAGGTACACAGATGCGATTCTCAAACCACATTGTTCCTTGTTCATCTTCGGAGAATCCTGGGGCCTTGCCTCTTCGCATATTCTTCTTGATCTCTTTAATATCTTCATCTTCTAGCTGTTTTTCTCTGATCTGACTTTGAAGTGTAGGTTGTACTTCTAAAGCATTCACACAATCTTGGCTGACAATCTCTAAGTTCAGATGCTTCAACTCTTCATACAGCTCGAGCTGATCCTTCTGCACCATAATGATATTACAATAGGCCTTTCTACTCAAGGCATCCGCAACTACATTTGCTTTGCCCGGATGATAGTGAACTCGAGGTCATAATCTTTTATTAACTCCAACCATCTTCTCTGTCGAAGATTTAGTTTTGCCTCCGTGAAGATGTATTTCAGACTTTTATGATCCGTGAAAATCTCACAGCGATTACCAATGAGATAATGCCGTCAGATCTTCAAAGCATGCACAATCGCTGCTAACTCAAGATCATGTGTCGGGTAATTCCCTTCATATGGCCTCAACTGCCTCGATGCATAAGCCACTACTTTGTCTTCCTACATTAACACACATCCGAGACCTTGACGGGATGAGTCGCAGAAAATCTCGAAATCCTTACGGATATCAGGTAGGACTAGCACAGGTGCTGAGACTAGCCTCTTCTTCATGTCTTGGAAACTTTCTTCACAGGCATCTATCTATTCAAATTTCTTTTCTTTCTTTAGAAGTTGGGTCATGAGTCTTGCAATCTTAGAGAAATTTTCAATGAACCTGCGGTAATAACCCGCCAGTCCAAGGAAACTTCTCAACTCAGTGACTGTCCTGGGTTGCTTCCAATCTATTATTGCCTCAACCTTGGCGGGATCAACTGCAACTCCTCCTGCTGACACTATATGTCCAAGGAAAGCCACTTGACTTAGCCAGAATTCACTTTTACTGAACTTGGCGTAGAGCTGATGCTCTCTGAGTTTGTCCAGAATCATTCTGAGATGCTTTTCATGTTCTTCTTCATCCTTCGAGTAGATGAGAATGTCATCGATGAACACTACCACAAACTTATCTAGGAATTTCATGAACACTTTGTTCATCATATTCATGAAATAAGCAGGGGCGTTAGTCAAACCGAAAGACATTATTGTAAACTCGTACAGTCCATATCTGGTGGTGAAGGCTGTCTTCGGAATATCTTCTGGTCTGATCTTCAGTTGGTGATAGCCAGATCTCATATCAATCTTTAAGAAGACACTTGCTCCTTTTAGCTGATCAAACAGATCGTCGATCCTGGGTAATGGATACTTGTTCTTGATTGTCACCTCATTGAGTGATCTGTAATCCACACACATCCTCATACTATTGTCCTTCTTCTTGACGAATAGTACTGGTGCTCCCCAAGGTGATGAACTGGGTCGGATATATCCTTTGTTCTGCAATTCTTCAATTTGTTTCTTCAGCTCTGCTAACTCATTAGCTGGCATTCCATAGGGTCGCTTCGAGATTGGGGCTGTCCTGGGGACTAAGTCAATTAAGAACTTTATGTCCCTATCCGGTGGCATGCCAGGTAGATCATCAGGGAAGACATCGAAGTATTCTTGTACTATTCGTCATCAAACAAAACTAAAGGGAAAAAGGATCTATGGGGTGGATGGGGTGTAATCGGGGGAGTTGCAGGTACTGGCTTGGCCCGCCTTGTAAAGAGCCAGTGCGCTCACCGCCTTGACTTCTCCTCCGTGGCTTCTAATCTCCCCTGAACTAGATACAGCTCGTCCAGGGTGTTTCCATAGGCGTAATCCATCGCCTTGGCTAGATCTACCTAATGGGTAATCTCCGGGAATCCTCATTATCCGCTGAGCGGAAGGCACTGCCCAGTCGGGTGGGGATGTGCATCGGGTAGTAGTGGAACCCGGTGTCCTGAAGGCGATGGTCATAGGAATATCGGAGTCTGTGAACGACCTCCCTTGCTGCGTCCTGGATGCCGTCACTGAAGGTCTCCCAACGCATTGGGGCGTCGAAGATGTGGAATGCCGTATCATGTGCCAGGTTAGAGTAGAGGATAACCTCCACCCTCCAGCGTTCCTGTTGTACTACTATATACTTGTAGCCTTTACGTGGGTCTCTTCTTGAAGTCCAAATGTTGCATCATTTTTCACAGTATGTCGGCCCATTCTCCAGCAAAGATTCCGTGGGAGATGCGGGTGGGTCTCTCGGCCATCTTCTATTTTAGAAAAGACAAGAGTTTAGAAATCTTTTAACAGAGAAAGGATGAGTAAGACTCTGGAAGGTAGGTAAATAATTTTAAAATTTTGAAAATAATCCCTAATGGTTTTACCATTTCTACCGTGAGCCATGACCTACAGTCGATATGGCTCCGATACTACTTTTGTTGAACCCGGGAGCGAAGGATCCCGAATTCTCTGTGTTCATACACCGGTCCAGGATTTCCAGTGTACACAGTCTCACAAAATGGATATCACAATCATATCACGAAAACATAAATAACAT
This sequence comes from Ampelocalamus luodianensis, assembly GCA_036346255.1. NCBI lineage: Eukaryota > Viridiplantae > Streptophyta > Magnoliopsida > Poales > Poaceae > Ampelocalamus > Ampelocalamus luodianensis. The sequence continues at coordinate 13,849,889 of CM070631.1, forward strand.
TAAGTAGTCAAATGTTTAATACAAATGAGTCTGAACAACAAATATCAAATATCAAATAACACTGCGGAAGCATAGTAATATAAGTGAGCCACACGATGCGCCACAGGCAATCGTCTGGGGTCGAAGGCCTACTCGTCCTGGTCCTCACCGTCGGGGAAAAAGTCTTCTCCTGAATAAGAGTTATTTAGTAAGAGTGAGCACAACTACCGTGCTCGCAAGCTACACCCAGTATGGAATGGAAATGCATGCATAAGGTAACAAGTGAATAAGGCAGGGGTTATTTTGCGTAAAGTAACTTTTGCAGTTTAAATATCCATAGTAATTTCTACGGCTATTTTCATATTATAACTAAAATAGATTTTAAAATGACCATGTTATAATATGGATAACCTCCAATGAATAAGTGAATGATACCCTCCTACACATGGCTGACTACCCAAAATTCCATAAGGATTAACTATCCTCAATCATTTGATAAAACATTTTGAAAACCAAAAACAAATCTAACTTCAAGTGGCCTTGCTAGCATGTTCATGACCGCGGACGCGGCTATTCGAATAGTTTCTACTATGCAGAGTTTGTACAACTTTACCCACACGAGATGACATGCTCATTATGTCGGCCAAAGCACGCTTCCGTAGGCGTGTGACTGAGCAATTATCATGAGGCCTTTACAATGTGATGTCCTAGTGTACTTATGCCCGCTAAGGTTTCACCCCTTTGGACTAACCGTCCTCCGAAGCCCTCTGCGCCTGTGGAATAAAGAGTCTAACCGACACCCACACATCATCATGGCACAAATACACTAAAACACTACAAGTTAATTAGCCAAATCCTGCCCATACAGGACATGTGGTGGTACGGTAAGACATAGCAATAAGCGGTTCAAAGACCGGTCCTCAATTGACTTGGGCGTCTGTCCAACAAACACTGATCTTTAATCTTAACCAGATTAAACCTGTGCATTAACCTGCACCCACCATTCAACCAATTCGCCCAAGTCCAAATCCATTTTTGATTTTATTTTGAGTAAATCCCTCTTTATAAATCCATGTGGTAAAAAACAATACCACCATGTCAAGTTTGAAACAAATTTGTAAGAGAATTGGCTAAACCTTCCCAAATTCATAAGTGTGAACCAAGCCTGGCTAAGCATATGACTAGTTTTGGTAATATCTTGTCTATGTTGTCAAGGCATTCAAGTACAATATTCAAATTGGCCATACAATGAATCATTGGAGTAACTATATATAAGAGGGCATTGAAATATCTGTATAAACATATGCATGCATTAGAGAATTTACAAACTAAAAATAAATTTAAATTACTGGGAGCAATATGATCAATGGTATAACTTGCCTTCGTTGACGTCCTAGAAATCTAAGTCCTCGGAATGGTCAAACTCTCCGGAGTCGTCGAAGTCTATACGAAAATACGACAAATTCAAATTCAAATTCAAATAATTCAAAAAGATAGTTCAAACTAACTCCAAATTGAAATATTTTACTTGAGGTAGCTAGATTATAATTTTATATAAATTTTGCAACTTGAATCACCCAATTTGGAGTTCAGATGCAAAAGTTATGAATTTTTGAAGTTTAAATCTATTTAAAAACCTAAATTCTGAATTTATTAGATTTTTCTGATTTATTTTTCTAAAGGAAATTCTAATTATTGCGCAGGGATGATGTGAGCTCTCAGTATTTTGATTTTCCGGCCGAATTCCTTTTCTAAAGAAAATTCCCAGAGTCACTGACATGTGAGTCCCCTGGTCAAAGACCAGGTCCACGGGCGATCAGCGGACCACAGTGGACTCGGCACAGAGGAATAGTGCGCGAGTGAGGGTGCGCTGGCGCAGGGTGTCGTGTTTGCCACGTAGGCGTGCACATGGGCAGTGAATCGGCTCTGGAGCTGAGGTGGCTCCGACGCGGCATCTGGGTGGCCGAGTCACGTAGGCACGAGCGGCGGCGGCGTCGGGACCGAGCGTCGCCGGTGTTGTGGTGCGCGGCGGTGTCCGGCGAGGATACCAAAAGAAAGAGGGAGAGGTGGTGAATATGATGCGCTCACCCACACGTTGAGAGAAGGACGGATGCGGCCGGCGGCGAGGAAGAAGCGGCGGCGTGGTTGGGGTCGACGGTGAAGGGGGTGCTCCGACGATCCTCCGGCGACGAGGGTGAGCGCACCGGCTTCGCGGGGTCATGGCGATGATGATGGTGGTGGTGGCGAGGGCGCAGCGTCGATGGCGGCGGCGCAATCGCGGCGAGAGCTCGTGGCTTGGTGGCGACAAAAACCTTGATTACGGCGAGACGGGTGCGAGAAGAGAGGAGTGGGTGGTGCGATCGGAGTGAGGTGAAACAGGGGCTCGCTGTGCTCCCTTTTATAGGGCAAAGGGAGGCCGGGAGCGGCGGGGCGATGTGGGGAACGTGGCGGCGGTGGTTTGCGATTTCGTGGCGTGCGTGCGGAGAAAGAGGGGGAAAGGGTGGGGATCGTGTGCGCACGACGAGGGGAAGTCGGGGGTGTTGGAGAAGGCTGTTAGCGAAGCTCGAGTGCGGACGGCAATGGCAGTTGTTGCGAGGAGAAGAAGGTCGGGGAGAAGATGACGCGGAGCCGTTGGATTTTGATCCAACGGGCAGGATCGTTAGCGGTGACATGGAGATAGCGGGGTGCACGACTTGTTGGATTTTAATCCAACGGTTGGGACTTGATTAGGGTAGAAGAACGTGGGTGAATCCCGGCCATTGGATTCTGATCGGAGGGTCCACGCTGATGGAGACGTTCGGGCCTCCCAAAGGCATAGCAAGATCTGGCCGATGGTTTTTGATCGGAAGTCTCACGTTGATTGTGACGTTCGGACCACCCGAATAAACATCACGATCTAGCCGTTGGATTTTTATCCAACGACCGATGTTGTGCAAGGCGAAGAGAAAAGGGGTGTTGCGGGCCGTTGGATTCAGATCCAACGGTTGGCAAGGATTGGGCTCGGGCGCGTGCGACTTGGGCTATTTTGGGCCGCGCGCGGGGTGAGGGTTTGGGCCGAGGCCTTTGGGTTTCGACCAAAGCCAGATTTTGATTTTCTATTTGTTTTAATTCTGATAATTCAATTAAGCTTTAGAAAATAGCAAAATAATTCCAAAAATTTTGGAAAAATTCACAGACATTCCCATGATCATTTTGGACTTAATAAAATTATTTCCAACTCAATGTTGGCTTTTAATTTTGCAAATAAATTCGTTTTGACTTTAAAATAATTATAAAAAGCTTTCAAAAATTCTACAAAAATACATAAATTTTAATTTCTACTGAAATTTAAAAATTGGGATGTAACACTTACCAAGCATGTCTATAACCTAGGACGAGGCTATTCGAATAGTTTGAGCCCTGCAGGGGTGTACTAATGTACCCACATTTCGGACCGCCTTTTTGCCACTAGATGAAGCACACTTCCTTTGGTATGCTGGCACGGCTAAGTCCTACGAGACATTTTCAATGGATTGCATTAATCAAGAGTCGCACGTATGGGGTTGACCCTTGGTGACCTGCCGACAACAAAGATCACAAGGACCCATACGTTGAGTCGGAACACCGACCCAGCCGAAACAACTGCGGGTGTCCTAGGTATGGAGAACCTAACCGGAATCCCCATCCCTCTCATCCCAAAACAAACACTAACAACTACCACCAGCGACTCATCAATTAATACATCGCAAAGTACTAAGTCAAGAGAGGTCCCATATATCTCTAGTGTGGTTAGCACGCAAATATCGCTTGGCTTAGTGACACAAGTAACTCGGTCCTTGATGACCCGGGCACCATTCCAGTCACATCATAAGATCACACCATCGTACCATTGTGCCCAAGTCTAAAACATTTTATTTTCAGTTTTGGTTTGCACAAATAAACAAAGCACAAGATATTGATCATAAGTAATAATAAGTTTTGTGTGATCAAGGTCATCGACTAAGTCGATAACCGCCTAATTCTACCGGTAACTAAGCATTGCTAAGCATCATATCGTAAAGACAATAAAAAACCATAAATCATTCACCGGGCTCTAATTCACCAGTGAGGATAATAACCTAGGGCAATGGCGGGGGTGAACAATTTCAAGGCAACAATGCAATAGAATTAGCTACCTCTAATCGACAAAAAATAACTTTGACACAAGAAGCATGCATACTTAGTTTTTGCAAACAAGATATTAAACTTTAAAAGTAATATGAGAAATATGATCAAATGATGCTACATCTGCTTGCCTTGTTGGAGATCACTGGTTTCTGCAGAGGGTCACTCTCGCAATCAATAATTTCTTTGGAACCTATCGCAAGAACGAGAAAACTCAATAAAAACGACGAACACTAAAAAAAAACTCAAAATCCAAAGTGCTCCAAAATCTATGAAATTTACACAGCAGGTAGAGCATGATTTTATATAAATTTACCAACAAGAATCATTTGATTTGGATTAAGTATGGAAAAGTTATGGCATAATTAAGTTCAGTCTGTTGGATAATTTAAAATTAATTGCTATCTGTTATTGTTCATAACACAAATTTCCAGAAAGTTTTTGAACATAAATTTTTTATGGTAGGTAGATATTGACATCTTAAGGTTAGCAAAATTTAGTTTACTTCATTTGGAGTTGAAATGAATTTATTATGATTTTTCTAAGTTATGAAACTAGGGCATAATCAATTTCAGAGATAAGGACCACATTAAAACCTATTCTACACTAAAGAATGCTAACAGAGAAACCTAACAACCCTTAGTTTGCTAAATTCAAAGTTACAGAGAGAAAGTTATGCATTTTTAAAGTTCAAAGCAATTAACAATTTGCAAATAAAAGCTTTCAGGCCTTTTCCTTAAAAACCAACTCAATCTGGGGAGGTCTTGGGCCGTTGATCCAAAATCGCACGGCTCACGAACACGAGCGCGCAATACACACGAACACCCATGCGAAAGGACTTCAACGCGCCCAGAGTAGGTCTTAACCGTTATATCAAGATTTGACGATCCAGATCTAACAAAGAGGTCCTAAGAGTGGAGGTCTACTGAAGGAGGTTCTGACGGCTAAGATCTCACGGGGGAGGTCCTAACAGTCGAGATCTCCAGAGGGAGGTCCTCACGGTTGAGATCTAAGAGAGGGGAGGTTCTGAACGATCCAGATTTCCAATGGGAGGTTCTGGATGGCTCAGATCTACCCAGGGAGAGGTCCTAGAGGTCAAGTTCTAACAAGGGGAAGGTCATGAGGTTTCCTTTGCAAAGAGGACCCCAAGGGTGGTCCCGAGGGTGGTTTCTGCAAAATGACTACGGGATGTCTTTTGCAGAACCACAGAGAGTGGTCCTAACAGTCCAGATTAAACCTAAAGAGGACTTAACAACTAAGATCTAATCTAAGAGGTCCTGAAGGTTGTCAAGGAGGTGGTCTAGCGTACGACAACAGGAGGTCATGGTCCACATGTAAACGACATAAGATTCATTTCCGACAGCCATTAAATGACAATCATCAAGCTACAGTGACTGTCCGAGTAAGGCACGACAAAAACCCGAAGTTTGAATTTGAGCTCACCACCGGTGACTCCGGCCACGGTGGTGAGAACTAAGGGCACCAATGGGTTCACAATAATGTTGTGCACCCACCGGGCCTACTCTCGACGGCGGCGGCGGCCCAGAACGCCGGCGAGCCGGAGAGAGGTGATGAGGACCGACACGACTAAACACGAAAACAACAAAGAGCTCCGCATTGTTCCGAAAAGCAGGTGCTCACACCTCTAGGGACTAATAAGAGGTTACCTGAGGACAGAGAAGGCAAGGAGATAGTCGGAGGAGCTCCGGCGACCAAGTATCTTGTCGGAGTTGGGGAAGATGATGGAGATAGGGAGTTTTGAGCAAAAAAGAAGTGAACTAGAGTAAAGGTAGCTTCAATATAGCCCATAGAACGTCCATGAGCACATAATTGAAAGGTTGAGATGCTTACCGGCACTGAGGAAGAAAAGGGTGAGTTTGGCCGACAAAGAGCAAGTCCTCATATTTGACAATCTCTGTGAAGGTCAAACAAAATAAGTTAGGGGAAATGCTCAAGGTGACCAGATGAACAAGTTGACATGCCAAGAGTTGCAATTGAACCACTGGAGCCCTGAGGTCAACGAGGAGCTCCAAGGTCTAGCAATGGCGAAAAGTGTTCTCGGGTGTTTGGGCTCAAGCAACAGAGAGGAAAGCTAGGCTTGCAAGAGGGTGTCTAAAAGAAGCTTAAGGAGGAGCTCAGGGTTCTTTTATAGCTGGAGAGCAACGAGAAGCAAGGGCAGTGCCCCATGGGTGCACTGAGTCAAAAAGCTCTTGCCATGGCGCACTCGATTTGACAGGGGCAGATGGAAGGGGACTTTTGGGGCAAAGCTCTGACCAGCATTTAATGTATGGCAGTAAAGAGCCGTTGAAGGACTCCCATGGGGTGACAAGGCACTGCAAACCTCACTGCCATGGCTCTGGCACACACGCACGCACGAAGATGATGATGACCAGGCTCGGGGAGGTCCCACCAGTCAGTGAAAGAGCTCAAGTGGACTGGTCAAAGAACATAATGTTTGGGTTAAGTGTTGAGACCGAATTGGCGAGGTCTTGACGGTTGGATTTGAAACGAAGGCCCCTGATTTTTAAGTAAGGTTCGGAGGTCTTAACGCTCAAGGAGATCTGAGACACAGATCAAGATATGGACGACCCACGATTACCAAGGCGCTAATAGAGGTGGTCGCCCGAGGTGGTCTGGAGGGTCGTCTTTGCAAAAACGCCAAAGGTGGTCTAAGGGTGGTCTTTGAGGAGGTCTTGGAGGAGGTCTTTGGACCCGACCCGAGGTGGTCTTTGCAAAGATATAACGGGTGGTCCAAGGGGTGGTTCGAGAGGGTGGTCTAAGCGACCTAAGGATTGTGGCGGTTAGATTAAGATCTAACGGCTGAGAAGCGCTGGCGCATTCGGGTAGCCCGAAGTTCACGGAAATGTGGACCGCCCGATGGGGATCCAACGGCTCACAAGCGGTGGCGGGGTCAGAGGTCCGAAGGTGCTATCGAACGAGGCCCGTTTGATAAAAATCCAACGGCTGAGATCCAACACGCATTGAAGGGGGCTCGGGACGGCGCTAAGATGGTTGGGTTCAACCAGAAAAAAGGGGTTTGGGCTCGGGTTAGACTTAAACCCAACCCAAGAGTTGACTAGGGTTTGATTTTGAAGCTAAAACTTTGAGAGATATTTAGAGGTAGTAAACTAACTCCAAAATTTCTGAAATTTTTACAAGAGCTTGCTGACTTTGAGATGGATCTTGTGTAAAATTTTCAGAGATTTTTATGCTGAGCATTTTTCTCCAGAATTTTCTCAAGGTTCTGAGTTATGATTTTACCAAAGGTTCAACTGGTTTGACTACCTCTTAAAATATTCAAATAATTTCTAAAAATTGTGAAATTTTTCAGAGGGGTCACACAACATCCTTAGAACCCAGGAAAATCATTTCTAGTGGATGATCACCAGATTTGACAAGGGTTGAAAAAGAGGGGTAATGACTTTAGTTAATTTGGAGGTTTGAGTTTTTGATTTCCCACAATTCCTTTACAAGAATTACAGAAAAGCTCAAAAACTTCAAAATGAAAGAAAAGTTTTAATTTATACATATTTTTTTATATTTGAAACACAAGTTGAGAATTAGGATTACATTTAAATACTTTAACATGTGAATTTCTACCCTTTTTACATTTCCTGGTAAAAAGGGTAGAAATCATATGGTCAACATGTCATTCATCTACAATCTACAATGTATGGCATTCATCTACAATATCCTAAATTAGACCACTGAGAATTGCATTTCACCTAAATCCACAATGTATGCACACATTCAACTATCATTGTGTACTAATGCAATCGAATTCACTCCGACATGCAAACACCCAAACAAATTCCTCTTAAACATCCAATTCGACTAAAACCCTAAATTCACAAATCTAATCAATTTAATCTGAAATAAATGAAGGGAATGTGTAAGATTACCTCGAGGGATGATCTCCACGGGTTTATGGACCTCGAGTAGCCTCAAAAACGACGTATTTCAGGGGGGGAGCGCTCGGGAGGAGGAGGTTTATTATGGAAAAATGAAGAACTAGGTCAGCTGGTGGCAATTAAGTCACTTTTGTCACACCACACACGTTGGCATGACAAAGAGGCTTGTTACGCCTTGCTTGATGGCGTGACAAAGGCCACACAAACCCTCGCGTACAACCATGTTAGCACGATGTACGGATGAGGGCTTGCATGGTAGGTTTGGTCACGCCGCGAGTCATGGTGTGACAGAATGTTTTAGCCACGCCGCGCGTTATGGTGTGACCAAAGGGGTCAGAATTAAAAATAAATTAAGTTAGCGAGAGGTTAATTTTAAAATATTATTAAAAAAGAATTAAGTAAAAAAATATTATTGTTTTGAAGACTCAATGACTTCACTGGGCACGCACACGTGCTTTTCTACTGAATACATGTGCTCCCAATAAATAAGGTGCACTGTCTTGTTACACTGAGAGCCATCTCACTGTGTTGCACCGTGGATACAGTGGCATTACTCACTCCAGTCGCCACGTCTCAGCCGGCCGGCTCTTGGGCGTCGCGGAGAGTCGGATGGATCCCTCGCGTCTCGGCCTTTCGGGGCCGTGTGGTACGGTCTACGGTGTCACCCATGCAGGCGATATATTCTAGGCCATTTTTCGGTAGAGAAGCTAGCTCGGCCATGGTTCGGTGGAGTAGGAATAATCGTCAGCGTCATCGGTCCGCGTGTGACGGCAACGAGCGAGTCCGAAACGGTGGAGGCGTAAAGCGAGGGGCCGAAAGGAAGAACGAGATGCTGTCCGCCGTTGCGACTTTGCGAGATGGAAAGGGCTTCGATTTGATGCCAAAACTCGAGGAGAAGCCGTTGGAAAAATAGCTTGGCATGGCACCTTCCCGTTCTGCAATTTTATCCCGACGGTGCATGGCAATCTCTCGACTCTCGTCTAACCCTTTCTTGTTTGAGAAACGGTCTCATCTTAGAATGAGTTATTAAGTCTATAACGTGACTTTTTTTTAGCATGACTCTGTTCCCCGTTTCCATTCCTCAAATCCAAACAGGAGCACGACGTTCCAAGTTAAAACAAGATGATTCTTGGGCTCTTGGCTGGCTGCTTTCTCTGAAAGCAAAGGCTGGAGGATGTATATTTTACCTCCCTAATCGAAAAAATTCAGACGATTATCCTTTTTTACAAGAGTAAAATCACATTCCTCAACCCAAACACCCTGTTAGTCTTTGACACTTTGTATTAGGTTGGGCGAAAAATTTAGACCTAGTTGTGAGTTGTATTGGGTCAGCCTCCAACATTCTGTCATGGACTGACAAGTGCATCAGGTAGGTTGGACTTGCATCATTGTGGGCCTGTGTGTGCGAGGGCGGGCCTAGGTCGGGAGTACAAAATAAAAGCGACAACAACGCAAAGCACATCGACGAACAGATCAGCACAAGGCATTCGCCTCGGCATCTCTTCCCAATGCTATCCTCCCCCAAATTCCTCTCTCTTATGCTGCTCTCAATGGACAGTATCTTAATGTAGTTTCTTAGTGTATAAGTAGTGTTATGATACCATCTTTCCAATACATAGTTTCTTATATTGTAGTATCTTAAGCTGTTTCATTTAATCACATACATGAGACTGTTTTGCGTTGGATTTCGAGCCGGAGTAGTATCTAAATTAGATACTAGAGTACTCTCTCTCTTTATTAACTATGGTATCACATCATTATTTTGCCTACATGGTATGCTAAAATACTAGCCAAAATGGAGTATTGGGAGTAACCTTATTTCCACCCACTTCTTCCAATTCCTAGTCTTGATTTCTCCAAGACACTTGGATCACTTGTAATCTGAACTTGGTAAGTAACACATTAGACCGAAGAACACTACTTTTTTACTTGGGCCTATTTTGGGCCGTACTGAACAGTGGCCTGACCTGCTGTCTAAACGGGCTAGCCTGTTGGGTGAACACACGCTTGTATTCCCGGTATTAACCGTCGGATTGGAATCGGACAGCACTACCAGGGCATTCTTGTAACACCCCCCCCCGAGATTAGGGTTACTCTCTCCCTTCTCCGCCTTATAAATTCCCACGGGGTGCAGGAGTAGGCAACACAGCGCCGCCACTACCAAATTCTGATCCAGATCGGGAAGCTTTGTGCCTTCATCTCTTCGTTTTTTTTCGATTCGATCTGCGGCGATCTCTTATTTTTAGTTGTGCCTTTTCTTTTCTCGATTCGTTCTGCGGCGATCTCTTATTTTTAGTTGTGCCTTTTTCTTTTCTCGATTCGTTCTGCGGCGATCTCTTTGTTTTAGTTTTGTCTTTTCTTTTCTCGATTCGATCTGCGGCGATCTCTTTTGTTTTGGCTGTCGTTTTTTTTTTCGTTGTTTCTTGTGCCTTTTTTTGCCCCATTGGTATCAAATCATCTCATCTCGTTGGAGAAAACAACGAGCAATGATTCAGGCAGCCCCTTTGTCCGATTACAATGGCAATGGAGGTGTTGCGTTGCTCGGAGAAAAAAATCTTTTGCTCTTCAGATTGGCTGAGGGGGAGGTTTACCTTCTCTCCTTGAGGTTGGTCTAGTAGTCTTAAGAACATCTGCGTTTTTCCATATCTAATTTTTCTTCATGTTGATATAACTGTTGACCAGTTATATATATTTTTTTATGTTTTCAAGACAGTTTTTGCAAGTATGACTGCAGCAACAAAACCAATCGTAGTGTCGAGTTGCTTCGTTTAATCAACAGATTAGTAGACGGAAAATTTCTGCGTTCTGAACAAGAAAGTTATGAATCACAACCTGTTAGAAACGTTGCAAGTATTGTCTAGTATCAACTGTTGGTCAGTTCTGATTTTTATGTTTTCAAGACAATTTTGCAAATATTGGTGACTGCAACAACAAAACCAATCGTAGTGTAGAGTTCCTTTGTTTGAGCAACAGATTAGTACACGATATTTCTGCGTTTCTGAACAAGAAAGTTATGAATCGCAAGAATCACAACCTGTCAGAACGTTATTTGATATATCAACGTGCTTAAAGATCATACGCTACCTCGATACAAGATTGAAGTGTGACTCGAAAGAAATGCAAGATCTAGCACGGTGGTGGTGCTGGAGGAGACGGTGGAGGACGCAATGGCTGCACGCCATGCCGAGGATATGAAGTTGGAGGCGGTGGCGAACGCAGTGGCTGTTCTCTTTGCCGATGATGATGCGACGGTGCTGGAGGTGGCGGCGAACGTAATGGCTGTACTCTGTGCTGCTTCGACGATGGTGGCGGGCGCTGCTGCGACGATGGAGGCGGTGGCGCTGGACGGAACGGCGCCACGCTGCTCTTACGCGGGGCCGGCTTAGGCGCTGGTGGTGCCCTCACCGGCCTCCCAAATACAGCAAGCTGCGATGGTACGTTTGAGGTGGATAGAGCAGCCAGGATGGCCAAGGCGGCGAAGAGCTTGACCAGTTTCATCATGGTCGAGGTTCTAAGAATGGTTGCACTCACAGTTCTATCGAACTGAATTTATACCGAGATTTGGATGGTTGACTTGTTGTGTGAAATCTGATGCACCGACACCGCCTTAGATTGGAATTTGGAACGCACATGCATGCAATCAATGAGTTTTTGCCTGTCTTTCGCAGGTCGGCCGGTCAATGCATCGAGCTTTGCGTCCTGCTGTCGAAGTGAAGAACATCAGAACGCAGTCTACACAGAAAATCCTAGGTTTTTGTGTCTCGAAATACTCATCCACTGACAAGCGAGGTAAACTAGCACATATGAGAGATTGCACACCGCGGAACGCCCAGAGAGTAAAATCCATGGGGCTACATCTCTTAATTAATATTCCAAACTCTACTAAAATAAGCTCAACTGAACCATCTTGAGAAGAAGTACGATACGGGGAATGAAACACTCATATGAACATATGATTTCAATTCATCCGCTAGAGCTGCAACTACGAGCGTTGCGACGGCGGGGGTGGCGGCGGCGGCGCTGGCTCCATCTTGTACCGAGGCGCCGGTGCTGATTGTGGAGGCGGCGGAGCTCCGAGCGGTGCCCTCAAACCAAGAAGTCCCAATGGTTGTGGTGGGGCTTGATCACGGCGACCAGAGCATGCCGGCGGCGGCGACGTGTGGCAGGCGTGAGCTTGCCCTTGCTCGGCATCTGACGAGAGTAACGCTGCCACTAGGATCAGGAGAGCTTGTGCCACCAAGAAACAGGGGAATCTAGCCATGTTAGTGATGCCAAAGGCCAAACCTTGGGTGTCCATTGTGGCTTGAATTTATGCAGCAGAGTTCACCGGACGAGTACTGTGGATGATGAGCTGTGCCACTGTTATCGCCGTCGTACGTACCATTGGCCGATGTTTATGGCACATGGCTCCTGCCTTGGGTTAATTGCGGATAAGGAAAGCCCTGATTGTGATTTATCAACTAGTACCTCTGTGTGATCATCAATGTGTTAAAGATATGTACAATGGTACAGACAACTGCTGTCTATAGTAACTCTTTATGTCACCTATAGACAACATTAAAAATAGCTCATACAATAGGTTGTGGTTATACAGTCGGCTACAAGATTGTAAACAACACACAATTATTTAATGTTTTTCTTGTTTCTGGTGCTATAATCGTCTACAGGATTATAGACTATCTTTCTCTCTCTTCATTCTCTTTCATCAACGTCAGCAAAAATCCTACGTGGTAGAGGCTATAGACAGCTAACATAAGCCTATTCAGTGGCGGAGCTACAGGGTATGCCGGGTATGCCCCGGCATACCCTGCAATTCTGGCGTGCATGTATATACATATACGTATTTACAAAAAAAGAAAAAAAACACTTACCTGCCTGATACACGAGGCGGCCCACGAGCGCCATCGCATCGGCCTTGCGCCCATGCGCCCGCCAAGAGCGGAAACAAGTCAACAATGCCGACGGCATCACGCCAATACAGCAATACGGATCGGGGCTGCGGCATCCGTTCAACTTCGAGTCTTCGACCATCGCAAAATACGGATCGGGATCAATTGCGTTCACGCCATCGGCCGACGGCGTGCCGCCTTCTTGTCTTGTCCGGTCCATTCGACGATCCGACCGCCGTCGTCGGCGATCATCCTTGTCCGTTCGCTCGCCTTCGCCGCCCTCTACGAGGCTACGGCGGCACCGCCGCTCAGAGAATTTATGATCCGAATTGTTCGGTGAGATTCGATCTTTGTTCTTCGGCTTTATGTATAAAAATCCATGTGTACTTTAATTGCTAATTGCTTAGCGCTAAAATTATAAAATCATCTATCGCGCAGCGAGGTCAAGGATTTGTCCCAACATCAAAGTCGATCGAGATTGATCCACTGTTCAGTACACGTATCATGTGAGTGATCCATAATCGCACGTGAGAGTTCAATCGTGCAAACGCAATTTATTTAATTATTTGGCATTGTGTTCTTTGTAATATCTATGCAGTTATGAAGAGAAACGGGGACATTGCATCTCTTTTTCAGAAGCATGCAGCAAAGAAGAAGACAGCAGCACCTGCTGCTACTTCTAATCGTTCCCCTGATCCGGTTGAACCAATGGTGGAAGAGCAGACTCGTGAGAGAGTGGTTGAAGAAATTTTAAATCCTATGCCACCGCCACCGCCACCGCCACAACCGTCTTCACTGCCACCAGTTTATGACATCAATCGCCTTCCACATGATCCACGTGAAAGACGTCCCATTCTAAAATATTCTGTTAATGATCAAGATGCAATTCGAAGAGCATATATTATTAAAGGTCCATTCAAACCTTTTTGCATGATTTTCCAAAAGAAAGATTTGGGCAAGGATCGAGATTCAACTATTGTTGGATGTACAATCATGATTGGCTTGAGTATAGTATTAAGAAGGATCTTGTGTTTTGCTTTATATGCTACTTGTTCAAGAAGGTACTGGTCGACACATTTCTCGTTGATGGTGGAACAATTGGAACATAGGAGAGAAAGCACTTCTCAAACATCCGGGTTCTAAGGCACATGTTGTACTCAAGAGAGATACATTGGCTTTAGAAATCCCAAGGTTGCAATTGATTATAATATTGAGAAGTGGAGTGATGAGGATCTTCGTCTTTATAAGAAAAGGTTGACTTATTCACTTAAGTGTATCAAGTTTCTTTTGCATCAAGGGTTGGCATTTCGTGGACATGATGAAAGTGAAGAATCTAGCAGAGGGAACTTCATTGAACTTTTGAAGTTTCTTGCGAAAATAGTGAAGAAGTGAAGAAGTATGTTTTGGACAATACTCAGTAATCAGTATCTTAACTAGCCCAGACATACAAAAGCAAATTATTCACTGTTGTGCCATAGAAACTAGAAAGAAAATAATTGAAGAACTTGGAGATGAGCCCTATGCAATTTTAGCTGATGAGTCAAGTGATATATCACATAAAGAACAACTAGTTCTTTGTTTGCGTTATGTTGATAAATTGGGGAGGCCATGTGAGCATTTTATTGGAGTTGTTCATGTAGATGATACTACCTCTTTATCACTTAAGGATGCAATTGAAGCTTTACTTGTTAGTCATGGCTTAACTATGACTCAAATCTGTGAGCAAGGATATGATGGGGCTAGCAACATGAAAGGAGATATTAAAGGGTTGAAAACATTGATCATACAAGAATCACCTTCTGCTTATTATATTCATTGTTTTGCTCATCAACTCCAATTGGTTCTTGTTGCTGTTGCCAAGGGAAATACTAATTGCAAGACTTTTTTTTGATCAAATATCTATCTTGTTGAATATTGTTGGAGTTTCTTGTAAGCGTCATGACATGCTTAGAAATGCTAGGCTTGAGAATGTCAAGAAAGCACTTGATTGTGGTGAAATTGAATCTGGAACCGGATTACATCAAGAGATGGGTTTGCCTAGGCCTGGAGATACTCGATGGGGATCTCATTACAAACTATATGACATCATTACTATGTATGAAGCAATCCATGATGTACTGGTTGATCTTGGGGATGATCCTTCATATAAGGATGATTGGACCAAAATACATTTTGTGACAGGTGCTTTTGAGAACTTTGAGTTTGTTTTCTTTGCACACTTAATGTATATTATTCTTGGATATACAAATGAGTTATCTGAGTGTTTGCAAAGAAGGGACCAAGATATTCTTAATGCAATATCACTTGTTAATGTGGCAAAGCAAAGAATGCAAGAATTGAGGTCCGTGGTTGGAATAATTTTCTTGAGAGGGTCACATCATTTTGCGATAAAAATGGTGTTGAAGTTCTGCTATGGATGGCTATTATGTTCCTTATGGAAAATCGGCAAGGAAAGCTCGTGCGAAAGCAAACCAATGATGACCACTTGAAGAGAAGTATATATTGGTGTCATTGATCAAATAAGTCAAGAACTTGATAATCGGTTTGACGAGATTAATATGAAGTTGTTGTCTTGTATGTCGGCCTTGATCCTTCCAATTCATCCGCTTCTTTTGATGCACGAAGCTACGTGAGACTAGCTGAGTTTTACCCAAAGGAGTTCTCAAATAATAGTTTGCTCAAACTTGAATTGCGACTACAATTATATTGATGATATTAGACAGAATGATAGCTTCAAAGATCTAGACAATATTGTTGATCTCTCGTTAAGCTTGTTGAAACCAAGAGGCACAAAGTGTATGATATGGTTTATGAGCTCCTCAAATTGGTATTGCTTCTACCCGTATGACGGCAAGTGTTGAAAGGGTATTTTTCGCAATGGTTCTAGTGAAAACAAAGTTAAGAAATAAGATGGGAGATAGTTTTTGGATGATTGTCTAGTCACTTTCATTGAGCGGGATATTTTTTTGAAGTTGATGAAGATGATATAATCAAGACATTTATGTCCCTTGAAAGCGTCGAATAAAATAGTCAGAAAATAGCATTGTAAGTCTCCATTTCTTTTTTATGCCTATATTTCAATTATCGGTATGGCTTTTGAACTATTTGGACTATATTTAGTGGATGGTTTGAACTGAATTCATGAATTTAAGCCTTATTGTGTTATTTAGTGCATATATACCGAATCATGTTGTCAATTTTACAATTATTACCGAATTGGTAAAATGGATTTACCGAATTGTATATGAAAATTTTTTTGTGGGCATACCCTTAGACAAAATCCTAGATTCGCCACTGAGCCTATTGTACATGCTCTTATGCATCTAACATTTGCTGCTGCTGTCAAACTGAACATATAACGTCCTATGATACAAAGAAGTGGGCTTGGAACTCGGCTGAAACCGGAGGTTTTGTGCCCAAATTTTTAAGTTCTGTGGCTTCAAATCTTGAGTGACTAGCATCCGAGGGAGGAATTGCACAGAATACAGGATGGGGCGAGTAAAACGCCAAGATTTGGAGCTTCTATCTGGTAGAAGTTCATTCATAATCTGTGAGATGTTCGTCGAGTGTTAATCAAAATTCAAACATGTTATATTAACGCCACTCATATGTCAAGGAGGACTCGAGGAATTAATCGATTATTTCTCGCCCAAGTGCACAAGAAGTAGACTAGGTAGAACTGATTGGAAACTCCAAGCTAAAAAACTCTAGAAAAGAATCTTTAAACGTTAACCTCCATTGTCTAATGAGCCATCGTGAGACAAAGTACCATGCGGGAAATGGAACACCGAGACCTGTTCTCTGCTAGAGCTACGCCTACGAGCATTGTGGGGCGGAGGAGCGGCGGCGGCGGTGGTGAAGGAAGGAATGGCGGAGGTGGGCCCGTGGCATTCCGGCCGCGGGGTGGAGTCACGACAGTGTCCTCAATCCAAGAAGTCCGAATGGTGGCGCTGGAGCCTCATGCCGATAATCATAGTGACCGGGACAATGGCGAGCCAAAAATTTAGCAATGATGGTGCATACTTCAGGATGAAAAAAATCTTATACGACATATAAGTAATTTCACAAGTTCAACGTATTTCCAAGTGCAATACATAATGCAATGCTCCAAAAACAAGATGCATGCTCATGAGATGCATAATAATCCGCTTATTCAATTGGGGATGTGACACGCGGTCCCTTTGGCGGTGGAGGCGCATCTTGAGGTGGTCGACGGTGGCCAGGAAGTGACGTGTAGCGGCCGGACCGGGAGAGGAAATGGCGCGACGGCACTGGAGAGGGGATAAAAGGAGGTGCGCACGGGCACTAGAAGGGCTAGTGGATCTTACCTAGCCAGTCGGTGCAGGCGGAGATGGTCCGAGGTAGGCTGGTGGCAGGAGCCAGCGGCGGCACGGGCGGTTGGCCATGGGGCGCCGCTCGAGTGAGGGGTCGCTCCGGTGGAAGGTGGGGGATGCTTGGGGAAGGCCAGGGTGTGCTCCCTCTTCGAGGAATCAGTCTAGGGCTTCATGGATGGGGAATGGCGGTGCCAGCGGCGGAATTGGCGAGTGGGCGTCTTCGCCAGCTGGGAGCGGAGCTTGCACACTCAGTGGCTCTTTTGGGTTTTCGGTGGGGAAGAGAAAAGGGGAGGAGTGTTGGTGATATGCCCTAGAGGCAATCATGGAGATGATTGTATCACACCTATGTTTATGAGTTTTTGAATAAATGTTATTCTGTTCCTTGAATGAATCGTTAGTTCTGAAGATCAACGAGTATGTGACTTGTTGGTGAAACTTTTCGACTTGTATGATGTCGTTCTAAAAAGTATCCCTGGTCAAATGTCACTGATCGGAACACCAGTGACTATACGACCAGCGCATATATTGATTGATGACCATGTTTCGCCGGTCATGGATATAGGGATATCGAATCAATAATGTGAACACATGTTAGAGAACATGGGGTTGGATTGACCCATCTTGAGACACTATTGAGATTGTTATGATTCTGTGTGTCATTAGTTGGTCTCAAGCAATGATGATGTATAATCCTTAGACCTGAGATCAGTATGGTTCCCTACATGTGTAATAGCACTCTTAGGGGTTGCCAAACACTGCTCGTAACTGGGTAGTTATAAAGGTGGCTTTCGGGTATGCTATGAAACATGTGAAGGGATGTGACTGGTCGGATATGAGATTTGCCCCTCCTAACATAACGGGAGAGATGTCTCTAGGCCCCTCGAAGTGGTCGGATAAAGAAAGTGCATGGCTATGCCACTAGTGGTCGAAGTGTTCGACTACATAAGGTTATCCGACAGCTCGATCGAGAAAGTGTTGAACAGTCCGTGGATGACACATTATCTCACCTGGAGTTCAAACTAGATATCGTGAGGCAAAGGGAGAATACTAGAGTAAGTCGCTTAGTTCGATCATATCCAGACAAGTCGTATGGTGATACAAGCAAGTCGTTGACTGATCGAACGAAATCACGAGTGGTCAAACACAGTCGTAAGGAGTTACGAATCGTCGTGACCAGTGCGAATCGGGGTCGTATAAAGATAGGACTTGGTCGTAAGTGATGAGGACCTAGTCATATATCATATTGCATTAAGCTTCGTCAGATATAATTTGTGTGTATTCGGGAATCGTTATGTCTGCTAGAGACCGCTACGACTCGTGGTCGGAAAGGGTTTCCGAGTCACAACCGATTACACATAAACCTAACGGGTTACACACTTAATGGGATGGAACAAACCAGTACGAATACGATTCGTTAAATGTGTTCGGATAGGATCCGACACAGGGCACTATATAAGGAGATGCTTGAAGCTAGTGTGGGAATGGATGAGAGACACGTGAGTTGTTTCCATCGAAACCCTAGACGCCATCTTCTTAAGAGAGCTTTCGCGCGACTTGGTGCTAGCACACCGACATACGGTTGTTCCTTCTCCGGATGAACAAGGTAATCAACATCTTCTTTCATGCAACCTCCGATCGGATTTTCCGCGACTTCAAGTCAACTTCGCAGAGGTTAGAACGGATTTGTAATTTCCAATCTACGACAATCGACATCCGCTTCTTTCATGCAATCGTCGATCGGCATTGTGCCTGCGACTCCAAATCGCTCGCGACAGACAGAGCAAATTTGCAATCGTAGAAAATCAATCTAGAAAGCCAAATTTGCGAATTGAAAGCAATCTAGAAAACGATTCAATCTACGCAGTGTCGCTCGACGGTTACCTTTTCGAGCAGGAGAGTCGATCGGCCGATAACGTGTTGAGGAACCGCCCAGCGAGTCCAACCAACGACACTCGTATATAAAATCGTAATCGTAAGAACGATGCAAGAACACAAGAACACAACAATAGATGAAACACAGGTATGAGAGGGGACTGCAGGCTTCTCTTTATTGCTCTTCCAATAATGAATTGTGTACATTGTTTGGGGGGGTTCCCCCTCCTATATATAGCCTACGGTGGATGAGGTGCCCACCCGGACCCGGACTCCTGGCCGGGCCCGGTTTCCTAATAGCGACTTTGCGAGATGGAAAGGGCTTCGATTTGATGCCAAAACTCGAGGAGAAGCCGTTGGAAAAATAGCTTGGCATGGCACCTTCCCGTTCTGCAATTTTATCCCGACGGTGCATGGCAATCTCTCGACTCTCGTCTAACCCTTTCTTGTTTGAGAAACGGTCTCATCTTAGAATGAGTTATTAAGTCTATAACGTGACTTTTTTTTAGCATGACTCTGTTCCCCGTTTCCATTCCTCAAATCCAAACAGGAGCACGACGTTCCAAGTTAAAACAAGATGATTCTTGGGCTCTTGGCTGGCTGCTTTCTCTGAAAGCAAAGGCTGGAGGATATATATTTTACCTCCCTAATCGAAAAAATTCAGACGATTATCCTTTTTTACAAGAGTAAAATCACATTCCTCAACCCAAACACCCTGTTAGTCTTTGACACTTTGTATTAGGTTGGGCGAAAAATTTAGACCTAGTTGTGAGTTGTATTGGGTCAGTGACTGACAAGTGCATCAGGTAGGTTGGACTTGCATCATTGTGGGCCTGGGTGTGCGAGGGCGGGCCTAGGTCGGGAGTACAAAATAAAAGCGACAACAACGCAAAGCACATCGACGAACAGATCAGCACAAGGCATTCGCCTCGGCATCTCTTCCCAATGCTATCCTCCCCAAATTCCTTTCTTAGCTGCCTCAATTGACTGATCTTAACGTAGCTTTCTAAGCATGAGAGTGTTATGATACCATCTTCCCAATGCATAGTTTATATTGTAGTATCTTAAGTCGTTTCATTTAATCACATACATGAGACTGCTTTTGCGTTGGATTGAAATGAAAGTAGTATCTAAATTAGATACTGTAAGACTTCTCTTTATTAACTATGGTATCACATCATTATTTTGCCTACATGGTAAGCTAAAATACTAGCCAAAATGGAGCATTGGGAGTAACCTTATTTCCACCCACTTCTTCCAATTCCTAGTCTTGATTTCTCCAAGACACTTGGATCACTTGTAATCTGAACTTGGTAAGTAACACATTAGACCGAAGAACACTACTTTTTTATTTGGGCCTATTTTGGGCCGTACTGAACAATGGCCTGACCTGCTGTCTAAACGGGCTAGCCTGTTGGGTGAACACACGCTTGTATTCCCGGTATTAACCGTCGGATTGGAATCGGACAGCACTACCAGGGCATTCTTGTAACACCCCCGAGATTAGGTTACTCTCTCCTTCTCCGCCTTATAAATTCCCACGGGTGCAGGAGTAGGCAACACAGCGCCCCCCCCCCCCCCCCCCCCCCCCCCCCCCCCCCCCCCCCCCCCCCCCCCCCCCCCCCCCCCCCCCCCCCCCCCCCCCCCCCCCCCCCCCCCCCCCCCCCCCCCCCCCCCCCCCCCCCCCCCCCCCCCCCCCCCCCCCCCCCCCCCCCCCCCCCCCCCCCCCCCCCCCCCCCCCCCCCCCCCCCCCCCCCCCCCCGGGGGGGGGGGGGGGGGGGGGGGGGGGGGGGGGGGGGGGGGGGGGGGGGGGGGGGGGGGGGGGGGGGGGGGGGGGGGGGGGGGGGGGGGGGGGGGGGGGGGGGGGGGGGGGGGGGGGGGGGGGGGGGGGGGGGGGGGGGGGGGGGGGGGGGGGGGGGGGGGGGGGGGGGGGGGGGGGGGGGGGGGGGGGGGGGGGGGGGGGGGGGGGGGGGGGGGGGGGGGGGGGGGGGGGGGGGGGGCCTCCCAAATACAGCAAGCTGGGATGGTACGTTTGAGGTGGATAGAGCAGCCAGGATGGCCAAGGCGGCGAAGAGCTTGACCAGTTTCATCATGGTCGAGGTTCTAAGAATGGTTGCACTCACAGTTCTATCGAACTGAATTTATACCGAGATTTGGATGGTTGACTTGTTGTGTGAAATCTGATGCACCGACACCGCCTTAGATTGGAATTTGGAACGCACATGCATGCAATCAATGAGTTTTTGCCTGTCTTTCGCAGGTCGGCCGGTCAATGCATCGAGCTTTGCGTCCTGCTGTCGAAGTGAAGAACATCAGAACGCAGTCTACACAGAAAATCCTAGGTTTTTGTGTCTCGAAATACTCATCCACTGACAAGCGAGGTAAACTAGCACATATGAGAGATTGCACACCGCGGAACGCCCAGAGAGTAAAATCCATGGGGCTACATCTCTTAATTAATATTCCAAACTCTACTAAAATAAGCTCAACTGAACCATCTTGAGAAGAAGTACGATACGGGGAATGAAACACTCATATGAACATATGATTTCAATTCATCCGCTAGAGCTGCAAACTACGAGCGTTGCGACGGCGGGGGTGGCGGCGGCGGCGCTGGCTCCATCTTGTACCGAGGCGCCGGTGCTGATTGTCGAGGCGGCGGAGCTCCGAGCGGTGCCTCAAACCAAGAAGTCCCAATGGTTGTGGTGGGGCTTGATCACGGCGACCAGAGCATGCCGGCGGCGGCGACGTGTGCAGGCGTGAGCTTGCCTTGCTCGGCATCTGACGAGACTAACGCTGCCACTAGGATCAGGAGAGCTTGTGCCACCAAGAAACAGGGAATCTAGCCATGTTAGTGATGCCAAAGGCCAAACCTTGGGTGTCCATTGTGGCTTGAATTTATGCAGCAGAGTTCACCGGACGAGTACTGTGGATGATGAGCTGTGCCCACTGTTATCGCCGTCGTACGTACCATTGGCCGATGTTTATGGCACATGGCTCCTGCCTTGGGTTAATTGCGGATAAGGAAAGCCCTGATTGTGATTTATCAACTAGTACCTCTGTATGATCATCAATGTGTTAAGAATACGATAAAGTTATATGCATAACCAGCTGTTCATAGAATTTTTTATACATTATAGTACATACATTAAAAATAAATCATACAATATAGTTGTAGTTATCTTAGCTATATTTAATTGTAAACAACATACAATTATTTAATGTTTTTCTGTTTCTGCATTATGCTCACGACCCTGACTCTGGCGGGCCGGTTTCCTAATAGCGACTTTGCGAGATGGAAAGGGCTTCGATTTGATGCCAAAACTCGAGGAGAAGCCGTTGGAAAAATAGCTTGGCATGGCACCTTCCTGTTCTGCAATTTTATCCCGACGGTGCATGGCAATCTCTCGACTCTCGTCTAACCCTTTCTTGTTTGAGAAACGGTCTCATCTTAGAATGAGTTATTAAGTCTATAACGTGACTTTTTTTTAGCATGACTCTGTTCCCCGTTTCCATTCCTCAAATCCAAACAGGAGCACGACGTTCCAAGTTAAAACAAGATGATTCTTGGGCTCTTGGCTGGCTGCTTTCTCTGAAAGCAAAGGCTGGAGGATATATATTTTACCTCCTAATCGAAAAATTCAGACGATTATCCTTTTTACAAGAGTAAAATCACATTCCTCAACCCAAACACCCTGTTAGTCTTTGACACTTTGTATTAGGTTGGGCGAAAAATTTAGACCTAGTTGTGAGTTGTATTGGGTCAGTGACTGACAAGTGCATCAGGTAGGTTGGACTTGCATCATTGTGGGCCTGTGTGCGAGGGCGGGCCTAGGTCGGAGTACAAAATAAAAGCGACAACAACGCAAAGCACATCGACGAACAGATCAGCACAAGGCATTCGCCTCGGCATCTCTTCCCAATGCTATCCTCCCCAAATTCCTTTCTCTTATGCTGCTCAAATTGACAAGATCTTAACGTAGCTTTCTTATGTATGAGTAGTGTTATGATACCATCTTCCCAATGCATAGTTTCTATATTGTAGTATCTTAAGTCGTTTCATTTAATCACATACATGAGACTGCTTTTGCGTTGATTTCGAAAATGATAGTATCTAAATTAGATACTAAAGACTCTCTTTATTAACTATGGATCACATCATTATTTTGCCTACATGGTAAGCTAAAATACTAGCCAAAATGGAGCATTGGGAGTAACCTTATTTCCACCCACTTCTTCCAATTCCTAGTCTTGATTTCTCCAAGACACTTGGATCACTTGTAATCTGAACTTGGTAAGTAACACATTAGACCGAAGAACACTACTTTTTTATTTGGGCCTATTTTGGGCCGTACTGAACAATGGCCTGACCTGCTGTCTAAACGGGCTAGCCTGTTGGGTGAACACACGCTTGTATTCCCGGTATTAACCGTCGGATTGGAATCGGACAGCACTACCAGGGCATTCTTGTAACACCCCCGAGATTAGGGTTACTCTCTCCCTTCTCCGCCTTATAAATTCCCACGGG
The DNA here is from genome assembly GCA_036346255.1 of Ampelocalamus luodianensis. NCBI lineage: Eukaryota > Viridiplantae > Streptophyta > Magnoliopsida > Poales > Poaceae > Ampelocalamus > Ampelocalamus luodianensis. The sequence goes on from CM070631.1 coordinate 13,873,545, forward strand.
TGCAGGAGTAGGCAACACAGCGCCGCCACTACCAAATTCTGATCCAGATCGGGAAGCTTTGTGCCTTCATCTCTTCGTTTTTTTTTCGATTCGATCTGCGGCGATCTCTTATTTTTAGTTGTGCCTTTCTTTCTCGATTCGTTCTGCGGCGATCTCTTATTTTTAGTTGTGCTTTTCTTTTCTTTCTCGATTCGTTCTGCGGCGATCTCTTTGTTTTAGTTTTGTCTTTTCTTTTCTCGATTCGATCTGCGGCGATCTCTTTTGTTTTGGCTGTCGTTTTTTTTCGTTGTTTCTTGTGCCTTTTTTGCCCCATTGGTATCAAATCATCTCATCTCGTTGGAGAAAACAACGAGCAATGATTCAGGCAGCCCTTTGTCCGATTACAATGGCAATGGAGGTGTTGCGTTGCTCGGAGAAAAAAATCTTTTGCTCTTCAGATTGGCTGAGGGGGAGGTTTACCTTCTCTCCTTGAGGTTGGTCTAGTAGTCTTAAGAACATCTGCGTTTTTCCATATCTAATTTTTCTTCATGTTGATATAACTGTTGGCCAGTTATATATATTTTTTTATGTTTTCAAGACAGTTTTTGCAAGTATGACTGCAGCAACAAAACCAACAGATTAGTAGACGGAAAATTTCTGCGTTCTGAACAAGAAAGTTATGAATCACAACCTGTTAGAAACGTTGCAAGTATTGTCTAGTATCAACTGTTGGTCAGTTCTGATTTTTTATGTTTTCAAGACAATTTTTGCAAATATTGGTGACTGCAACAACAAAACCAATCGTAGTGTAGAGTTCCTTTGTTTGAGCAACAGATTAGTACACGATATTTCTGCGTTTCTGAACAAGAAAGTTATGAATCGCAAGAATCACAACCTGTCAGAACGTTATTTGATATATCAACGTGCTTAAAGATCATACGCTACCTCGATACAAGATTGAAGTGTGACTCGAAAGAATTGCAAGATCTAGCACGGTGGTGGTGCTGGAGGAGACGGTGGAGGACGCAATGGCTGCACGCCATGCCGAGGATATGATGTTGGAGGCGGTGGCGAACGCAGTGGCTGTTCTCTTTGCCGATGATGATGCGACGGTGCTGGAGGTGGCGGCGAACGTAATGGCTGTACTCTGTGCTGCTTCGACGATGGTGGCGGGCGCTGCTGCGACGATGGAGGCGGTGGCGCTGGACGGAACGGCGCCACGCTGCTCTTACGCGGGGCCGGCTTAGGCGCTGGTGGTGCCCTCACCGGCCTCCCAAATACAGCAAGCTGGGATGGTACGTTTGAGGTGGATAGAGCAGCCAGGATGGCCAAGGCGGCGAAGAGCTTGACCAGTTTCATCATGGTCGAGGTTCTAAGAATGGTTGCACTCACAGTTCTATCGAACTGAATTTATACCGAGATTTGGATGGTTGACTTGTTGTGTGAAATCTGATGCACCGACACCGCCTTAGATTGGAATTTGGAACGCACATGCATGCAATCAATGAGTTTTGCCTGTCTTTCGCAGGTCGGCCGGTCAATGCATCGAGCTTTGCGTCCTGCTGTCGAAGTGAAGAACATCAGAACGCAGTCTACACAGAAAATCCTAGGTTTTGTGTCTCGAAATACTCATCCACTGACAAGCGAGGTAAACTAGCACATATGAGAGATTGCACACCGCGGAACGCCCAGAGAGTAAAATCCATGGGGCTACATCTCTTAATTAATATTCCAAACTCTACTAAAATAAGCTCAACTGAACCATCTTGAGAAGAAGTACGATACGGGGAATGAAACACTCATATGAACATATGATTTCAATTCATCCGCTAGAGCTGCAACTACGAGCGTTGCGACGGCGGGGGTGGCGGCGGCGGCGCTGGCTCCATCTTGTACCGAGGCGCCGGTGCTGATTGTCGAGGCGGCGGAGCTCCGAGCGGTGCCTCAAACCAAGAAGTCCCAATGGTTGTGGTGGGGCTTGATCACGGCGACCAGAGCATGCCGGCGGCGGCGACGTGTGGCAGGCGTGAGCTTGCCCTTGCTCGGCATCTGACGAGACTAACGCTGCCACTAGGATCAGGAGAGCTTGTGCCACCAAGAAACAGGGGAATCTAGCCATGTTAGTGATGCCAAAGGCCAAACCTTGGGTGTCCATTGTGGCTTGAATTTATGCAGCAGAGTTCACCGGACGAGTACTGTGGATGATGAGCTGTGCCCACTGTTATCGCCGTCGTACGTACCATTGGCCGATGTTTATGGCACATGGCTCCTGCCTTGGGTTAATTGCGGATAAGGAAAGCCCTGATTGTGATTTATCAACTAGTACCTCTGTATGATCATCAATGTGTTAAGATATATGATAATGGCACAGACAACCACCGCCTATAAGAATTCTTTATGTCACCTATAGACAACATTAAAAATAGCTCATACAATAGGTTGTGGTTATACAATGTATTACAAGATTGTAAACAACATACAATTATTTAATGTTTTTCTTGTTTCTAATGTGCTATAATCGCCTACTGATTATAGACTATCTTTCTCTCTCTTCATTCTCTTTCATCAACGTCAGCAAAAATCCTACGTGGTAGAGGCTATAGACAGCTAACATAAGTCTATTGTACATGCTCTTATGCATCTAACATTTGCTGCTGCTGTCAAACTGAACATATAACGTCCTATGATACAAAGAAGTGGGCTTGGAACTCTGAACTGAAACCGGAGGTTTTGTGCCCGAAATTTTTTAAGTTCTGTGGCTTCAAATACTGAGTGACTAGCATCTGAGGGAGGAATTGCACAGGAATACAGGATGGAAACTGAGTAAAACGCCAAGATTTGGAGCTTCTATCTGGTAGAAGTTCATTCATAATCCTGTGAGATGTTCGTCGAGTGTTAATCAAAATTCAAACATGTTATATTAACTGCCACTCATATGTCAAGGAGGACTCGAGGAATTAACTGATTATTTACTGCCCAAGTGCACAAGAAGTAGACTAGGTAGAACTGATTGGAAACTCCAAGCTAAAAAAACTCTAGAAAAGAATCTTTAAACGTTAACCTCCATTGTCTAATGAGCCATCGTGAGACAAAGTACCATGCGGGGAAATGGAACACCGAGACCCTGTTCTCTGCTAGAGCTACAGCTACGAGCATTGTGGGGGCGGAGGAGCTGACGGCGGCGGTGGTGAAGGAAGGAATGGCCGGAGGTGGGCCCGTGGCATTCCCGGCAGCGGCGGGGTGGAGTCACGACAGGTGTCCTCAATCCAAGAAGTCCGAATGGTGGCGCTGGAGCCTCATGCCAGTAATCATAGTGACCAGGACAATGGCCGAGCCAAAAATTTAGCAATGATGGTGCATACTTCAAGGATGAAAAAAAATCTTATACGACATATAAGTAATTTCACAAGTTCAACGTATTTCCAAGTGCAATACATAATGCAATGCTCCAAAAACAAGATGCATGCTCATGAGATGCATAATAATCCGCTTATTCAATTGGGGATGTGACACGTGGTCCCTTTGGCGGTGGAGGCGCATCTTGAGGTGGTCGACGGTGGCCGGGCAGTGACGTGTAGCGGCCGGACCGGGAGAGGAAATGGCGCGACGACACTGTAGAGGGGATAAAAGGAGGTGCGCACGGGCACTAGAAGGGCTAGTGGATCTTACCAGCCGGCCGGTGCAAAGGAGATGGTCCGAGGTAGGTGGTGGAGGCGAGCCGCCACACAGCGGTTGGCCGCGGCCGCCGCGCGTGAGGGGTCGCCCGGTGGAAGGTGGGGATGCTTGGGAAGGCTGGGTGTGCTCCTCTTCGAGGAATCGCCTAGGCTTCATGGATGGGAATGGCGGTGCAATGCGAATTGGCAGTGGGCTGCTTCGCCACCGGGAGCGGAGCTTGCACACTCGAGTGGCTCTTCCGGTTTTCGTGGGAAGAGAAAAGGGAGGAGTGTTGGTGATATGCCCTAGAGGCAATCATGGAGATGATTGTATCACACCTATGTTTATGAGTTATTGAATAAATGTTATTTCGTTTCCTTGAATGAATCGTTAGTTCAAGATCAACGAGTATGTGACTTGTTGGTGAAACTTTTCGACTTGTATGATGTCGTTCTAAAAGTATCCTCGGTCAAATGTCACCGATTGGAACACCTGACTATACGATCAAAAGATATATTGATTGATGACCATGTTTCACGGTCATGGATATAGGGATATCGAATCAATAATGTGAACACATGTTAGAGAACATGGGGTTGGATTGACCCATCTTGAGACACTATTGAGATTGTTATGATTCTGGGGTGTCATTAGTTGGTCTCAAGCAATGATGATGTATAATCCTTAGACCTGAGATCAATATGGTTCCCTACATGTGTAATAGCACTCTTAGGGGTTGCCAAACACTGCTCGTAACTGGGTAGTTATAAAGGTGGCTTTCGGGTATGCTATGAAACATGTGAAGGGATGTGATTGGTCGAATATGGGATTTGCCCCTCCTAACATAACGGGAGAGATGTCTCTAGGCCCCTCGAAGTGGTCGGATAAAGAAAGTGCATGGCTATGCCACTAGTGGTCGAAGTGTTCGACTACATAAGGTTATCCGACAACTCGATCGAGAAAGTGTTGAACAGTCCGTGGATGACACATTATCTCACCTGGAGTTCAAACTAGATATCGTGAGGCAAAGGGAGAATACTAGAGTAAGTCGCTTAGTTCGATCAGATCCAGACAAGTCGTATGGTGATACGAGCAAGTCGTTGACTGATCGAACGAAATCACAGAGTGGTCGAAACCTGGTCGTAAGGAGTTACAAACTAGTCGTGACCGAGTGCGAACTGGTCGTATAAAGATAGGACTTGGTCGTAAGTGATGAGGACCTAGTCATATATCATATTGCATTAAGGTTCGTCCGATATAATTTGTGTGTATTCGGGAATCGTTATGTCCTGCTAGGGACCGCTACGACTCGTGGTCGGAAAGGGTTTCTGAGTCACAACCGATTACACATAAACCTAACGGGTTACACACTTAATGGGATGGAACAAACCAGTACGAATACGATTCGTTAAATGTGTTCGGATAGGATCCGACACAGGGCACTATATAAGGAGATGCTTGAAGCTAGTGTGGGAATGGATGAGAGAGACACGTGAGTTGTTTCCACTGAAACCCTAGCCGCCATCTTCTTGAGAGAGCTTTCCCGTGCGACTTGGTGCTAGCACACTGACATACGGTTGTTCCTTCTCTGGATGTGTGGATACCGTAGAGGCGCTACTGCGGTCGCTGTTGCGCTGAGGACGATCCGCGATCTTCACAAGGAACTGCGGAAGTTGCTGGAGGAGACGATCGAATACGAGGACGTTGGACGATTATCTACGACCACTACATCGGCGCGTTCATCATCGGACTAGGTCGCCCGACTTACACGCCGCGATCGCTGCGTCGTGGTAATGATCTATGATCATCTATCTTACTTGGCATCCTGGTTTACATGGTAGAAATTTTGAATTATTGCTAGCGTAGCCTACCCGTATCCTAACAGTGGTATCAGAGCCATCCTGCATAGTTTTTGATCTGGATCGGTCGCATATATTGGATATATGGCGGTAGTAGATTGGATCTATTACTGGTTTGGGCTGATAATCTAGATTGGTTCATATGGATGAAACGATCTAGGCACTGGTCGATAGGATCGATCTCTGTTTGGTGATTGTAGATGGGATTTTCAAGGAGACACAAATAAAGAGCACCATATGATTCACTTGACCTTTTTCCGACTACCTTGCCTGATACTCCTACCGGTCGGAATTCCGCCATCGGAGTATGTCGCAGTGTGTGGTCGTATAAAGGCAGTGATCAGATTGGTTCGAAACAGGGTTAATATGATTAGTCCGATGATTTCCAAGGCTCGGATATGTGAATGAGATTCATGTCTCGGGAAAATTTTCCGAGGGCGCTGCCCCTTCGAACCCCACCCGCTAACCGGCTAGCGGAACCGCCGTACTGGGTTTTCGTACCGTGCGTTATAGATAGTATGTGTTCATGTCGCCCGATAGAATTGGATTCTATGCATAACTTGTTTTTGCAGGGTTTGATGTGAATAGTATGACCCATTGTGTATGTGATGCATGATTGAATTTTCATGGCCTGTGTGTCATGCTGTGAGATAGCCATCGAGCTACATATTATTGTATAACGGCCTGCGTACCGACTTGTGATGTTTGAAATTATGCTATGTAATTCTTTATTAGCTTTTAGGAGTAAATGCTTAGTAGATGAATGCGGTCGGAGACTTCAAGCATGGTGGTCGGAGAACAGGGAGCTGCTGATGGAGATCGACATGTTAAGGGTCATACTATTTCACAGTTTAATTTGATTATCTGTGAATGTTTATGTTTATTCCTGTTATACTATTTAATCATGTTTTATCATTAGATGTTTTTAACATGATAGAATAGTATCCCTCAAGAAAAATTAAGTAAAATTGATGCCTTTCCAATTGCTGCACCTATCACGATTTTGATCGTTAATTGGCAGGTCTACCAAAGTAGGGTGCCATTAACTATCTTAATAAGATGGGGTGGGTGTCGGACACCCATATGCATAGTATTGGTTTGACTTGACAAGGCTATCAAAATAGTTTTGGGCCTTGAGGTATGGTGTTGGTAGCCGGGGCATAAAGATGCCATCCAACAAACAAGAGTCATATGCGATATGATTGGCAAGAGGTTGCCTACCTTAAATCATTAGGTTTCTAGCAGTGATGCCAAAGCTCACTAGAACTTAATGACTTACGGATCTTGGACTCACTATATGTTGTTTGAGTGAAACATGGTTTATAGTGGGAGTATCTTTTGTTATCTATTGTTAAGTTAAGTTCGACCACTGGTCGTATGGTGATACGACCAGGTCCAGACATGTCGTATGGTGATACGAGTAGGTCGTAGGCTGGTCGAACATAACCACTGACATAAGTGATTAATAGAAGATATTTCATAAACATAGTGCTGAATCTTTGCATATATTTTCTGTTGTAGATCATGGCACCTACTACTTCTTCTGCACCTACCTTTAATTTGCGATCTATTCTTGAAAAGGAAAAGTTGAATGGTTCAAATTTTATTGTCTGGTTTTGTAATCTGAGAATTGTTCTCAAACAAGAAACGAAGGAATATGTTCTAGGGAATCCATATCCTGAGGAACCGAGTGCTAATGCTACTCGAACTGAAAAGAATGTTTATGAGAAGCATTGCAATGACGCAGTCGATGTGCACTGCCTAATGCTTGCAACCATGAACTCTGAGCTTCAGAAGCAATATGAGACCACGAATGCTTACAATATGATTGTGAGACTGAAGGGTATGTTTCAGGATCAAGCAAGGGCAGAGAGGTTCAACACCTCTAAGGCATTGTTTTCTTGCAGACTGTTAGAAGGTAACCCGGTCAGTCCTCATGTGATCAAAATGATTGGTCTCATTGAGAGCTTGGAAAAGCTTGGTTTTCCCCTTAGTCAAGAGTTGGCTACTGATGTGATTCTCCAATCGCTCCCTACGAGCTTTGAGCCCATCATACTGAATTTTCATATGAATGGCATGGAGAAATCAATGACCGAGTTACATGGTATGCTTAAGGGTGCTGAGGAGAGCATCAAGAAAAGTTCCAATCATGTGATGATGGTTCAAAAGACTACAGCCTTCAAGAAGAAAGGTAAGTTGGGAAAGGGAAAAGGCAAAGGAAAGACTAAAGATGAGATCGAGAGTCTCAAGGCTAAGCTTAAGAAGCTTAAACGGGTCCTAAGCCCGACACGAGAATGTTACCATTGTCATGAGACTAGGCATTGGAAGAGAAATTGCAAGAAGTACTTGGCAGAAAGAACAAAGGAAGTATGACTTCGACTCTGTATAAATGTTATACAAATTAATCTTGCCACTTCTCCGACCAGTTCTTGGGTATTTGATACCGGATCGGTTGCTCATATTTGCAATTCGATGCAGGGACTAATAAGGAGTAGAAGTTTGACAAGAGGAGATGTTGATCTTCGCGTAGGCAATGGAGCAAGAGTTGTTGCATTAGCTGTTGGCACTTTACCATTAGCTTTACCTTCGGGATTAATTATGGAACTAAATAATTGTTATTATGTTCCAGCCTTAAGCAAAAACATTATTTCTGCTTAATGCTTAGGAGCAGAAGGTTATGAATTCAGGATAAAGAACAATTGTTATTCAATTTATTGTGAAGATATGCTTTATGGTCATGCTCCATTGGTGAATGGATTGTATGTTTTGAATCTTGAGGATATGCCTATTTATAACGTTAATGCTAAGAGACTTCGACCCAATGAAATGAATCCCACTTTTATCTAGCATTGTCGACTTGGTCATATAAATCAGAAGCGCATGATGAAGCTCCATAAATATGGTCTTCTAACCTCATTTGATTTTGAATCATTTGAAACATGTGAATCTTGTTTACTTGGCAAGATGACAAAGGCACCTTTCACGACCAGAGGTGAAAGGGTGAGTGACTTGTTGGCCCTTATATATTCGGATGTATGTGGACCTATGAGCACTTCGGCCAGAGGTGGTTTTCAGTACTTCATAACTTTTACTGATGATTTTAGCAGATATGGCTATCTATTTGATGAGACATAAGTCAGAATCCTTTGAAATGTTCAAGGAATTTCAGAATGAAGTACAAAATCAACTTGGCAGGACAATCAAATGTCTACGATAAGATCATGGAGGTGAATATTTGAGCCATGGGTTTGGTGATCATCTAAAGAAGTGTGGAATTGTTCCACAACTCACTCCGCCGGGAACACCTCAGTGGAATGGGGTGTCCGAACAACGGAACCAAACATTATTGGACATGGTTCGATCAATGATGAGCCAATCTGATCTTCCATTGCGCTCGGGGATACGCCTAGAAAAATGCTTTCACTTTAAATAGGGTTCCATAAAAAATAGTAGAGAAGACACCATATGAGATATGGACCGGGAAATGTCCCGTTTTGTCTTTTCTCAAGGTATGGGGTTGTGAGGCATATGTTAAACGTTTGACGTCTCATAAACTCACACCCAAGTCTGATAAGTGCTTCTTTGTGGGGTATCCTAAGGAAACTAAATGATATTATTTTTATAAGCGGGATGAAAACAAAGTGTTTGTTGCCCGTAATTGTGTCTTCTTGGAGAAAGAGTTTCTTTCCAAAGGAGTCAGTGGGAGTAAGGTGCAACTCGAAGAAATTTGGGAAACATCAGAAAATGTTTCAACTCCTACTGATCCTTTACAGGATGAACAAAATATTGTAGAACCTGTAGATGAAGCATCAGTCTCACGTAGATCTAAAAGGCCACGCCAATTGCCTATAAGGTATGGGCATGATGTTTTATTATTGAATAATGGTGAGCCTAATACTTATTTGGAAGCGATGGTAGACCCAGACTCTGAGTCATGGCTTGAGGCCATGAGATCCGAAATGAAGTCCATGCATGACAATCAAGTTTGAAACTTGGTTGATGCACTGATGGTGTTAAAACCATTGAGTGCAAGTGGATTTTTAAGAAAAAGATAGATATGGATGGAAATGTTCACATTCATAAGGCACAACTAGTTGCGAAGGGTTTCAAGCAAATTCAAGGTGTTGATTATGATGAAACCTTATCTCATGTCGCTATGCTTAAGTCTATAAGGATCATTCTAGCTATTGCTGCATATTTTGATTATGAGATATGATGATGGATGTCAAAACGACTTTCCTAAATAGAAACCTAAGTGAGGATGTGTATATGACACACCAAGGTTTTGTCGATCCAAAGGAAGTTAGAAAGGTATGCAAGCTTAATAAGTCCATCTATGGATTAAAGCAAGCATATCGGAGTTGGAACATTCGCTTTGATGAAGTGGTCAAAGGGTTTGACTTCATCAAAAACAAAGAAGAACCTTGTGTTTACAAGAAGGTTAGTGGAGCAAGCTTGTGTTTCTAATTTTGTATGTGGATGACATACCACGGTCGGAATGATATTCCAATGCTTGAATCTTGTTAAAACTTCATTAAGAAATAGTTTCAATGAAAGATTTATGAGATGCAAGATATATTCTTGGTATAAGGATCTATAGAGATAGATCTAAGAGGCTAATTGGATTAAGCCAAGACATGTACATTGACAAGGTGTTGAAACGGTTCAACTTGCAAGATTACAAAAGGGGTTTTTTGCCCATGTCACATGGTGTTAATCTTAGCAAGACTCAGTGCCCTACAACCACTGATGAGCAAGACAAAATGAGTAGAATTCCATATGCTTCGGCTATCGGATCTATCATGTATGCCATCTTTGTGCACACGCACCGATGTGTCGATGCTCTAAATGTTACGAGCAGATATCACGATCCAGTGAAGGTCACTGGATAGTAGTCAAGAATATTCTTAAGTACTTAAGAAGGACTAAGGATGCATTCCTTGTATTTGGTGATGAGGAAGAGCTGGTTGTAAATGGTTACACCGATGCTAGCTTCCAAACTGACAAGGATAATTTCAGATCGCAATCAGGGTTTGTGTTTTGTTTGAATGGAGGAGCGAAAGTGGAAAAGTTCCAAGCAGGAACGTGAGTCGATTCTACGACGAGGTGAGTACATTGCGCTTCTAAAGTCGCGAAGAAGCCGTATGGATTAAAAAGTTCATTAATGAGTCGGTGTGGTTTCGAGTGCTTCCATTCAATGGACCTCTATTGTGATAATAGTGGGGCCATTGCACAAGCAAAGGAGCCTAGATCGCATCAAAAGTCCAAGCATATTCTTCGGCGATATCACATTATTTGTGAGATCGTTGAGAGAGGTGATGTGAAGATATGCAAAGTGCACACGGATTTGAATATTGTTGATGACGTTGACAAAACCTCTCCGCAACCTAGCATGAGGCACACAAGAGCTATGGGTATTCGATACCTATATGATTGACTCTAGTGCAAGTGGGAGATTGTTGGTGATATGCCCTAGAGGCAATCATGGAGATGATTGTATCACGCCTATGTTTATGAGTTCTTGAATAAATGTTATTCGCTCCTTGAATGAATCGTTAGTTCAAGATCAACAAGTATGTGACTTGTTGGTGAAACTCTTCGACTTGTATGATGTTGTTCTAAAAGTATCCCCGGTTGAATGTCACCGATCGGAACACCGGTGACTCAACGACAACAAGATATATTGATTGATGACCATGTTTCATGGTCATGGATATAGGATATCGAATCAATAATGTGAACACATGTCGAGAACATGGGGTTGGATTGACCCATCTTGAGACACTATTGAGATTGTTATGATTCGTGTGTCATTAGTTGGTCTCAAGCAATGATGATGTATAATCTTTAGACCGAAATCAGCATGGTTCCTACATGTGTAATAGCACTCTTAGGGGTTGCCAAACGCTGCCAGAATCGGGTAGTTATAAAGGTAGCTTTCGTATACTATGAAACATGCGGAGAGATGTGACTGGTCGGATATGGGATTTGCTCCTCCTAACATAACGGGAGAGATGTCTCTGGGCCCCTCGAAGTGGTCGGATAAAGAAAGTGCATGGCCATGCCACTAGTGGTCGAAGTGTTCGACTACATAAGGTTATCCGACAACTCGATCGAGAAAGTATTGAACACTCGTGGATGACACATTATCTCACCTCGAGTTCAAACCGATATCGTGAGGCAAAGGGAGAAACTAGAGTAAGTCGTTTAGTTCGATCGGATCCGCATAAGTCGAGTATGGTGATACGAGCAAGTCGTGAGGCGATCGAATGAAATCACGAGAGTGGTGAAACACAGTCGTGAGGAGTTACAAACGGTTGTGATTGAGTGAGAATCGGTCGTATAAAGATAGGACTCAGTCGTAAGTGATGAGGACCTAGTCATATATCATATTGCATTAAGGTTTGTCCGATATAATTTGTGTGTATTCGAATCGTTATGTCCTGCTAGGGACTGCTACGACTCGTGGTCGGAAAGGGTTTCTGAGTTACAATCGATTACACATAAACCTAACGGGTCACACACTTAATGGGATGGAACAAACCAGTACGAATACGATTCGTAAAAGGTGTTCGGATAGGATCCGCCACGGGCACTATATAAGGAGATGCTTGAAGCTAGTGTGGGGATGGACGAGAGAGACACGTGAGTTGTTTCCACCGAAATCCTAGCCGCCATCTTCTTGAGAGAGCCTTCCCGTGCGACTTGGTGCTAGCACACCGGCGTACGGTTGTTCCTTCTCTGGACGTGTGGATACCGTAGAGGCGCATCGATCATTGCGGGCGCTGAGGACGATCCGCGATCTTCACAAGGAATGCGGAGGTTCTTGGAGGAGACGATCGAATACGAGGACGTTGGACGATCATCTCACGACCACTACATCGACGCCGTTCATCGTCGGACTAGGTCGCTCCGACTCTACTTCGGCGCATCTGCGCCTCGGTGGTAATGATGCGTGATCATCTATCTTACTTGGCATCCTGTTTTACGTTGTAGAAATTTTGAATTGTTGCTAGCGTAACCTACCCGTATCCCAACAAGGAGAAGCCAGAAGAGGGCGGCAGGTGGAGCTGCGGTGCTGCTCTTATAGGCATGGAGGGGCGGAGTACCGGAGGTGGTCGGCATGGACGGAGGGCGGTGGTGTAGGCGTGGCACGCATGCGAGCACGTGGGCTGCGAGATGGGGCGTGTGGCGGTCGAGTCTAAGCGGATAGGCGAGTGGCGTGGCGCTCGGAGGTGGTTAATGCCGGGGTGAGATGGCATGGGTGCTGGTTCCTGGAGAAGAAAGAAGAAAGGAGCAGCACATGTCAGAGCATGGCTCGGATGAACCGAGCCGGCCAGTCCAACCGACTCGAGTCCAGAACAGTAAAAACAAGAAAAATTAGGTGAAAAATTTAGGGATAGTTTGAAAATAAAAGTGATGGTTATAGCTAAGAAAATTCTTACGTAATATGAGATAAAACCCGATATTAGTCGAGGTATTTTAATCGGGCTTTTGGACACTTAGAGTATTAAGTTTCAAATTTATGATTATGATTTTTAGGATTTACTCCTACCCTAACACTTAAAAGTACAATACTTAAAGTGTGTTATGCCCTTGACAATTATAGTATTAGGATTTCGTTTCTAGGGTCCATGTTTTTAGGGTTTGCATTTCATAACACTTGTGTCGGCAAAAGAAATGCAGATCAAATAACTCACAAAAATTGCAGGCAAACTAAAAGACCACAGATAATCATACAAAAAGTTTTAAAAATCTCATATCTTTGCACTTTGGAATTTTTGGGATATTACAAACCTACCCCCTTAAACAGAATCTCGTCTTGAGATTCCGGTAGAACAGAAGGTAAGGAGATGGGATGGGAAAGAATGGTGAAGTGACGAGGGATGCTGACGCGTTTATCGATGCTTCATCTTCAGTATGATTGCTTTGAACTTTCAAGAACTTGATGACACGATTTCTTGTCTTACGCTACCCAGACTCTGAGTCATGGCTTGAGGCCATGAGATCCGAAATGAAGTCCATGCATGACAATCAAGTTTGAAACTTGGTTGATGCACCTGATGGTGTTAAAACCATTGAGTGCAAGTGGATTTTTAAGAAAAAGATAGATATGGATGGAAATGTTCACATTCATAAGGCACAACTAGTTGCGAAGGGTTTCAAGCAAATTCAAGGTGTTGATTATGATGAAACCTTATCTCATGTCGCTATGCTTAAGTCTATAAGGATCATTCTAGCTATTGCTGCATATTTTGATTATGAGATATGACAGATGGATGTCAAAACGACTTTCCTAAATAGAAACCTAAGTGAGGATGTGTATATGACACAGCCTGAAGGTTTTGTCGATCCAAAGGAAGCTAGAAAGGTATGCAAGCTTAATAAGTCCATCTATGGATTAAAGCAAGCATATCGGAGTTGGAACATTCGCTTTGATGAAGTGGTCAAAGGGTTTGACTTCATCAAAAACAAAGAAGAACCTTGTGTTTACAAGAAGGTTAGTGGGAGCAAGCTTGTGTTTCTAATTTTGTATGTGGATGACATACTACTGGTCGGAAATGATATTCCAATGCTTGAATCTGTTAAAACTTCATTAAGAAATAGTTTCTGAATGAAAGATTTATGAGATGCAGCATATATTCTTGGTATAAGGATCTATAGAGATAGATCTAAGAGGCTAATTGGATTAAGCCAAGACATGTACATTGACAAGGTGTTGAAACGGTTCAACTTGCAAGATTACAAAGGGTTTTTGCCCATGTCACATGGTGTTAATCTTAGCAAGACTCAAGTGCCCTACAACCACCGATGAGCAAGACAAAATGAGTAGAATTCCATATGCTTGGCCATCGGATCTATCATGTATGCCATGTATGCCATGCTGCACACGACCAGATGTGTCGTATGCTCTAAATGTTACGAGCAGATATCAGTCAGATCCAGGTGAAGGTCACTGGATAGTAGTCAAGAATATTCTTAAGTACTTAAGAAGGACTAAGGATGCATTCCTTGTATTTGGTGATGAGGAAGAGCTGGTTGTAAATGGTTACACCGATGCTAGCTTCCAAACTGACAAGGATAATTTCAGATCGCAATCAGGGTTTGTGTTTTGTTTGAATGGAGGAGCAGTAAGCTGGAAAAGTTCCAAGCAGGGAACGGTAGCTGATTCTACGACAGAGGCTGAGTACATTGCGGCTTCTAAAGCTGCGAAAGAAGCCGTATGGATTAAAAAGTTCATTAATGAGCTGGGTGTGGTTTCGAGTGCTTCCAGTCCAATGGACCTCTATTGTGATAATAGTGGGGCCATTGCACAAACAAAGGAGCCTAGATCGCATCAAAAGTCCAAGCATATTCTTCGGCGATATCACATTATTTGTGAGATCGTTGAGAGAGGTGATGTGAAGATATGCAAAGTGCACACGGATTTGAATATTGCTGATACGTTGACAAAACCTCTCCCGCAACCTAAGCATGAGGCGCACACAAGAGCTATGGGTATTCGATACCTATATGATTGACTCTAGTGCAAGTGGGAGATTGTTGGTGATATGCCCTAGAGGCAATCATGGAGATGATTGTATCACGTCTATGTTTATGAGTTCTTGAATAAATGTTATTCTGTTCCTTGAATGAATCGTTAGTTCTGAAGATCAACAAGTATGTGACTTGTTGGTGAAACTCTTCGACTTGTATGATGTTGTTCTAAAAAGTATCCCTGGTTGAATGTCACTGATCGGAACACCAGTGACTCAACGACCAGCGCATATATTGATTGATGACCATGTTTCGTCGGTCATGGATATAGGGATATCGAATCAATAATGTGAACACATGTCAGAGAACATGGGGTTGGATTGACCCATCTTGAGACACTATTGAGATTGTTATGATTCTGTGTGTCATTAGTTGGTCTCAAGCAATGATGATGTATAATCTTTAGACCTGAAATCAGCATGGTTCCCTACATGTGTAATAGCACTCTTAGGGGTTGCCAAACGCTGCTCGTAACTGGGTAGTTATAAAGGTAGCTTTCCGGTATACTATGAAACATGCGGAGAGATGTGACTGGTCGGATATGGATTTGCTCCTCCTAACATAACGGGAGAGATGTCTCTGGGCCCCTCGAAGTGGTCGGATAAAGAAAGTGCATGGCCATGCCACTAGTGGTCGAAGTGTTCGACTACATAAGGTTATCCGACAACTCGATCGAGAAAGTATTGAACAGTCCGTGGATGACACATTATCTCACCTAGAGTTCAAACCAGATATCGTGAGGCAAAGGGAGAAACTAGAGTAAGTCGTTTAGTTCGATCAGATCCAGACAAGTCGTATGGTGATACGAGCAAGTCGTAGACTGATCGAATGAAATCACAGAGTGGTCGAAACCTGGTCGTGAGGAGTTACAAACTGGTTGTGACTGAGTGAGAACTGGTCGTATAAAGATAGGACCTGGTCGTAAGTGATGAGGACCTAGTCATATATCATATTGCATTAAGGTTTGTCCGATATAATTTGTGTGTATTCGGGAATCGTTATGTCCTGCTAGGGACTGCTACGACTCGTGGTCGGAAAGGGTTTCTGAGTTACAATCGATTACACATAAACCTAACGAGTCACACACTTAATGGGATGGAACAAACCAGTACGAATACGATTCGTTAAATGTGTTCGGATAGGATCCGACACGGGGCACTATATAAGGAGATGCTTGAAGCTAGTGTGGGGATGGATGAGAGAGACACGTGAGTTGTTTCCACCGAAATCCTAGCCGCCATCTTCTTGAGAGAGCCTTCCCGTGCGACTTGGTGCTATCACACCGACGTACGGTTGTTCCTTCTCTGAACGTGTGGATACCGTAGAGGCGCTACTGCGGTCGCTGTGGCGCTGAGGACGATCCGCGATCTTCACAAGGAACTGCGGAGGTTGCTGGAGGAGACGATCGAATACGAGGACGTTGGACGATCATCTACGACCACTACATCGACGCGTTCATCGTCGGACTAGGTCGCCCGACTTACTTCGCCGCGATCGCGCCTCTAGTGGTAATGATCTGTGATCATCTATCTTACTTGGCATCCTGTTTTACGTTGTAGAAATTTTGAATTGTTGCTAGCGTAACCTACCCGTATCCCAACAAGGAGAAGCCAGAAGAGGGCGGCAGGTGGAGCTGCGGTGCTGCTCTTATAGGCATGGAGGGGCGGAGTACCGGAGGTGGTCGGCATGGACAGAGGGGCGGTGGTGTAGGCGTGGCACGCATGCTGAGCACGTGGCTGCGAGATGGGGCGTGTGGCGCTCGAGTCCTAGCGCCGGGATAGGGCAGAGTGGCGTGGCGCTCAGAGGTGGTTAATGCCAGGGGGTGAGATGGCATGGGTGCTGGTTTGCCTGGAGAAGAAAGAAGAAAGGAGCAGGCACATGCTGTAGCTGGCTCGGATGAACCGAGCCGGCCAGTCCAACCGACTCGAGTCCAGGAACAGTAAAAACAAGAAAAATTAGGTGAAAAATTTAGGGATAGTTTGAAAATAAAAGTGATGGTTATAGCTAAGAAAATTCTTACGTAATAACAGATAAAACCTGATATTAGCTGAGGTATTTTAATCGGGCTTTTGGACACTTAGAGTATTAAGTTTCGAAATTTATGATTATGATTTTTAGGGATTTACCCTACCCCTAACACTTAAAAGTACAATACTTAAAGTGTGTTATGCCCTTGACAATTATAGTATTAGGATTTCGTTTCTAGGGTCCATGTTTTTAGGGTTTGCATTTCATAACACTTGTGCCGGCAAAAGAAATGCAGATCAAATAACTCACAAAAATTGCAGGCAAACTAAAAGACCACAGATAATCATACAAAAAGTTTTAAAAATCTCATATCTTTGCACTTTGGAATTTTTGGGATATTACAAACCTACCCCCTTAAACAAAATCTCGTCTTGAGATTCCGGTAGAACAGAAGGTAAGGAGATGGGATGGGAAAGAATGGTGAAGTGACGAGGGATGCTGACGTGTTTATCGATGCTTCATCTTCAGTATGATTGCTTTACTGAACTTTCAAGAACTTGATGACACGATTTCTTGTCTTACGCTCCTAGTAGCTTTGTCGGTTCCTGATGTGGCTTCTCAGCGCCGTTGTCTTCTAGTCTCTTCATGATAGTCACCAATTTTCTAGGGATGGATTGACAGTAATTGCTTGTATCCGAAGGAATAGCTAGCCTTGGACATTCTGATAGAATAGCTATATTCTAATCATCATGTCCTATTTTTCCTTACTAGAATCCAAATATTTTCTTTTAGCCTGCTAACTACCCTAGTTTAAACTCTAGGCTTATCTTATAATCGATGTTACCACCAAAATTTTAGCTTGTTAAACCTCCTGGTTTGCCTGATTTTCTTCAATAAGGTTGTTATACCACCAAGTTATAATTGTACGCAATTGTAATGATCTGCCAATCCTATACTCAGCTACCCCCCTTAAAAATAATATCCAATGATATTCGTTGTTTTCTTCAATTGCCAAAAACTTAATCGTTATTATTCACCAAGATTATATTGGTATTATAATACAAGGATTCACCATTCTTTAATACCAGTCATAATATCTAAGTCTGTTATTACCATCAAGAGTACCTAGGAACCGTATAACTATGATCCATCATTGTCCACCTGTTGATCATAATATCTAGATTATCATAATATCTAGATTAATCCATGCATAGATTCCACTTAAGTTATAGCAATCCAGCTTCACATAATTATAGCTATTTCTATAGATCAACTTCCTTTCAATTGATCCTAATTGCACACATAGTGTACATTTGTGTCATTCCCTGGATCATTAGCTAACACACACAGTTACATTGTTGGTTCAAACACATATCATAAAATTGTAAAGCTATTGCATAATATTAAACAAAGCATAAATATATTTTACGGTTTTTGACTTGCAGAATGGCCGAATGGCCAAATATCTTTCAGAAAACAAGAGCGGAAGTAGCAACAAAGTGTAAGCGTGGAACCCTCACGATATGCCCATCGGCAATCGACTGTGGGTTCGCGGTCTAGTTCTTGGCCTTCTTGATCTTCAGTCTTGTCTAATGCTCATAATTGTCCTTGTAATATTCTTTTATGCTTACTGACTAAAAGAATGTAAATAGCGAGCATGAGTACACAACCGTACTCGCGAGCCAACACACAATGCAATTATCATATATGCAAGGCTAGTCTAGGGAGGTTCGTGTTTCTTTTATTTGCACAAAGCCATAATTTTTAGTAAGATATCATATTTAGATTCAAATGTCAGTGAGTAAAACATTTTAAATATTTAAATATTAGCAAGTAACATTTCATAATCCTCACATTAAATCCATGATCACAATTCCAATAACAGAAAGGTAACAATTCAATAGTTCTAACATTAGTCCATGATCACAAACTCATACCCTTCCCAAATGCTCCTAAACCCAAATATCAGATTCTAACCGGGGACACGGCTATTCGAATAGATTAATGACTATGCAGAGTTTGTACAACTTTACCCACACGATATGAATACCTTATAATGTTGCCATACACTCTTCCGTAGGAGTGTGATTAAGATATCATAACGAAACCTTTACAATGCCAAGTCTTAACTATCAAACCACCCGAGGATACACCCCATGGTAGGCTATCGTTCGCAACTGAATCACGGGCGAACCTCGTAACAATGGGAAACACCACATGGTAGGCTATCGTTCGCAATTGAACCATAGGTGACCCCTGCAACAACATAAATAGGAAACACCACACGGCAGGCTATCGTTCGTAACTGAACCACAGGTGATCCTAGCAACAACAACAATAGGTACAACAATTAGTGGTTTAGTAGAAAGAACACAACAAATTATTTAGCCAAGCATTCCCAGTAAATCCCGACGTGTGGTTGTACGTAAGACTTGGTTCATCACATCACAAACCGGTCCTTAATTACCCAGATGGGGCTACACAAATCCAGGACACCCTCTCTTTATCAACCTATCACCCTTCCAAGTCCAACACACAATACCCACAACCCAACAAGTTCACAATAGCCAGATTCAAGATCTGAACACAATCCTCAAGTTCAACAAAATTCGATTTAACACATTCCTCAAATTCCAACATAATTCGATTGAGTCAAACATAGTATCCACTGCCCAACATATCCACAATAACCAGATTCGAAGATCCAATCAATTCCTCAAATTCCAACAAAATTCGATTTACCTTGGTCGATGGACTAGCTCCTTCAACCACTTTTGACTACAACTACTAGCATGGCTAAGCAATCGATCTATCTTACAATACAAAATTCCCATATATATACATATATCCTAGGCAACAACTGAATAAGGGGATATCAACATTCAAGAAAAGTAATCCAATAATTAGGAAATTAACTACTTCTACCCATGAACATATTTTCCAAATAGCATGCAATAGCTAGATTGAAATCAACATAAAACTTTTAAAATTAGTAGAAGCAACATGATCAAAGTGTTGATTCGCCTTGCTCAATATTCTGATAACCTCGGTCTGGTTTTGCTCAATGTTTTGATAATCATCATGCTCAATATGTTGGTAATCATCCTGTTCAATGCTCGGACAATCTTGATTTCGGCCTCGTCCTTGTTGGGATTGTTGTTCCATCACAGCTTCAGAGTCTAACTACGTAGATTGCGATTAAATCCAAGAGCATATGAAAATAACCAAATGAAATCCAATAAATCCAAATTCAAACAAAAGGAAACACTTCAAACAGAACTAAACATACTTAATGTCATCTTGAAAGAAGGGAGTGCTTGAGATGAGACCAAACATACTCATCTGGAGTTGATAAAGGAAATACTACAGACGAAAGTAGATAAATCTAACAGAGGGAGAGAGAATATTCGCAGGAACATTCCTCACTGGTTACCTAGATAGGAGAGATTATTTGGTTAGGTAATACTTTCAGGTCTTCTTTCGGATCACGAATCGCCCGATCACTGGGGACGTAAAGTGATGGATGGTGGCTAAAGCCTAGGCGATGTATGGTGGATGAATTTATATTATCCACTAGGGAACATACAACAACTGCTCTTAATGATTCTTTTTAGTTATTATGTCCTACTTACCGAGGAAATTCCATGAGAGTCCGATGAGACCTATGCAAGTGCAGGATTCGCATGGAGTAGATTTACATCTCACCGACACATAAGATCTAGCTCATTTAATAGTTTATCTTATAGCTTTAGCTGGAACTTTCGAGACTAGCCTTGTGAGTTAACCAGTTGTATTGTTGCCCTAGTTGATATTTGTTACTACTATATTTTAGATAAGGGATCTTAGGGCTGTCGACTAAGGACACAATGATCTCTCACTGCATAGGTTACCTACTAATTAACTTAGTCGGCTGTAAATGCTAATGATATTCTTAAACTAATTACTCATTGATATAGCACTGCAAGTCATTTATCTACACGGAGAGGCATAGGGAGAGTCACTAGAAGGGCACTGACATATGCTTACTAACTTATGGTTAATTCCCCCATGCATACACAGTGCTTGGGATTTTTGACAAAGGAGTATTTCTCAGACATGCTGTGAAAACTGAACTCAGCCTTGACTAACTATCTATGTAGTTATCCTTTTAATCACTTGATTCATCCACTAAAGGTTACTATATGAAAACATAACCTATCAGTTGAACATCTACAAATTAACTAATCCACTAATGGTTTTGGCTAATTACTTACATTATTCACTAACTATCCTAATCAAATGTATATATACTAATCTACTACACTGCTTTACTCCTAACTCAGCTTACCGTCTAAACTAAATACCAGCAGCACTTAACTACCTCTAATTACCCTTTAACCAAACTGGATTAGCCACTTAAGTAGATGGGCCCTAGTTACCTACCTTAACTATTCCAACCTAACCATTCACTTAATTATCCTTCTAATCAAATGATTTGCCCACTGACTGTTATTGTCTAAAAGTATAATCTGACAATTGATTACCTACAAACTAACTAACCTCTTAATGTCTTTAGGCTAACTATTTAAATTAAACACTAAATATTCTAATTAACATGTATAATTACAATTTTTACACTATTGATTAGCTTTCTACTACCCTAATCCTGATCTTAGTGCTAACTGAGATGTCAATGTTTAGTCACTAAATAGCATGATGTCCTCTTGGTAGATGCTTTCTAACCATAATATGTTCTGATAATTGAACCTCAAGCAGCTAAGTAATCTACTAGCAGTTCCTAAATGGCTAACTATTCTTATTTAACCTTCTAACACTCTCTTAACTGTTTAGCTTACTAACAGATTAGGGTTGGTTGTTAAACAGTTACAAGGACTAATTACCTCTGTTCATTTACCCATTTAACCTTCTCTGATCAAGAGAACGTCTTCTCTGAACTGAAACACTATCATCTAAACTTCCTTCAATACTCAACTTCAAAGTGGTTAAATCATTTGAGTGATCAAACAGCTACACATAGAACTAAGCTAAAAGCTCTAATCCTCATAAAGGAGGTTCCTATTGTCAGTGACAAACTCTTTGGCACTTAGTTATCTAAATTAGTCACCTGAAACTAACCATAGACAATACACTGTAATACTAAACTGAGCTAGTTGTTCAACTATTTAACTGACCATTCCGAATTAGTTCCTTGACAGTACAATTTCCTAATGCTAACTGAACATCTCCCAGCTACTAACCACCCTTTTAGTTATCCTGTGAAACACTTGATCTACTTAATTAACACCATTCGCTGATTAAACAACCATTAGTTAAAGCCTACTAACAGAACTTAGTTAACCAATAAGGAGTGAGAGTCCACTGCCAATTAACTACAAATATCCACACGCACAGAGACATACCAAGAGACACAAACACACAGAGAAAGAAGTACAGGCAGAAATAGGGCAAGGCCGGAGGCGGCTCGGGCATGCCTTGCCGGCGGTGAAGGGATCAATGATGGTGGCCGGAGCGGCCAAAACGGAGCTGTGGCGCAATGGCGGTGTGAGGACCCCAAGATTATTTCTGTAAGATCGAGGTCTTCCCAGTCTTATAGAGATAACTCTGAGCCTTAGGTAAATAGATTCCAAGTTAACTCAATCAAAGTGAGAGGCTCGACCGAAACTAGAGCCCTAACGATCATACGTGTTGCTCCTCTACAAGCACTAAATGACGATGGGCTCTCCAAATGGTACAAGACACACTTAATGAGTTAGGAGGGAATCCACGAACAGCGAGCATGAAACCGTGTTGGCTACCAAGATCAGCGACCAACACACTCATACTCTCATTCAACGTTGGTCACATCCATACAGCATTCATACATAAATAATCCAAAAGACATACATCATAATAGTCAAATTCTACAACTATTACAAAGTGGCTGACCGGCCAAATTCAAATAAGAACAATAAGTAGTAGTGGAAATGATATAAATAAACCAAAATTTCAGCATGGTGTGCCTCATAACCCATGGCAACCGACTGGAAGTTAAATAATAGCACTACTCGTCAGCGTCGCCTAAATCGGCGCCAACGAGTTTCTCGAGCGCGAAGTGACTAGCCCATAAGCCTCTGGACAATGACACACTTCCTTAGGTATGCCGGCTGGGGAGAATCGAGATACGGTTGTTTTCAACAAGAAAACCCTATTGAGATGAGTCCCCCTTGTGAGATGATCCCCATACGGATATCGCTTGCTAAGCAGGCTCACAAATTGTGTTGGATATACCGATGCAATGTAAATAAACGAAAAATGGTGCTCCCTGCACACTATAGAAAATTACATCGGCTTAACGGTCCAAATAAGACAACCACATACCCGAGTCTCATGCATAACAGCACCCACACTAACAACCACTTGTCCAGACCCAAAAACAGCTACACATAGAAGAACTTAGCTAAAAGCTCTAATCCTCACAAAGGAGGTTCCTATTGTCAGTGACAAACTCTTTGACACTTAGTTATCTAAATTAGTCACCTGAAACTAACCATAGACAATACACTGTAATACTAAACCGAGCTAGTTGTTCAACTATTTAACTGACCATTCTGAATTAGTTCCTTGACAGTACAATTTCTTAATGCTAACTGAACATCTCCCAGCTACTAACCACCCTTTTAGTTATCCTGTGAAACACTTGATCTACTTAACTAACACCATTCGCTGATTAAACAACCATTAGCTAAAGCCTACTAACAGAACTTAGTTAACCAATAAGGAGTAAGAGTCCACTACCAATTAACTACAAGTATCCACACGCACAGAGACATACCAAGAGACACAAACACACAGAGAAAGAAGTACAGGCAGAAACAGGGCAAGGCCGGAGGCGGCTCGGGCATGCCTTGCCGGCGGCGAAGGGGTCAATGACGGTGGCTGGAGGTGGCCAAAACGGAACCGTGGTGCCATGGCAGTCCCTTTGGCGGTGGAGGCGCATCTTGAGGTGGTCGGCGGTGGCCGAGCAGTGACGTGCAGTGTCCGAACCGGCAGAGGAAATTGCGCGGTGGCACCGAAGATGTAGAGGGGATACAAGGAGGTGCGCATGGGCACTAGAAGGGCTAGAGGATCTTACCTAGCTAGTCGGTGGAGGCGGAGATGGTTTGAGGTGGGCTGGCGGCGGCACGGGCAGTTGGCCGTGGGGTGCCGTTCGGGTGAGGGGTGGCTCCGGTGGAAGGTGGGGGATGCTTGGGGAAGGCCAGGGTGTGCTCCCTCTTCGAGGAATCAGTCCAGGGCTTCATGGATGGGGAATGACGGTGTCAATGGTGGAATTGGAGAGCGGGCGTCTTCGCCAGTCGGGAGCAGAGCTCGCACACTCAGTGTTTCTTCTTGGTTTTTTGGTGGGGAAGAGAAAAGGGGAGGAGAAGCCAGAAGAGGGCGGCGGGTGGAGCTGCGGTGCTGCTCTTATAGGCCTGGAGGGGCGGAGTACCAGAGGTGGCCGGCATGGGCAGAGGGGCGACGACGCAGGTGTGGCGCGCATGCATGCTGAGCGCGTGGCTACGAGATGGGGCGTGTGGCGGCCGTGTCTTGGCGTCGGGATGGGGCAGAGTGGCGTGGCGCATGGAAGTGGTTGATGCTGGGGAGTGAGATGGCACGGGCGCTGGTTTGCCTAGAGAAGAAAGAAGAAAGGGGCAAGCTCGTGCAGTAGTTGGCTCGGTTGAACCGAGCCAGCCAATCCAACCGACTCTAGCTCAGGAACAGTAACAACAAGAAAAATTAGGTGAAAAATTTAGGGATAGTTTGAAAATAAAAGTGATGGTTATAGCTAAGAAAATTCTTATGTAATAATAGATAAAACCTGATATTTGCTGAGGTATTTTAATCGGGCTTTTGGACACTTAGAGTATTAAGTTTTGAAATTTATGATTTTGATTTTTAAGGATTTACCCTACCCCTAACACTTTAAAGTACAGTACTTAAAGTATGCTATGCCCTTGACAATTCTAGTATTAGGATTTCGTTTCTAGGGTCCATGTTTTTAGGGTTTCTGTATTTTAGGGTTTGCATTTCATAACACTTGTGCCGGCAAAAGAAATGTAGATCAAATAACTCACAAAAATTGTAGGCAAACTGAAAGACAATAGATAATCATACAAAAAGTTTTAAAAATCTCGTATTTTTGCACTTTGGAAGTTTTAAAATTCTTATCATTCCAATTCCACGTATGCACCATTTCAAATCTAGATATTGGAAGTGACTTAGTGAATAAATCTGTATGATTTTCACATGACTTAGTATGCAGTACTTTAATTTCATCCATCTTTTGCAATTCGTGAGCAAAGAAGAACTTGGGGTTGATATGCTTTGTGTGTTGACTCTTCACATAACCCATCTGCATTTGTACAACACAAGTTGTGTTATCTTCATAGATAATAGTGTGAGTTTGTGCGGTATTCAATCTATACAACTGCTGGATGTTGTGAATCATCCGCCAAAGCTAAACACATTCCCGTGAGGCCTCGTACAGTGTTATAATTTCCAAGTGGTTCGTCGAAGTTGATATAAGACTTTGCTTAGACGATTTCTATGGAATTGCAGTTCCACCACGTAAGAATACATAGCCTATTTACGAATTAGCTGTATGCGGGTCCGACAGGTACTCGGCATTTGCATAGCCATTCATAGACATGTTTTGGTTCTTTCTGTAGAACAGACCAAGTTCTTTGCTTCCTTGTAGGTATCGAAAGATGTTCTTCATTCCTTTCCAATGCTTTTGGTAGGTTCTGCACTATACCTTGCTAATAGGTTTACGGTAAATGCAATGTCCGGTCTAGTACAGTTTGCTAAATACATGAATGCTCCTACTACACTTAAGTATGGAAATTCTGATCCTAGGACTTCCTCCCTTTTCTCTAGGTCTATACGAGTCCTTGTCTTGCAGCAAGGATCTCCCGACCATCAGCACTTTCGAAGGGTATGCCTTTTCAAAGTCGAACCTTTCTAACACCTTCTGAGTGTAGGTTGACTGATGCACTAATATCCCTTCAGGGGCATGCTCAAGCTGCAAGCCTAGGCCATATTTGGTTTTACCCAAATCTTTCATTTCGATCTCTGACTTCCAATAAGAGCTTGCTTTCTTAACATCCTTCAGGGTTCTGATTATATTCAGATCATCTTCATAAACTGAGATTATACAAAATCCATTCTGGGATCATCGTATAAATACACAGAGATTATTCTCATTGTTTGTGTAGCCTTTCTTGCACAGAAAGTCGCTTCAAGTGATTATACCATATCCTGCCTAATTGCTTAAGTCCGTACAGTGACTTTTTGAGTTTCACACTATACAGATTTCTATTTGCTCTGTCTTGGTTCAGGATAGGGATACATTCAGGTACCTTTATATAACTGTCCGAATCCAAATTTCCATAAAGGTATGCAATTACCACATCCATCAATTTTATTTCTAACTTCATGTTTATTGCCATTGAAATTAAATATCTAAAGAAAGTTCCGCCCATGAACGGAGAATAAGTTTCTTCATAATCATCTCCTGGATGTCAAGTGAAATATTGTGCAATAAGCCTTGCTTATTTTCATTTCTCTTTCAAACAAATACCCATTTATGCCCTACTAGGTGCACATAGGGAAGCGTGCGACTTACAGGCCCAAACACCTCTCTTTCATTCAGAGATAATAATTATGTTTCTATTGCCTTCTTCCAATCTTCCTAATCTGATCTTTTCTTTCATTCAATGAGCGATGCAGGCTCTAGATCAAGATCGATGATTGTGACAATTTTCTTTGCAAAATCAATGTCGACATTGGCTGTTGTCTTATTCATAGTGATGAGGGCATCCCTAACACTGATACATCTTTCCCTATTAGTGGTCACGCACATACTGAGATGGACGCCATAAGTGAAGCTACAAATAATACAAGTGCGTATGCATGTTGGTCCACCGACTAGAGCAAGAGCTAAACTTCTAAATCAACAGTGCTTTTGTTTCTTAATGAATCTTCTATTTTCATTGATGAGAATTGGGTACTACCTCATGCAAATGTTTTGTGTATTCTCAGGTTTGAACATTGTGAAGCCTTTGGAATCGAGAGGGAGGGAGGCCGGAGCCAAAGCAATGGAGGAGAAGCTCACGTGGGTCAACCAAGAGGAGAAAGGCCCAAGAATTCAAGCCCAATTCGGATCCTCCACAAGTCCAATCGAAATTCATCTCGAATCAACTCGTAATTCAATTCGGATTCGTTCGGATAGCCCAACAGTGGCTGTAATAAAAGGCCATAACTTTTGCATACGGAGTCCGATTGGGATGTTCTTGGACTTGTTTGAAAGCTTATTCCAAGGCCCACACAATGGGTATGGCCTCAACTTCAGAAGACAAACGATCGCGCCGCTATGACCGAAACAATGTGATGGATTTAAGTTGGGTTTTCCTTTTTGTGTGTTTTTGGGTCTTAGCCGAATTAGAGTTTGATTCGGCGTGTGTAGCCGGCCCTAGGCCGTGCGTGAGTCGTGGAGGGCGCCTTAAGTACCCTTGCCCCTCCTTTGTATCCATTAGACCAGTTTATACATAAGATTGAAACATAGCTATTGCTTGTTCTTTCGACACCAGAGTTTATGCGAGGACTTTGAGAGAGAATTAGGCGATCCATTGTTTTGTTATGCGATCCAGGGTCAAGCCGTCGTTCCATTGGGAATTGGGGACTTGGCGTTCATCGTTCGTGGTCTCGCGACGAACAACTACCCGGTGTGTTTTGGGTGTATTCCGAAGAGTTGAGGGTTCGTGCCTTGGCGCGAGTTTTCAGCTAGCGACATCGCCTACTTCGCATCAACTATCCACGGTTCCTCACTGAGAAGATCGGGCCTCCCCCGTATCATGTGGTATCAGATTCTAGGTTTACTCGGTGAGAATTTCTTTACCCGTTGTTAGATTGTTTTTCTGTCCTATCATCCAATAAACCGAAAATTGCAATACCAAAACCGTAGTTTAATCTGTTATTTCTTGTGCGTTTAGTTAAGCTTTCATCCATTAGAGTTTTGTTTTAGTGCTGATCCGTGTGTTTTCCTTTTGCGTTGCTTAATTGTTGTTAAAAAAAACTGCTGATTGAACTCCTCAATTAGCACCCAAAAAGAGTATTTCGCATCCACTTTAGCTCATCGTCTTGTGGTCGCCAACTGCAGGCGCTGTCGATAGCTTGGCCGCGCGGATTGGAAACCCTTGCTTCCTTTTGGTATCCGAATCGGTCCTACAAGTGTCCCTTCCGAATTCCATTGGGGAAGTAGAGTCCGAGTCCATCTCTTGGGAAGTTCCTATCCGAGTCCACTGGAGTTCGGGCCTTTACTTCTTCATTGGTCAAACCACGTTGGCATCCTTGTGCATCATTTATATCCTTTCATCTTGAGACTAGCTATTGATATTGCACCTAGGGCTGCTCATTCACGTTGATTACACATTGCTGATTTGTGAGGGTTGCGCACTTCCGTGGGGAGCAAAGCAAAGAGAAAAGAAGGAAAAGGCAGCCGCAAATAGAAAGAGCCGCGACCTTAAAAAAAAGTGTGCGAAAAGCTACTTTTGCATACGACCTCCGATTGGAGCGTTTCTTGATCTGTTGGAAAGGAAACGGGAAAATAGAGCCAAAAAGGATTTTAGATCTGCGTAAGCCATCGGGCACACGCGCAGCAACTTCGACCCCAAAAAAGGTCGTTTAGGGCCTCAAAACGGGCCCGCAAACCGAGAAAAATTCAAGTTTCTCCGAATTCGCTCAAAATTGACAGAGCCCCTCTACAAGTGATTCTAAGGTTCCCCGTGAAGACGCCATCCTTTTTCGAGTTGATCCGCGCCTAATTTGGTCGCTACAAGATCGGGTCATAGTTTGACTTGTGTTTTTCAATTTTCTTTGAGCAATCTTGCGCCCTAGTATATTTTGTTGCAATTGGCTAGCGTCTATCCTTGTACTTGGTGCAAAACGAGCTTGTTTTATCTCTATTTTCGTTTGAGCTCATTCCTTTGTTTGCATTAAGTCTCATTTATCTTTGCGTGTGCGTTCATACACTCCGCTTAAACCTATTGGATCAGCACATAGGCAAAATACTCTAGCTTGGATCATTACTTAGCTTTACAATACCTTGAATATCATATTGCATAGGATATACACATACCTGTCCAAGCTTCACCTACACCCGTTTGTGTACTCCCTTGCTCTTGGTTACGCTCATACATTACCGGGTTAAGGTCGTTCTGTCACAACTGTCGATTTGCCGTCCTTGATTCGCTTTGGAACGGTGAGCTTGCCTTGCTTTCAGGACAGTGAGTTGCGAGCGTAGTAGAGAGAGCTTTTGTTTTACTAACCCAGATATAACCTCGTTTGTTGTTTGTGAGTTGTGGCCATGTCGTCAGGTCACGAGGAGGATCCACCTAATCCGGAGGCGCCGGTTACATGGACAGAGTACACTTGATTGCGCGAGATGCTACAAAAACAACTTCATGATGGTGACATTGGTGTGCGCGATGAGCTCGGGAAGTTCGATCGGATCAACACCTCGGGAGGAGGTCACACAATTGCGCACGACCATCAAATAACTTCTCGAGCTGCGTGCCATGTTCGCACAACACAATCTACGTGGGGGTGCGCAAGCTGATGACACGAGTGTGCACGGCCCTCCGGCCGTTTTGCAGAATGAGACCGAAGAGGAGCGTGCTATTCGTGTTGATGAGGAGCGACGACAGCGACAGGCACGTCGCATGGCGGTGCCGCCAAACGCCGGGATGGCAGCCGCCGACGCCTCAGCACATGGGCGTGGCGAGGCAACGGCGCCGTGGTGGAGGCGCACTCACGTGGTGTCCACGAGGAGGTGTGCATTGATTAGGTCGAGCAATGGGATGGCGATTTCCGCCGATGACGATGACCGACGGCGCCACCATCGCAACAATGTGCGCGTCCTCGACACGACGACGCCGACGATTTTGTCGCTAAGCCCAAGTTTAATCTTCCTATATTTTCAGGTGGTACAGATGTGGAATAATACCTCACATGGGAGCTGAAAGTTGATAAGTTATTTCGGATGAACAATTACTCCAATGAGAAGAAGCTGCTGCTTGCGTCCAATGGCTTGGATGATTATGCCACACATTGGTGGGAGCAGTTCATCCTTAAGCGCATGGAGCACCATGAGTTGCCGATTATCACCTGAGAGCAAATGAAGCAGCACTTGCGGGCACGCTTTGTACCTCGCCACTACAAGCGCTTATTATTTGAGAAGTTGACAGGGCTGCGACAAGGTATGAAATCAATTGATGAATATCATAAGGAAATGGAGACTATCATGATACATGCAGATGTCCGTGAGAATGAAGAACAGACCATGACGAGATTTCTAGCTGGCATGAATCATGCTGTCAAACGCATTGTCAATCACCATCCCTATAATGATATGATTGAGTTGCTGCACCAAGCACGCGAAGCCGAGCGACAAGTGATTGAAGACGCACGGTTCGCTGCCCGTTCACGTTCTTCAGCCAGTCCAGGACAGCCATATAATAGCAGCCTGCCAAACTAGAGCACTCCGGCCGGGAACAATTCGGCGATGCGCAGTTCCGCAAGTAAGAAGCTGGAGAGTACACCATCACAGGTACGTCGACCTACGGCACCCGCTGCTAGTGCGGTCTCATCTATGGGATCAACAGGCCGTTCACGTGACATTATTTGCCACAAGTGCAAGGGCGTTGGTCATTTTCAGAGGGACTACTCAAATGTCAGAACTATGCTTATCACAGAGGATGGCGGTTATGTTTCAGCTAGTGATGACGAGTCGCCTGATGCGCAGCCAGTCTTGCACACTGATGACATAGAACAATGTGAGTGCGATCCAGAGTTTTCTAACACTGAGCAGTATTCCATTGTTTGCACACCCAAGGTGCTTAGTGTGATGCCATCGCCGTCACTCGAACAGCGGTGCAATTTGTTTCAGACTTGGGCAAAGCTTGATAAGGGTAAGGTGTGCAAAGTGATCATTGATGGCGGGAGTTGTCACAATTTGGCTAGCAAGGATATGTGTCATAAGTTGGGTTTGAAGTACTTGCCGCATCCACTTTCTTATCATGTGCAATGGTTGAGCGACAAAGAGGAAGTGAAGGTGAACTATATGGTGCGTGTGACGTTTTCTATTGGGAAGTACACCGATACTGTGGACTGTGACGTTGTGCCTATGACGGTGTGTCACTTGCTCTTGGGACGGCCATGACAATATGACCGTTCTACTGTTCATGATGGGCGTACAAATCGCTACACATTTCGATGGAACAATATGGATATCATCTTGAAGCCGCTTACACCTAAACAGATTGTGAATTCTTCAATACAGAAAATTGAGATGCACGTTGAGGCTGCCAAAGAGCGAGAGAAGAATTTAGTGATGTTGGCCACCAAATCAGAGATGAGAGACTTCTGCGAGGATCCCAATTTGGTGCACTTTGTACTGCTGTATAAAGACACCTTGCTTTCGACTAACGACTTAACTTCTCTTCCTAGTGGTGTTGCTTCTGTTTTGCAAGACTTCAGCGACGTCTTTTCCGACGAGGTACCAGCTGGGCTACCACCAATCCGTGGGATAGAACATAAGATCGACTTGATTCCAGGAGCGTCGCTGCCGAACCGACCACCGTACCGCACCAACCCCGAGGAAACAAAGGAAATTCATAAACAAGTACAAGAGCTTCTCTCCAAAGGGTATGTACGTGAAAGCTTAAGCCCTTGTGCTGTTCCTGTTATTTTAGTTCCTAAGAAAGATGGTTCATGGCGTATGTGCGTAGATTGTCGAGCGATTAATAATATCACAATTCGATATCGTCATCCTATACCTCGCTTAGATGATATGCTAGACGAATTGAGTGGTGTTGTTATTTTCTCTAAGATAGATTTGCGCAGTGGTTACCATCAAATTAGGATGCATGAAGGGGATGAGTGGAAAACAGCACTTAAAACAAAATTTGGGTTGTATGAGTGGTTAGTCATGCCTTTTGGTTTAACTAATGCACCTAGTACATTCATGCGCTTAATGAATCATGTTTTAAGGCATTTCATTGGTAAATTTGTGGTTGTGTACTTTGATGATATTCGATTTACAATGATGTGAATCGAACACATAGACCATCTTAGACAAGTTCTACAAGTTTTACGTGAGGCTAGGTTATTTGGTAACTTAGAAAAGTGCAATTTTTGCAAAGATCGTGTCATCTTTTTGGGCTATGTTGTTTCTGCACAGGGAGTTGAAGTAGATGAGTCTAAAATTGAAGCGATTAAAAAATGGCCAACTCTTGTGAACGTAAGTCAGATTAGGAGCTTTCATGGTCTCGCTGGTTTTTATCGGCGCTTTGTGAAGGATTTTAGCACCATCGCTACCCCTTTAAATGAACTTACTAAAAAGGGTGTTGAATGTGTGTGGGGTAGCGCAAGACAATACTTTTGTTGAACTTAAGAAACGCTTGACCAAGCACCGTTGCTTGTTTTACTGATTTCACTAAATTTTTGAAATTGAGTGTGATGCTAGTGGATTGGGTATTGGCGGTGTTTTAATGCAAGAGGGTAGACCGGTAGCTTATTTTAGTGAGAAACCAATGGTGCTCAATTGAATTATCCGGTCTATGACAAAAGCTTTATGCGTTAGTGCGTGCGTTAGAAACTTGGCAACACTATTTATGGCCTAAAGAGTTTATTATTCATTCGATCATGAGGCATTGAAGTATTTAAAAGGCCAAGCAAACTGAACCGTAGACATGCAAAATGGGTCGAGTTCATTGAGTCGCTTTATATTGTGAAATACAAGAAGGGAAAGGAAAATGTGGTAGTGATGATCTTTCTAGGAAAAGTGTGCTTTTAACTCAATTAGGAGTGCAAGTTCCTGGTTTAGAGAGTTTGTCTGATTTATGTGCTCATGACCATGATTTTTTCGTTCCTTACGCACATTGCAAAGAGGAAAAGGTGGGATAAATTTCACATCCATGATGGGTTTTTGTTTCGCACTAACAAATTATGTGTTCCGAATCCTCCGTATGCTTGTTATTACTGCAAGAATCACATGCATGTGGATTGATGGGATATTTTGGACGTGAGAAGAGGTTGTCTATGCTGAGCGATCACTTTTATTGGCCAAAGATGAGGCGAGATGTGGAGAGGTATGTGCAGCGATGCATTACTTGCCACAAAGCGAAATCGGTTGAATCCACACGGTTTGTATACCCTCACCTGCTCCCAATGCACCATGGGAGGATGTTAGTATGGATTTTGTTTTAGGACCGCCTAGGACTAAGAGGGGGAGCGATTATGTTTTTGTCGTTGTGGATCGTTTTTCAAAGATGACACACTTTATTCCATGCCACAAGAGCGACGATGCGTCGCATATTGCTAACTTGTTTTTCAGGGAGATCGTGAGGCTACATGGCGTGCCACGCACTATTGTGTCGATCGCGACGTGAAGTTCATGAGCTACTCGAAGACGCTTTGGGGTAAACGGGGGACGGTTGTTATTCAAAGACAATTTGTCATCCCCAAACTGATGGTCAAACGGAGGTGGTGAACCGCACACTTTCGATGCTACTCCGGACTATG
Organism: Ampelocalamus luodianensis; assembly: GCA_036346255.1. NCBI lineage: Eukaryota > Viridiplantae > Streptophyta > Magnoliopsida > Poales > Poaceae > Ampelocalamus > Ampelocalamus luodianensis. Next base: position 13,907,138 of record CM070631.1, read on the forward strand.
ATCAAGAAGAACCTACGCGAGTGGGAGGATTGTTTGCCGCACGTGGAATTCGCTTATAATCGGGCCGCACTCCACTCACGCAGCTTGTGTCCTTTGAGGTGGTGTATGGCTTCAAACCCTTTACGCCGCTTGATTTATCGCCACTTCCAAGTCAGACCGTGTTCATATGGAGGCGCCCAGCGAGCTGAATATGTGAAGAAATTGCATCTAAAAACAAAAGAAGAGATAGAGCGCAAGGTCAAGTCCTATGCCGAGAAGGCGAACAAGAAGAGGAAGAAGATGATTTCTCAACCAGTGATTTGGTTTGGGTACACTATCGCAAGGATCGCTTTCCGTAACGCCGCAAGTCCAAATTGTCGCCGCGAGGTGATGGACCTTTCAAGGTGCTTGCGAAGATCAACGACAATGCCTACAAGATAGAGCTTTCCGGCGATGACTATGGTGTGAGCTCTACGTTCAATGTCGCTGATTTATCACCTTTCTTTGGTGGTGAAGATCCAGCGTCGAGGACGACGCCTTTTCAAGAGGGGGAGGATGATGAGGGCATCCCTAACACTGATACATCTTTCCCTATTGGTGGCCACGCACATACTGAGATGGACGCCATAAGTGAAGCTACAAACAATACAAGTGCAGAAGTGCATGTTGGTTCACTGACTAGAGCAAGAGCTAAACTTCTAAATCAACAGGTGCTTTTGTTTCTTAATGAATCTTCTATTTTCATTGATGAGAATTGGGTACTACCTCATGCAAATGTTTTGTGTATTTTCAGGTTTGAACATTGTGAAGCCTTTGGAATCGAGAGGGAGGAGAGGGAGGCCGGAGCCAAAGCAATGGAGGAGAAGCTCACGTGGGTCAACCAAGAGGAGAAAGGCCCAATAATTCAAGCCCAATTCGGATCCTCCACAAGTCTAACCGAAATTCATCTCGGAATCAGCTCAGAATTCAATTCGGATTCGGTTCGGGGCAGCCCAACAGGGCTGTAATAAAAAGGCCATAACTTTTGCATACGGAGTCCGATTGGGGTGTTCTTGGACTTGTTTGAAAGCTTATTCCAAGGCCCACACAATGGGTATGGCCTCAACTTCAGAAGACGTACGGTCACGCCGCTATGACCTAAACAATGTGACGGATTTAAGTTAGGTTTTCCTTTTTGTGTGTTTTTGGGTCTTAGCCGAATTAGAGTTTGATTCGGCGTGTGTAGCCGGCCCTAGGCCGTGCGTGAGTCGTGGAGGGCGCCTTAAGTACCCTTGCCCCTCCTTTGTATCCATTAGACCAGTTTATGCATAAGATTGAAACATAGCTATTGCTTGTTCTTTCGACACCAGAGTTCATGCGAGGACTTTGAGAGAGAATTAGGCGATCCATTGTTTTGTTCTGCAATCCAGGTCAAGCCCTCGCTCCATTGGGAATTGGGGACTTGGCGTTCGCTGCTCGTGGTCTCGCGACGAACAACTACCCTGTGTTTTGGGCGATTCAAGAGTTGAGGGTTCGTACATTGGCGCGAGTGTTCAGCTAGCGACATCGCCTACTTCGCATCAACTATCCACGGTTTCTCACTGAGAAGATTGGGCCGCCCCGTATCACATAGATTATCCCGAGGTTACAAAGTTTATTGCCATTTCTTCAAGGTGTGATTCATCTAATACTTCTACTTGATCACCGCTGCTTTCAATTACGGGGCAAGTCCCTTTAGTTTTTCAGCTCCGATGTGTGCACACACATCCATACTGGTATCTCCCTTCATAGGGATGTTCAATTCTGGTATGCCTTTTTGAAGGTGCCATACTGGTGCTAGGTCTCAACTGACTCCCCTTCTGGTTCTGGGGAACTGCAGTGATCAGCTGTGTTAAATCTCTCTGATCCTTTTTCACCAGACATCCTCGGTTACTTCGGATTCGAGGGGCCAGAGTTCTCGTCCTTTCTGAGGCCTTAGGATGGGATTAGTGATATCTTCATCGGTATTTCAACCCTCTCTGGTGCATTGTGTGTAGGCACATGCAACTTGATCACGCTCTTCAAATCACTAAATTGGTTAGGCAGTTGATTCGCTAATGCTTGCAAATCAATTATCTTCTGAACTTCAATTATCTTCTGGACTGCAATTATCTTCTGGACTTCTCTATTTGCTTCATTAGTGCGTGGGTCATGTGCATAGACTTCAATTGTCTTTTGGACTTCCCGTGGCTTGCCACGTTATTTCTCGATATTTTTCATCAAAGGGTTGATTTCCTCCCCTAATGACGGGAAGCTATCATCATCTAATATACTATCAGCGAATCAGGCAATATGCAAATCTCTCGTCATACGGTCCAAATACCTTATTATGGATGCTATCTCATAACCAATGTATATCCTAGACTTTCGGAGAAGGCCCATTGTAGTTTGTTGCGGTGGTGGTATATGTACATAAACCTTGCAACGAAACCTACGAAGATGAGAAGTTTTTGGTGCTGCCCCTTGCGCTAGTTGCATAGGTGAATGGATGCTATATGTCGATGGTCTAAAATTAATGAGAGTTGCTGCATGTAGGACTACGTGTTCCCAACATGTAGTTGGTAAATTACAATTCTTCAAAGTGGTCTGGCAGGAAATTTAATCCTTTTAATTAATGCCTGTGCTAGTCCATTCTGGGTGTGAACATGTGGTACGAAAAACTCAACTTTAATTCCCATTTCCGTGCAATAATCATCAAAGGCCTTCAAAGTAAATTCTCCGGCGTTGTCCATTCTGGTGGACTTCACATGATGGTCAGGAAAACTATTTTTAATTTTAATTATTTGCGAGACTAGCTTTTGCAAAAGCGTAGTTTCTCGTAGACAATAAACATACGTGTGACCATTTCGAGGAAGCATCGATGAGCACCATAAAATACCTAAATGGCCCTTACAGGGGCTGGATAGGACCGCAAAAATCTCCCTAGATACGGTCGAGGAATGCAGGGACTTCATCCTTCGCTTTCAAAGCAGAAGGTCTAGTAATTAATTTCCAGTGGCTCATGCGAGGCACACAAAATCTTCCTGATTTGGGAAAGTATTTACGTTGATATTATGCCTCCGTAAATTGTTAATTATATTTCTCATCATCCTAAGATATTAGTGTAGTATAATCTATCATGCCAGAGATTGAAAAGTTCAGAGCTTCTAAATACGGTTTTTAGGATAGTATAGCCTGCTGGTGCCTTAATATTAGTGTAGTATAGCCCAGTTTCATATGAAGGAAGTCGTTCTAATACTATTTTTCACTTTCTTCACGCTTTGTAATAAGCAGGTATTCCTTACCATACTCTTTTTCAGTTTCTACGTGAAAATCGATAGCGTGAATATACTTGAGAGTTCTAGTCGATTCTGGGTACAACAAGGCTTCTTCAATGACCAAAATTGTGCCTATTGGGAGTATAATTGTAGCCCTTCGTGAGCCTATTATACAAGTATCATTGCCTGCATTTGTTGTAAGACTACCAGCATTCTTGCCGATCGACTGGAAAATTTTATTTCTCTTAGGATGGTATTCGTTGTGCCGCTATCTACTAAGCACATTTCCTTCATAGGGCGCTACACGCGTTCTAATATAATGTACTTTATTAACATTCAGCAGAAAGCAAGCAACACAAAAATAAAATACTTCAGATATCAGAACATAAGTTGCTATTATAAATATGAGAATATAAGCCTTGCAGGACTCATCATAAGAATTTAATACTTTACTCTCCTAGAGCTTACAACCATTATTCAAAGAGTAAAATAATTCAATGTTCCATCACAACCACAAACTGCAAGTGGCTATAAAAATATCTAAGTGCAATGCGTGCACTAGATCCAATCGTGAAGTATTCAAAAATTTTGCCTCAATCTGCTCCATGGCGATCTTCTCCTCTTGGGCAACTACGACTGCAGCCGCTGCAATGTCCAAAGGAGGAGTGATGGGGGCTGCTACTGGGCTGTCCACATTCATAAATGCAACTAATGGCTATGGATCCTCTGTGGCTGCAATGGCGAGGTGTGCCTCATGTTGTCATTTGCCCTTCTTCTTAGACTGGGAAGCATTAATAACATACGACCCATGACCTTACCCTTCTTGCCCCTCTCCTTCGTGAGATGCTTCCTCACCTTGTAGCTGCTAGCATTGGCTTCATGGCCAACATTGCTACTAAGCGACTGTGAGATGTAGTTCTTCCTTAGAACATCATCTTGAGTTTCCGCAACTTGCATGATGTCTATAAATTCGGCATACTCCTTGTAGCCGTCTTGACGATAGTTGCATGCAGATTACACCGCATTCGGGTGAAAGGTAGAGAGAGTCTTCTTGATCTTTTGCTCATCCGTAATTACCTTACCATAGAGTTGAAGACTTGTACAAATTCTGACTATGCTGTGCCAGCCCCTCGAACTCCTGGTTCGTGATGCCAGCCATTTCCATATTAATACAAAGAGTTCATAAGATTATTGCTGGTAATTTACATAAAATGGTTGTAATATTCTCATAATGCTCTTCGAACTCCTAGTTCATGATCCTGCATTTTTTTATGTATTTTTCATGATTTACTGCTATTTTTAGTTATTAAAAGCAATATAAACAATCACAGATAATCAAAACAGTAAATACAATACATAAATTGCATAGAAATAATAATAATAGAGTTAAACATACTTCAAATGTTCAAAATGATTCAAAAATTGAATTCCCGAGGTCCTTTTCTGCTGGAAAATGAATTTAGAGTGAATTCTGCAATTTTCAGGGGGCTAAACTACTAAATTTCAATTCTAAGAAATTTTTGCGTAATTTTTTCAATTTCCGAGGGGTTATTCTACAAGAATTTCTTTCCCAAAATGTTTCTTCGTAATTTCATAAAATTTGAGGGCCCTTTTTGCACAAATTCCCTTTTCTTTTTGGTTGTCCTCCTTTTTTCTTCTTTTACCAAGTTTCTTCTCAAGGCGGCCCATCCAACGCAACCGCCCGGGTTGAAAATCCCCTGGAGGGATTAGGGTTCCCCCACCCCGTTCTTCATGTGGTGGCATGCGCCGGTCATGGCGTGCTGTGGGCGCCCGAAGGCGGCTGCAGCGGAGTCCCGTGCGGGTGGCACTGTGCATGCGGCGCGGGCGTGCGCCGGTGCCGGGGGCATCACGGTCGTGCGGGGTCGGTGATGGTGTGGCCATGCAGGGCTAGCACCGACGCTACTCTGGGCAGTGCTCAGGCTGGCGTGATTTTGGGGTTACGGGCGGATGCAGTCTGGTTGATGGTGGTTCACCCGTGCGCTATGGCGGGCCGGCGTGGCTTCGGGTGATGGCGCGTCTGTGCGGGGAGATGTACGGCCGTGCAGCAAGGTGGAGTAGCCGTGTGCAGAGTTCGGCGGTGGCTCGATCGAATGTGAGTGGCACAGTCGGTGCGAGGTGGTCGCGTTCGGGGGAGATGTCGTGCAGTGGCGGTGCAGCTCCAAGTCAGTGGGGCGAGCGACGCGGCGGCTGTACGTGGTCGATGGTGTGGCAGAGCAGCCGTGCAGGGTGGCGGCGCCTCTGCGAGAGGCTGGTGACTGGGAGCCGGTGGCCATACGGGATCGGGTGGTGATGTCATAGCGGTGCCCTTGCGGGGGTGGCGGTTTCGGGTGCCGCTTGGGGCTACGGGCGGGCGGCCAGGCGCAGCTTCATGCCGGGGCGAGTGGTCGGTGCCGGGGGCCTAGCTTCAGGCCAGTAGCCTCTCCAGGCCGGCGATGGCCCGACTGCATGCCGGTGGTGGTGCCGGCCGCCCCTTTTTTTGTGTACTGTTCATGTGCACGTGTTGTTCATGCGCAATTACTGTTCATACAATCTATCGATCGGCTTGGCCAGCAACTTCAAGTTAGCTTGTGGTAAATTAGAACGATTTGCAATTCACAGTGCAATCATCTTTTACTCTTTCATACAATCTACCGATCGGCATTGTACCGGCGACTTCAAGTCGGCTCGCGGTAGATAGAGCAGATTTGCACTGTAGGATAAAATAATCTAGAAATTAATAATTGCAAAATTGAAAGCGATCTAAAAAACGATTCGATCTACAAGTGTTGTGCTACGACGGTTACCTTTCGATCCGAGTAGAGTAGGCCAAGAGGTAGGCTGGAGTCGATCGTGCTGATAACGTGTTGAGGAACCGTCGCTGACGAGTCTAGTCCGAACGATCACCTCGTAGACAAGTGTAGAATTTCTTAGAACAATGCAAGAATACAAATATAGAATAGAGGATTGAACACAGGGATATAGGGGGACTTCTTTCTTCTCTTTATTGCTCTTCTGATGACCAGCCTTTTATAATAACTAACACCCCCTATTTATAGTCTAGAAACCCTGCTAGGGTTTGGATGGGGCGCACACCTATGGACCAACTACTGGGTCGAGTCCATGGTTTCCCAACAAGCACCACGGGTCTCCTGTGTGGCATCGGCCATTGGTCTCATTTAGTACTAGTTTATTTGCGAAGATGATTCGCTTAGATTGAGGAGTCCTGCTTTTGGGCACACCGGTAGTTGCGGATTTTTTTTTGAAATAATCTATTTTTATTCAAAATTACAGAAATAATACTGCTTAATTTTTTTAAGAAATAATCAAAAGTCGCTGAACCATTGGGCGACTTATACCGAGTCGCCCAATGGTTGGGCGACTGGTCATAATCACCCAATGACAGAGCACCAAGCGTTGGAGTCGTCTAGTAGTTCAACGACCTAACTAAGTCGCCCATTGGTTGAGCGACTTAGTCAAGTCACTGAACCACTAGGCGATTTCAAATGGCCGCTGTACTGTTTCATAAATCGATTGGAATAATTGTGTGACTATAAATGTTACATTTTTTAGGTATTACATTTAGCAAATCCTGTGGTAGGATGTTTTTTTGGAAATAAAAGGGTGGAGACAAGGTTGGTTGGTGCGTTTGTGAATTTCGTAGAATCTTAAGGGTACGAAATTTGTTAGACTCTCAATAACATTTTGTGATCGGCGTATGTTGTTGTAGTGCGCTAAATTTTTGAAGAATGTTCTGAGGACGATAGAGGTAGCATTGATTCGTAAGTACAAGGATAAGTGATATTGTGATGCGCCAGGAAATTCATACACGGTGGTGAACTTTGGAGAAATGACGCAATGATAACAACACTTAATTTGATCCGACAAGGGGTTACATGGCAAGCAGGCTAACGAACCAAGGACGATACAGGCATGCCTTTAGGGAATTGGAAATACATCACACATATGGGCGAAGAGGGTCAGACTACTACGAGGATTGGGGCCATTTGCCCTTCCTTGCGAGCTCAGTGTTGTATTCCTCGGTGACCGCCTCGGCCTCGGCCGTCATTTCCCTCGCTCCCTCTCGCGAGCCTCACGCTCCCTGCGCCTGCACGTCTCGAGGTGGGCCTGTGTCTCTTGCCGGATACGCTGGTTGTGCTCTTCGGTGCGGCGTTCCTCCTCCTGGATCTCATGTGCTCTTTTGGCATCCCACTCGTTGTAGTCGAGAGTCCATTGGTCATGTTGGTGGATCTCCTGGTCGATCTACTTGCGGTAGCCATATAGTGAATTCAGGGACTACAGGTAGACGAGAGAGGTTGTTATTGCCTACTTTGAAAGAGAAAAGGTACGAGAACATACTGTAACTGGACCTTACCGGCTGCCGATAGTTGCTCATGTCCCAATGGCGGTCAGGATAGTCACGGGAGTAGTTTGCACAATTCCAGTAACGCATGCCCAAGCTTAGCCGCTACTTGGACTTGAAGAGCTTGCATGGGTCCCTACACCAACAGAGGGGCGGTGTCTCCCCCTCTGGCGGATGTTGCGGTGAATGCTCAGTTGGAACGTTCACGATGGGGTTGCTGCTACGGGGCATCATTGCGGAGAGCTGCCATCTTGGCACGCCCCTCTTGCCAGACCTGGGCTGCAGCAGCCCTTGCTTGGTCATCCCACTCCCCAGCAGCCCTTGCTAGTCTGCGGATCTCGTCCCATTGCTTCGTCATCTTGTCCCATTGCTTCTTCTGCATCTTGTCCATCCCGATGTAGTGAATCAAGCTCTAGTGTAGTGTAGGGTTTGGTTGTGTAGTGTTCTTTCCCAGATATTTTTCACCTCCTTTTATTAGCCACAGGGTTGCCATGGTGTGGTTATTTTCATGCAGGGTTGGAAGTAGAGTGTTGTCATGTCGATCTGAAAAGCTAGTGAGGCAGAGTGTTGTCACGACTTACTTTGAAGAGAGAATTCATCGGGTCACGTCCTGCTTTGTAGAGTGATGTCTTTTCGGTCTGAAAAGCTCGCGAGACAGATTGTTATCACGTTTTTCTTTGTAGAGTCATGTCTTTTCGGTCATGTCACTGCGCAAAGCTGCTCCGTCTGGTCTTATCACTGCGCAAGTGATGAGGATTAAAACTTCTATGTATTATTTTTAATACATAACAGACCATACGTCTTCATGGTCGTAACCCCTGAGGTTCACGACCTCACTGGTCGTAGAGATTCCAGAGGTTACACAATAGGTACCATGGTCGGACGAAGGCCTGTGCCTAGCCTCCAACTAGGGAACTACTTGTAAAAGGTATGAACTGATTCCAGGTATATTTTCTACTGTATAATGAATGGAACACATGCGTATATTCCATACCACACAACGTTTCTTATCCTGAAACACTGATGAATAACCACCATACAGTTAAGTATCTTATAAGCATATAACCGCCGAACAGTTGACTCTCCATCAACCGTCATCCAACTCGACCAATCGCGACGCTTCACATCAAACGTCTTCTCTAGAAGTAACTGCCACCTTTTCAAGAGCTATTTAAAGATGGTGCATGGACGGAGCAAAGGGTCTGGGATCAGACTGAAGCATAGGCCTTAGATTCGTGTTTAAGTCTGACATTGTAACATAACAAGAAGTGTTCTCAGTGTTCTCATTGCAAACAGGGGTAGTTCACGATCTAGTTAGGAGGCATTCCCTGTAAACTCCAGTTGATACTAATAAAAGAGCAGTCCCATTATCTCCCCAAATTTTCCACGTCATTATCTCCTTTTCTTTTCGTAAGATCGATGTCTTGATCGTCGATAGCTGGCGCCGACCGTGGGGAGCGCGGCGTGGAATCTTGAAAGAAGTTCTTTGCTCATCAAATCCTTGTCAATTTATCATTTGTAATCGCTCATGCGGTTTTGGCAGGAAGTTGGGACGAGGAAAACCGGTTCGACCTGGTGGACTACTCCAACCTCGATATGGACGCATGCATCCGCGCCATGCAGGAAAACGAAGCCTCTTCATCATCCTCCTCCGTCGCCGGTTCGCCCATCGCAGATATCAGCGAGGTCGACCGGATCGATGAGGATACACCGCTACGATCAGTGGTGGTTTCAGAGGAAGTGTTTCGACCAGCTCGGAATACCCAAAAGCCTTTGCAAGCCCGGACTTTTCGACCAGCAAAAAAGGTGACAAAAATTCAACACCGCAACTTGGGGATCAATATACCCTTGATACGATCATGGTTGACAGGTACTCACCGACGGCTTCAGGCAATTGCAGGAGCCAACCGACATTTGGTGACAGTGTCGATGAAACCCCCACTGGTCATAAACCGAGTGGGGATCATAAGGCTCAGCATATGGTCGGTAATCCGTCGGATCAGGTTGAGACCATTACGAAGACCTCAGGAAGTGCTGATTACCGACCACTCTCTATCGTGGAAGCTTCTCGCAGAAGCTCTAAAAGGCTCTCCATTGATTACGACGGAAGCTCATCGAAGGATCACTGCTGGAAGCACGAGGTCAATGCAATCGGAGATACAGATCAAAATGCCGTGTACGGTCCTCCATACGTTGCCTCGCCACCATATAATAATGGAGATGGTACGACGGTCAAGCACCAAATGCCAGAGGTAACAGAACTGGTGGATGTCCATCAGTTAATTCACCTGGTTCTGCCCTAGCCAATGTAAGGGACCAGGCAAGACCGACTAGGAGGTCGGGGGATTCAGGCCATCAGACACCCTCTCCTGGCAGAAACCCTTTGAGACCTTCGGTAACAATACAAAACCTGCAGCGAGTTAGAGATATGTTAAATACTTCTGACCCTACTTTGGCAGAGACTCCAGGTTTTGTTCAACTTGTAGGTCAAGTATCAGAAATTATCCAACAGACTATGCAGCGCACAGAAGCATATCGGGAACGAAGGCACTCACAAAGTCAGACCATGACTTCATCCCAGCATTCTTCCTGCAGCAGGGGCCAGCATGGTCGCATTGAAGAACAGTTGATACCAAGACTACCTCGACGATTCCGACCAACAAGTCATGAAGGGGAGAAGGCTATTCCAAGAACCCTCACCCTCACTTCGTCGAGAGGAGCAATCGCTTGGACCTGGTGATCTTCGACATCATCTGAATCAAGCAAGTGGTCGGAGGCGTCCTAGCAACGTCCACGACCGAATCGAGACACCGGAGCACCGGTAATCTAATTTTAGAAACCGGTCTCCGACCGATTATAATCCGGCACCTTTCCAAAGGAAGTGCCATGAAACTATCACAGGTTGTCGAGCTTTCTCCGCAGGGCTCCAGGCTGTGCGTTGGCCAAATAAGTTCCGACCGGCCAATTTGGATAAATTCAATGGGACTCAAAATCCTTTGAAATTTCTCCGGATATACACTACCGCCATCAGAGCCGCTGGTGGTGATGAAAATGTAATGGCTAACTATCTTCCCATGGTATTAAAAAGATCAGCCCGGTCATGGTTACTCAACTTACCGGTCGGGTCAATGTATACTTGGGAGCAACTTTGCGACCTTCTGATTGCAAATTTTCAGGGCACGTACGATCGCACTGGGAAGGAGGATGATCTCCACCGAATCGGCAAATATCTAATAAGACTCTCTGGCAGTACATCAAAAGATTTAGCCAGGTTCGTAATTCAATACCAGAGGTTGCAGAATCTTCTGTCATCCAAGCTTTCAAGGCGGGACTAAGAAATCGAAGGTTTACGGAGGATTTAGCTATACATCCGCCACGAACAACCATCGAGCTTTTCGATATGGTCGACAAGTACGCAACCGCCAGCGAGTGGTTGAGTGGAATGAGGCTATTGATCGAAAAGATAAAATCCCCTAGTCTGGCTTAGATAAGACAGAAAAAAGCAAAAGAAAGCTCTCAAGCAAAAGAGACACCGCAAAACCGACGATAAAGAGGTTCTTGCGGTTCCTGAAAAATTTACCAAGGGAAGGAAGGATTATGCCGGTCATGGCAAGTCTAAAGCCCCGCCGAATGAATACAAGAAAAATAAGAAGTAATGTCCTCTTCACCAGCAAGCAGGACATGACTTGCGTAATTGTCGTGCTTGGCAAAAGAAGCTGGAAGATTATTATGCAGGTAAAGGTGCACTCTCCTCAATACAAGAGCTTGGGGAGACAAGCTCCAAGAAGGACAAAGACGGTGACGAAGAAATGGAGTACCAAGAACCTCAGCACACTGTCGACGTGATCTTTGGTGGATCTTCTTCGTATGAGTCCAGACGTCATCTGAAGGCCATGGAGCGGGAAGTCAACCTTACCGAACCTTCGATCGCCGTTAAACCTTCAAGGTGGTCGGAGACAACAATCTCCTTCAGCAAAGAAGATTGTCCTATTCCTTCGACTCGACCAGGTAGGTTCCCTATTATCGTTGAGCCTACTATTAATAACTGCAAGGTTAATCGGGTCTTGATAGATGGGGGTAGTTCTTTAAATATTTTATTTGCAAGCGCATTGGAAGACATGTAGATTCCCAAATCCAAGGTAAAACCTGTGAAATATGCATTCCATGGCATAGTTCCTGGATCTACCGCCAAGCCGATAGGGCACTTGTCCCTACTGGTTACGTTCGGGAGGCCCGACAACTTCCGGACAGAAAAGATTTCATTTGATGTGGTAAATTTGAAACCGCATATAATGCAATCCTTGGTCGTCCGGCCTTGGCAAAATTCCTGATAGCCACACATTACGGTTATCAGAGTTTGAAAATGCCGGAACCAAAGGGGGTCATCACGGTTCGAGGAGATCAAAAAATAGCCTACGCATGTGATCGAAAATGTTTAGAACTGCTTGATGAACTTTTGACCAGGGGAACTAACACCACTACCATGCAGGTCAAATACTCAAGACCAAAGATAACACCAAAACCTTTCGACCACATAAAAGAGGTACAACTCAACGAAAGCGCTTCTCCAGAGGGTGCCAAGATACTAGTCGGAGCAGGACTCAACCTTACGTAGGAAGAGTCGCTCGTCTCCTTCCTCCGAGCAAACCAGGACGTATTCACCTGGCAGGCGTCCGATATGCCCGGAGTCCCTAGGGAGGTGATTGAGCATAGGCTACCTTTGCAACCTAACAAAAAACCGGTCAAGCAGAAGCTAAGGCGTTTTGCATATGATTGGAAGGAAGCAATCCAGTCGGAGATTGACAAGCTTCTCAAAGCTGGGTTCATTCGTGAGGTCGACCACCCAGAGTGGCTCGCCAATCCTATAATGATTAGAAAAGCCAATGGAAAATGACGAATGTGTATCGACTTTACAGACCTTAATAAAGCTTGTCCGAAGGATGACTTTCCCCTTCCTCGCATTGATCAACTTGTAGACTCTACTTCCGGGTGTGAGTTGTTAAGTTTTTTAGATGCCTACTCAGTGTACCATAAGATTAATATGAGTAAAGAAGATGAAGAGAAAACTTCCTTCATCACACCATATGGTACTTACTGTTATGTAAAGATGTCATTTGGTCTCAAAAATGCTGGTGCAACATTCCAAAGGTTGATGCAAAAAACCTTTAGTTCACAGATAAGTCGAATCTTGAAGCCTATGTTGATGATTTGGTTGTAAAAAGCATCAACGCCGGCGATCACATTCCAGATTTACAAGAGACTTTTAATAACTTAAGACACCATAACCTTAAGTTAAATCCAGAGAAATGTGTGTTTGGAGTTTCATCTGGAAAGCTTCTCGGATTCCTGGTTTCGGCTAGGGGCATTGAAGCAAATCCAGGAAAAATCACCGCCATCGATCAGATGCGCCCTCCGACCACAAAGAAGGAAGTTCCGAAGCTAACCGGCTGAATGGCGCTAAGTCGTTTCATAGCACGGTTAGGTGAAAAAGGACTACCTTTCTTTAAACTTCTCCGGAAACATGGAAGTTTCGAATGGACTAAGGAGTCAAGCAACGCCTTCGAAGAACTTAAACGGTACCTTATGAGTCCTCCAATTTTAGTTTCTCCAAGATTAGGAGAAACATTGCTGATTTACGTGGCTGCAACGCTACAAACGGTCAGTGGTGTTGGTCGTAGAACATGACAATGTCCAACGACCGATATATTATGTAAGCGAAGTCTTACATGGACCAAAAGAAAGGTATCCACAGGTACAAAAGTTGCTCTATGGTATCCTTATGGCTTCAAGGAAACTAAGGCATTATTTTCAGGCCCATAAATTGGTTGTACCAACTGGATATCCCCTTAGTCAAGTCCTAGGAAACAGGGAGTCATCAGGACAAAATGGGTGGTTGAGCTTGGGGCGTTTGACCTCCATTTTATCCCACAACAACAACTAAGTCCCAGGCAATAGCAGAATTCATTGCTGAATGGACAAACCCTGAACCCACCCAAGGGCCCTAGTACGAACACCACGATGAGTGGACAATGTACTTTGATGGTTCCTTGATGCTCCACGGCTCAGGGGCTAGGGTTATCTTGATTTCCCCTACTGACGAACAAATAAAGTACGCCATTCAGTTAAACTTTCCTGCTACTAACAATGTGGCAGAATACGAAGGTTTGCTGGCAGGATTTCGAGTAGCTCGTTCGCTCGGGATTCGCAGATTGCTAGTGAAAGGCGATTCTGAACTAGTAGCGAATCAAGTAGGGAAAGAGTATCAGTGCTCTAGTACCAAGATGTCGTCATATCTGGCGGAAGTATGAAAACTCGAAAAGCATTTCTTTGGTTTTCAGATCCAACACATTCCTAAAAAGGAAAACTTTCTGGCAGACCAGTTGGCACGGATGGCTTCTACAAGGACATCCGTCCCACCCGGAGTTTTTCTCGAGAAACTCGATTCACCCTTGGTAGTCGAGCCTTCCGAGGACATAGATGTTCGCAAGGAGGTCACACACATCGATTCTGCAAACATGGATGCTCCACAGGTCGATGATGGTTGGCGCCATCACGATCACGGTAGAGATTGGATGACATCGATCTACAATTATCTTCAGCATGACCTCATTCCAGAAGATGATGTAGAGGCTGATCGTATAGCACGAAAAGCCAAATCATACACTCTTATTGAACGTACCTTATATAAGCGAGGATCACACGGAGTGTTGATGAGATGCATATCTCAACCGGCTAGCATTAAGTTGCTAACCGAAATTCATGGAGGAGTCTGTGGAGCTCATCATTCCTACAGAACGCTGATCGGTAAAGCCTTCAGGCAAGGATACTACTGGCCAACTGTCCTTCATGATGCAAAAGAGCTCGTGACGAAGTGCGTACAATGTCAGTTTCATAGCCGACAAGTACATCAACCGTCCCAAGCTTTGCAAACAATTCCTCTTTCTTGGCCTTTTGCAACCTGGGAACTAGACATTCTGGGACCATTCCCAAGAGCACCCGGGGGCTTTGAGTTCCTCTTCGTCATGATTGACACATTCACTAAATGGATCGAAGCCGAGCCAGTTGTGAAAATTACAACTGAGGCTGCCAAGAGGTTTCTCACAAAAAACGTGATCACACGATTTGGTGTACCCAGTCGTATAATCACGGATAATGGTACCCAGTTCTCAAGCAGTAATTTTCAGGAATTCTGTGATGACCTAGGTATCAAGATACATTACGCTTCTGTTGCTCATCCACAGAGCAATGGAGCAGTTGAGCGAGCCAATGGTATCATAATGCAAGGAATCAAACGACGAGTTTTCGACCAGTTAATTACACGGTCAGGGGCTTGGGTTCAAGAACTTCCTTCTGTGTTATGGGCCATTCATACCACGACTAGTCGTGCGACCGGTGAAACACCATTCTTTTTGGTTTATGGGGCCGAAGCCATGCTTCCTCCAGAACTAAAAATTGGTTCTGCTCGGACTGATTGTTTCGCTGAAAATGATCAGTATGAACGATGACTTGATGACATCAATTTCCTTGAAAAACGACGAAATCAAGCCTTGATACGATCAGCGATCTACCAACAAGCCATGCTCGGTATCACAGTCGTAAGGTGCAACCTTGCAGCCTAAATGTTAGTGATCTGGTTCTCAAAAATTCAGAACCAAGCGAGTCGCAACAAACTTTCACCCAAGTGGAAGGTCCATACACTGTGGTTGAAGTCACCCGACCAGGTTCGGTACGATTAGCTATGTCGGACGGGCAAATTTCCTGTATTTATTTCATTTCATATTTTCAATAAAGATGCATTTCCTTTTCAAAGATAAGTATGATTGTTTCTAATTATTATTCATTGCCAATAGTCATATACCATTATTGTTAATGATGGTCGGACAAGACACTCATTCTCTCCGATATCCCTTTACAAAAAACTAAGAGGGATCTCCATTACTCATTGGTGCTGACTTAATTGTCAAATGCCACACCGGTCTTAGTGGTGATCATTGCTACAATGATACCCACACACGACCACATACTCTTTTTTCAAAGAAACATACGAGTATAAGGAGTACCACTTAGACAATTTATATGGTTTTGTTATTTCTCGAATTCGAATATTACTATTTTATTTCAACATTATGTTCTACTCGAGTTTGGCTACTGGTCAGGACACGGAAAGCCTCCTAGTCGAAGTCTCTCCTCTCTGCACGTGGTCCTGCCCATTGGAAGGAGCTTCCTAGTGACGGTCCTTTTCCTACGATCCTCGCTGCTAGTTGGACTTGAGCATGAGCACGTTTCGCGAAATATTTTACAAATCTTCAATTCTTGGGATTCATTACGACCAGTTTCGAATAATTTATATAAACAAAGGTACTTATCATTTCCTTTTTTGTGTACATTTTTTTGCATATTTTCTTATCATCAAAGCCAGTCTTGTTATATCTTCAGACTATATGTGGTATCTCACAGTGATTCGATAATAGACAAGATCTAGACTAGTCGAAATCATAAACTGGTTCCGACCACATGATTTCCTAGTTTTCACTAGATCATTTTTACAAACATTATCAGCACATATACCATGGTCGTCGCTATTAGTCAATTTCTTGGTCTACTGCATTTTCAGTAAAGTTCATTTACTAATATAAACAGTCGGGGGCTAGAAAATATATGAGTATTTTATAACATTGATAAGACAAAATAAGAACTTCGTTGATGATAAAAAGTAAGTTTCATTTACAAACTTTAAATTTTACATCCATCTACTTGTTAGAACCACCAGACTGGTCGCTGCGTGATGGAGATCTGACTTCTATTTCCTTAGCAACTTTCTCTCCAAGAGGCCTTACTTCCTCGAGAAGTTTTGTTGCTTCATCTTCAGAGCAGTCGAAGTCTTCTTCAATAGCTCCAAGACAGACAGAGGGGTCAGAAGCCATCAGTTTCGCCAAGGCAACACTCACTCCATTCGCAATGACTTCCTTCATCGTCCTAGCATGGTTCTCTCGAAAAAGTGTTATCACTTTCTTGAGATCTTCGAGTTGATGGCGAGAAAATTGATTCTCTCCGTAGGGTCTCTTAGAATGGGCAGTTGCGTTCTCGACCCCAAGTTGAAGAGTATCTTGTTCAGAGCCTTGACTTTGTCCTCAAGGCTCCGATCGAGTTTAGCCCCTTGGCCACGCTCAAACTCAAGGGTTTTTTCCGCTCGTTCAAGTGCTTCAGTTTTTTCTGCACGAGTGGATAAAAAAGAGAGAGTCAACACACACTTTAAAATTGGAGTCATGGAATATCGGTTAAGTCTACGACCAGTTACCTTTGATTTTCTTCTCACAAGAGTTGAAAACCTCCTTCTGCCTGGTCATCGCATGCTCGATCGACCGGTCTTTACTTTGATTTTCTTCCCTAAGTTTTATTATCATGGCTTCCTTAGTCACGACCTCTTCTTTAATTTTCTCTAAATCTATCAAATATGATAGAAAGAGAAGATTGAGTTATGAAAGAGGATCAGGATGATAAAATGTAAGAAGTCAAGTTAAAAGAGAAAAGTTCTTACTTCTCAATTCGGAATGTTTTTGCTCCAGAATTTTTATTCGCTGGGTCAGTCCTCCGACCACAGCATAGTTCTCGACCATATGCTACAAAAATAAGTCCTTTCTTTGATAAGTTTTCAAAGAAACTTCAAAAAAGAGAAAGATGGTCGTAGAACACTTACCCATCTCAACTTGACGGTCCGATATCTTTCCCCAAGCATCGTCAAGTTTCTTATCCTCGATAAATTAGGGGGAAAAAGGAACTTGTTAGCCTGAGGAATATTTCCAAGAGGATGTGGAACCTGTTGGGGATCTCTGAGTATGACTACCTCCGGAGATGGATCCTGAGCAGATGTCGGTACCGAAACCTTCTCGGGGGCTTCTTCAGCCACTTCATCCTCTGCAATCTTAGCCTGAGCAGTGTCCTGATCAGGAACCTCCACGACCACCTCTTCCCCAGGAACCTTTTTCTGAAGAGTGTTCTGGTCGGACACAACTAGAACACCAGAAGATCTACGAAAGAAGAAAGTAAGGAATATCAAGGTTCCAGCATATCAAAAATATTCAAGGTATGTATGTACATGACTTCTTCATTTAGATATACCTGGTTGATTTTTTGAGTTTAACCTTGTAACGCATTGGAGTAAAATCCGTTGCGCTAGCTTTCCTTTTCTTCTCAACTAATTTCATTGGTTCTGAACCGGCAGGGTTGATTAGATCTTGCACATCTACTGATTGAAAATCAGAAGCAATATCCACAACGAGTTGGTCAAGGATAAGGTCCCTGGTCGCCAGGTTAGTGGGTGTGGATTCGTCGACCTCCAAAAGAGTAGCTTGTGAGCATCGCGTGTCCTCAAAGAACCTTCTTTGGAGGGTACAACAACCGCCTAAAGAAATCATCAAAGATAATTAGGCGATGAAAATCATTTGTCTAAATATCATTCATGTTCGGTCACCTACCTCTAGAAGGCTTACATCCTGTATGGTCGTAGGGGTGGTCGGATCATCAATCGGCTCACATCTTTCAGTGGCCTCGTTGATCCTCAACCCGACCGACTACACATCAAAGAGGATTTATGGTATACCGATCAGAAATAACATGTATGACAAAGGAAAAAAGCACAGTTGATAGTCTTACCTTAAGTCTCTCGATCCTCTCTTTGGCGGAAACAACCGCCAAGATCCGGGGGAAACTAGTCTTGTCGCCAAGCTCTCCGGCGCAGATCATTTTGATCCGCTTCTAATCTCGTCAGAAGATAAAGCTGTAAAGGTAAAATAAAAGACTTAAGGATACAGAAGTAATCACCTAAGATAGGTAAACTGGTCAGAATCACTCAGGGTTTACCCTCTTTGGAATCTTTGGTCGTATCACCACGACCAATATACTAGAGCATTGGGTATGCTCGGGCCTTCAAAGGACTAATCCGGCGCATGGAAAAATCATTCACTACGTGCCAGGATGTTAGAGCCTTGACACTAAGAAGCTTGATAGCTTCGACCCATCTTTTTATCTTTCCCTCCTCTGTGGAGGAGCGCCATCTCGGATTCTTGGCCGCCTTCTTACTAGAATAATAAAGGTTGTCTTTCTTCGTGATCGTCATATAGAACCAACTCTTGTTCCCCGACGACCATGAAGATTTTGAGTACATGAAGATACTCATCGGCTTTTCTGTCATGGAGGCGCAAGGTGCACTCTCCAGGCGTCCTGATCATCTTCCCAGACTTCGTCATCCTGTAGTAGTACTTGAACAGATCCAGATCTGCGGGAATCCCCAAATACACTTCGCAGAGATAGATGAAGATGCTGAGATTGGCGATAACATTGGGAGCAAGATTTACCAATTCAACTCCATAATTCTCCAAAACTTTAGGAAGGAAGGGGTGGATTGGCAATCTAAATCCGCATTCAATATATGCAAGGAAAACTAGAATTTCTCCATCTTCATTGCTCGGGGAATGTTCTCCAGCCGCTGATCTCCAAGAAATCAGACTCTTTCGGAAGCATCCCGATCTTCTCCAAGCTCTCTAGCTTCTTCTTGCTCAAGTCAGAAGCCGACCAGTTAGTGATTTGGTCCGACATGGTCGTGTTTTTTGGATGAGGGAAGAAAGGGTGGTCGGAGGCAGTTTTTTACTCAGAAGATGAAGAGGGAAAGCAGGAAGTGAAAAAAAAAACCCTAAGTCTACAAAGAGGTTTTTATAAGCTTCAGAATTTCTAACTGCAATCGGTAGTTACCCAAAAAGTCCAGCGGACACAAAAACTCTTCGATTCCCAAGGCAAGTCCTCAACTTTAAAGTGAATATAAACCGCTTCAAATGCCATTGCATTTAATGAGCGTCATTCTGATACGACTTCATCGGAAGAGAGGTGTTCACACAACCTATTCATTTAAAGTTCAGGGGCTAGCTGACGAGGATTAAAACCTCTATGTATTATTTTTAATACATAACAGACCATACGTTTTCATGGTCGTAACCCCTGAGGTTCACGACCTCACTGGTCGTAGAGATTCCAGAGGTTACACAATGGGTACCCTGGTTAGACGAAGGCCTGTGCTTAGCCTCCGACTAGGGAACTGCTCGTTAAAGGTATGAACTGATATTTGGAACTGATTCCAGGTATATTTTCTACCATATGATGAATGAAACACGTGCGTATATTCCATACCACACGACATTTCTTATCCTGAAACACTGATGAATAACCACCATGCGGTTAAGTATCTCATAAGCATACAACCGCCGAACGGTTGACTCTCCATCAACCGTCATCCAACTCCGACCAATCGCGACGCTTCACATCAGACGTCTTCTCTAGAAGTAACTACCACCCCTTCAAGAGCTATTTAAAGATGATGCATGGACGGAGCAAAGGGTCTGGGATCAGACTGAAGCATAGGCCTTAGATTCATGTTTTAAGTCTGACATTGCAACATAACAAGCAGTGTTCTCATTGTTCTCATTGTAAACAGGGGAAGTTCACCATCTAGTTAGGGGGCATTCCCTATAAACTCCAGTTCATACTAATAAAAGAGCAGTCCCATTATCTCCCCAGATTTTCCACGTCATTCTCTCTTTTTCTTTTCGTAAGATCGACGTCTTGATCATCGACAACAAGGCTGTCTCCTTTGGTCTTGTCACTGCGCAAAGCTGTCCCGTCTGCTCTTATCACTGTGCATAGCAGCCAGCCCTGTCTGGTCTTGTCATCTGCAAGCTAACACATTACACGCTTTATGAGCCTCCCCCTACGGGCTATAAAATGCACGCCCCACGCTCCGAAAGTAGAACCATTCGACCCTCAAAATTGTAGGAAGAAGAATCTTCTCCGTCGTACAGTAACATACTATAGCAGACGCTAAGGGACCAGTCCAACCAGGGTCGCCGAAGCAAGACCTTCGCCTCGAAAGGAGGGAGGACTTCTGCCCTAACTACCGGTTGATGCCGAACAAGCGTGCTCAACCAGTTCGGTTGAAATGCGGACATAGGGAGGACACTGTCATGCAGGTCACAGACGACCCTTTGGATGGCGGACGACATTTCTTCCGATGCCCGTAATCTGGGGTACAATTAGCAAATAGTTTGCTTTATGTTACTGCTAATAGAGCTTCCATGTTAACCGTCCTTTCCAGCAGATGGCGAAATGCAACTTTGTCCGCTGGATCGATCCTTCCCATGAACGACATGTTGTGATGTACGTGGATATATTGTGGAGCCGAATCTTTCAGTTGGAGGTACAGGTTGACAATCTCAATGAGGAGAACGATGACCTCGCCAACAGATACAGCGTGAGAGGGGCAACGAGGAGGTCATGAACATAGGAAGTTCATATGATCTCACATGCTGCTGCGCGAACCCTAGCTGCATATGTGCGTGCCATTACAACGACAGCCAACCACGTCTTGTGGCGCCCCCTATACAACACTCTATGTGGGTAGCGCGAGGCACCTACCATTAGGCATGGCCGGAGAGGCTTGTACCTTGGTACTCTCCCCTTCTGTACGCAATTATGTTTAATCTCATAAAGCATGTAACTAAATGGTCGACGCATCATAGCGGTTGTCTTTTATTGAGTGGACTGGTGCATCGATGTTTTGCGTGCATTAAGCTATAGGTATCTATATGCATTGAATAAACATGCATTGTACACGTGCATTAAGTTACAAAATACTATAGTTCTAATCTTAGTACCACTACGCACCCAACAAGAAGCGGTGCTGCACTTCATGCCGGTGTTCCTACGTGTTGGTAGGTGCCTTACAAGTTCTTCTAGTGTGGCCTTCCTGGTGACAGCGGCTGCAATGTCTACCCGCCACTCTAGCTTCCCCTTCGTCCATATCATTCTTAATGCAATGACTCTGCCGACGACCCTTCCCCCCTTCAACAGGTCAAGATCTAGAATCCAAGTCCTCTGTGTAGTATCCAACATGGCAAAGTTGCCCAAAACCCTAAAGCCTCTTAGCTCGCCGCACCACGCCTACTGCACCCTCTCCTTTGTGAAGTACTCCGATATGAAGTTTGATGGGTCCATGTGGATGGTCCCACACACGGCGAGGACATGAGAGCATGACTTGTGAAGGAGTTTTAGCTTGTTGCATGTGTAGCTAGGTTCATTCATATGGTCTCCAAGGCATACCTCGTGGGTAACAAGAGACCGAGTTGTCCCAAATTCGGCTCTATCTCAAAGGACCACATCGAAATGATGCTCTGTATTGCCTGTTACGAAGACCGTGTCCAACTAAGCCTTCTTGGTCTTGACCTGCATGTACGCTGTAATCTTCAAGTAGTACGGTGTTTGTGGGTTGGCTGCATGAAGTGCCGCATTTGCATGCCTTTCCCTGAAATATCCGATTGTACCGTGTAGAATGCCTTCCACGATGGCGACGAGGGGCTGAGAACAGAGACCCCTAATAACCTAGTTGTACACCTCGGTAAGGTTAGTGGTCATTATGTTGCACCTTGCACCGTCCCTAGGAATGAGCGGGCGCGGGATCATGCCCTTGTATTTCCCAGTTAGAAACATTCTGTCCACTGAGATCATGAGCAACATATGTTTGAATGCATCGATGTAGGGAACGAATGCTAAGAAGGCCCCCTGCAATACCATAAAACCTAGATGTGGTCTTTTGGATGGTTTATCCTTCACAGCAATGTATGTGCCCGGGTTCCTGTCCTGCAACACTTGGCGCATACGAGGAAGGTTATCGTAAGATGCCTCGAAAGAACCGAACCTCCTTTCCAAAGCCTTCTGCTTAGCACACCATGCCTTCACGTAGCTAATCTTGTACTTGATTTTTGCTCGATAGCCACCATGATGTGCTTGGTCTCTAGGTCCGTCTTCTTCACTATCTCTCCGTACATCACATTGGCAATAAATGTGGACATCAGGTTGCGATGCCTCGGCAGAACACTACTGTGTAAGCAGGAGTGTGCCTCCACCTTGGAGACAATCCAGTGAGTCTTATACTTGGGTGTCCGTGCGTGCACATGCCAAGGACACCCAGCCTACTCGCAGACTACGGTGTACTGCTTGTGGCTGGATTTGAGTACACAAAACGGCCGCTGCATGGACAAGGCCCACAGCTTAATGGCATCTTGCAATGATCCCTTATCAGGAAACATTGCACGAAGCCGAACCTCCGTCCCATGGTACTCCCACGGTGATTTGTGCTTGTTGTGCACAGTAAGACCCTCAACGTCTACCCTATTCTATTCCTGCGGGATAGGACCTTCGTCCTCCTCAGAAGAGTCATCACCATCCTCTTCTAAAGCTTCCTCCTCTTCCTGAGCTGCCAAGTCATCAATCTCCATTTGACGCACTATGTTGTCCACATGCTCCCCTGCATCCGCCTGTGCACTGGGCCAAGCGTGCGGTGTGCGATACTCCTCTTCTTCCTCAGCAACATGGGTCACCGCCTCCTCTTCTGCCTCCACACTATTGGTCACCTCATCCTCTCCTTCCTCTGCAACATCGGTCACCTCGTCCTCTTCTGCCTCTGCAACACCGGCCACCACGCACTCCGCATCGGAGCTGCTCCCACCAACCCGACGATAGCCGTCGGAAGGGCCTCCGACAACTCCCTTCGGACATGGTTGCACGAGTAGCACGCACTCGTAGACATGGCACCTGTAGCCTTCCAGAAATCCCTTCCATGCAACCGTGCACATCAGGCTTGTCAACTCCCACCGAATGTGTGTGGTAGACCGACTCCAAAGCCCTTGTACGACGACACTCCACACCTCGGGGTCCAAGGAGAAGCTTCCGGTGAGCCAGTATAGGACATCGCTGATTCGAGCATTCTCCCTATCCGGATGTACCATAGCGACTTACTGGAAACCACTTAGGTCAACACCATATGGACCTTCACGAACCGTACCAACACCATAATGCACTTTCAATCTTGTGGGCTCCGACATGACTGATTTATCACTACAAAAATTTCAAACATTACAACAAGAGTTTTCTCAACATACAATCCCCAAATACGTGTTAAACCAACAAGTAGCTACACATCGCCTACATTCAGCCAAGAATAAGAACAAACAAGACTATTACCTTCACGTGGAGACCTTCTCTTCCTATTAATGAGCTTCCTTCGTCTTTCTCTTTCACGTCTCGAGCTCCTCCCCTCCCCTTCTCTGCCTCTCTCGAGCTCCTCTGCTTCTCCCTCTCCCTACCTTCTCCCCCTCTTCACTCCTCCTATCCATCTATCACTCCCCTTTTCTCCTCTCCTGATCTGCTCTGGTTGTCTGCCGAGAGAAATGGTGAAAGAAACTGTGACACGACCGGGTCTGGCTTTCTATACGTCTGTATAGTCGCTCAACCATTGGGTGACTTGGCAGCTAGTACGGGCCCAACGGTTGAGCGACACATGTACTAGTCACTAATGCATTGGACGACTTGGCAGTAAGTACTGGCCCAATGGTTGATAGTCACTGAACTGTTCGACAACTTGGCGTCGAACGGGTGATGCGGCATGTGGACTAATCGCTCAACCGTTGGACTACTTGGCGCCGAAAGGTTCAGTGACAAGGTCACGAAAGATTGGAAATTAATCTATGAATAAGAAATAGAACAATCCTAGAGGGAATGCACAGACAACCATGTCATAGTAACTACGAAGTAGAATACGTAAACACATAATACAAGTTACAGAACAATGGTAGAGGGAATGCATAGATAACCATGTCATAGTAACTACGAAGCAGAATACATAAACAAATAATACAAGTACACAGAGCACAAATAATACAAGTCACCCGCTACGCCACCTGTAGCACCTCCTCCGTCGTCCCACGTAACACACCCAGTCTGCGCCCACTAATACGCCCCCGCTTGGGCTTCCGAAGTGTAGGGTACCTGGGCCGGGGCCCAGACAGGGAAAGGCGCTCAGGAGGCCTGCTGATCTCTGCTCCTAAGGGGGTCGACTCCACCAGTGTTGGCATGACCATTGAGGGCCCGCTAAGCTGTGACCCGAAAAGAATCTCGATGGGTGCGGGCTCTGCTGTTCCCCTGACATCCCTGGGTGGCTCAGTGAAGTAGGCATCCATGTCATCGTGTGGGGAGAGCTGAACTCCCGGCGGCTGGAGCTGGAAACCTGCAGAACAAATAATGTTAATCTCTACAATATATCAATGATCACAAACCTGAAGAGAGGAAACATACCTGGGTCAAGGTCCATGCGCGAGAAAGGGTCAAACCCGCCGTACTGACCATACGGGTCCGAGAAGAGAGGATACTGGAACGACGACGGTGGCGGCGGCTATGGCGGTGCGTACCCACGTGCCCACCCGGACCCTCCAGTTTGCCAAGGCGCAGGAGCAGGCAGGTAACGGGGATGTGCACCTCCTGAGCCTCTTGACTAGGCTGTAGGATGTTAATGGTGGGGTGGTCCAGCTACTCCACAAAGTGCTTGTACACACATGTGACCTGCACGTGTGCGTACTGTACCTGCAAGCTAGAACAGTAGTTATAAAGGATGACCCATAATACGTCTGAAGTAAAGATGTAGGGGAGTACGTACCCATCTACGGCACCAAAGGGACCCTATGATCGGCTGGTCCACCGCATCCCCATGGTACATGTCCTCGCCATACGGACTGGAGTCTACCAGCATGGGCCGTCCGAGAAAGAAGCGCTCGAACGACCACAACTGCAGTAGGAGGGGGTAGTCTGAGAGGATAGATGATGGCCTCGTCCTACAGCACGCATCGTAGATGCCGCGGTACGTCGCGGGTAGTACGATTGATCCCTAGCTGATCTGTAGCTCCTCGCCGTCGGCGATGGCCCTCGCGTAGCCCATGGTGGCGTCGACCAGTCACCGTGGGTCGCGGTAACAGCGATGCCGGTCGAAGAGCCACAGTAGGTACACCTCAAGGTGCCACGACACCTGGCCGACGAAGGGCTGTGGGACCATCTGCTCGACCTACGCACAAACGAATAATTAGTAAGCCCATCATATGGCTAGGATAGTGCATCGCTAAACATAGAAAATAGGTAGCATACGTACCTGGAACTATGAAAGCCACCGCAGGGGCAACCCATGCCGCTATCACTCTAGGAAGTCATAGTAGGGTGGAGCGGTCCCTGCTGCAAGAACCCCCTGAAACCTGCCCAGCTGGGCATCGCGCTAGTTCACAGGCGCGTCCGGTAGGAATGCAGGGGCTCCGGCGATAGGCAGGCCGAGCAGCATCGCGACATCCTATAGAGTAGGGGCCATCTCCCCAAATGGGAGGTGGAAGGTGTGCGTCTCGGGCCACCACCAGTCCACTAGAGTTGTCGGAGCGACCGGTCGAACGGGAACCGTCGTGACCGCTTCGGACCGGCCTGGACCTCCCTATCGTCCTCGACCAGAGCGCCGTCCTCTTCGGTGGCCTCCAGCATCCGCGCGAGAGGTAGAAGGCCGGCACGGCTCAGCCTGGAAAGCACGAAGAAGTAACTACATAGCGGGCATATGACACAAAACAAATGACACAGCTTGTGGACAAACCTCTCTACCCAGTGTGGGTCCAGTTTCCAAGCCCGTCGGGGTGTCCGCGTATGAACCACCCCCAAGTCAGTCGTGTCGTCCCCGCAACTCAGATACAGGACACGACAGCTCGCACGGTGCTGCGAGTCGACCAACCGGTCCAGTAGGCCGAAATGCCAATCCAAACCACCAGGGTTGTGAGCCATACCTGCAAATCAATTTCCAGTAAGTAAATACAACACAATTAGTGGGTTCAATTACTTATAGCGTAGCTCCGAAAATTCTGCAAATTAAGTTGTATTTTTGCATTAGTCTAATGAATTTTTGATCATAACCTACCATACTTTTGAAAGTAACCTACCATGATTTCATATGCAAACATAAAACCTATTTACAACTATTAACAATAATATTCATGGACCCTCTCAATTATGAAATAAACGAGGTATTACATAGGTTTGTCAATTATAAAACAAATAACAAAGAAATTAAAAGCATTAATGTTAATTGAGCATTTCAATTATATTCCAATGGCAAATAAATCATATTTCATATGTTCTTAGTGGCACCAAAACACTTTGCACGAACACAGTGGTAATAAATATACAATTTCATAAAACACGCAATTTTTCCTACAAAAGGCTATATTACGTTAACACCTGTACAGGCTGCTATGGATTGCGAAATACTTAAAACATCATCATTGCTGTGCATATTTATAATGGGTGAAGCTTTCAGGAAAAACAAAATCAAAATTTCGCATGTTTTGGAATTCTATGGGTTTGGAACCATATATCTGTGATTTTTGTCTTAGTATTTTGTAATTCCTTAACCAACCAATACTATAAATAAAATGTTATCAAATCTTCATTGTGCAAATAAATACATGTATTATTATCTAAACTAGCATTTGCGAATGCACGGGTTTTCGACATGTTTATATAATAAAAAAGTACAAGTGAAATAGTACAACTGAATTAATTTTCACCGATAATTTTTCTCTCTGTATGAACTTCCAAACTAATTGTATTAATCATGCTATCTCCAAACTAACATTTTTTAAATTAACGTACTATTGTTTCATTTGGTAACAATATGCCAATACACATGATATTGCTTGCTAACCTACCATGGTTTTAAAAATACACGCGTACAAAACAATACAAGAGACTCACCGTCACCGTCGTCGATGTGAAGAAACCTTTTTTCCTCCTCTCTTTCCCTCTCCCTCTCCTCTCTTCCTCTTTTTTTCTTTGGCCTTTGCTTTCTCAAATGGCGACTATTCACAGCGGCCTCGTGTGAGCGAGTTTTATCCACCTCAAGTCGCCCAACGGTTGGGTGACTAGGGGGTCTGCGCTGAGCGACAAGTGTCCTAGTCGCCCAACCGTACGACGACTAGGACCGAGTTGCCAAACCGTACAGCGAGTAGGACGCGAAGGGTCCAGTCGCCAAACGGTGAAACGACTTGGACATCTGTCGTTTGCCTGTTGGGCGACTAGCTCAAGTCGCCCAACCATGCAGCGATACGTGATTATTTTTGTAAAAAAATTAAGCAGTATTATTTCTGTAATTCTAAATAAAAAATAGATTATTTTTAAAAAATTCGGTGGTTGCGCATATAGAATCGAACCCCAAACGGATTTCTGGTTTTGCAAAACCCGGTTTTGCCCCATGCCTCCAACAAACCGGAAGTTCATCCGATGACTCGAGCGAGGCTGACAGTTCACTCACGCCTACGCCTACTTGTCAATGCATTAAGAATATGTATATATCCACAGCCCACAGGCATGGCTGCTCCCTGCTGAGTACTGAACTCACTAAGTCCCTATCCTAGAGTCAATTCCAGAGTACGGCGTAGTAGTAGTAGCAGTTTTGCCCACACGCCGCAAATACAGAAATAGCAGCGCGGCCAGGCCAGCGCCGTGCCAACTGCAAAACACCCACGCTGTAATGTAAAGCCGAGGATTTCTTTGCTGCAAGTCGCAACCACCGCCTCAGCGCCGGTTTAGGCCATCTCCGATGCAAAAGATGCTTAAACAGATGCTTAGAAGTGAAATAGTGTGTCACATCATCAAGCAGCTACATAGGAACTCAACCCTTCGATGCAAGCACCTTTTTATGAAGGTGGTTGTATTCTCTCACAAACTCACACAGGGACAGAGTATGGGCTCGGCCAGCCTGGGCGTGGCCTCTAATATTTCAGAAAAAAAAATTAACAGCATATATGCAGTCTATAATCGGTCTAATTTGGTTTGGTTAGGTTCATCTAGAAGGCATATTGTTGCTGCCTGCTACTGGTTACAATACTACCCAACGAGACATCGACTTCAATCATGCGGCAGTGAAGCACGGAAGTAGCAGATGAGACGCTGGCCGCTAGTGCATCGCGGGCTTACCGTGGCCAGGCCCGGCGGTGATGACAAATGCACAACCGGTGAGCCAAGTCTGTGTGCCGCGCAGGGCGTGCAGCCAGTGGTGAGCAATGTGCTTCTAAATTTGATTTGATCTTTAGCCCCTTAGATTTTGCTCAAACTCGGTCATTGAACTCACAAGCATCCATCAAGTATCAATGCTTAACTAAGCATCGACACTAAAGTTTTGACACATTCTCTCCGACGTGGCAAGGAAACTACCTCTAAGCACATGTCAACTTGTGCATTCGAAATGACCTAACGCCAATATAAACTCACGTCGTTGTCGCTCGGTTCCACTCACCAACACATCAAGACAAGGCATACAAGCGCTAGTAGTACTCGGTCCTAGGATGTACTTGACACTTAGCCCCGTGGGGACGAGGAAGGCGGCGCACGCCCGGTCGCTGTGCCAGCCGTGCCACCATTCCCACCCCGTCCTCGCGCGCCTCGACGGCGGCGTCCGTGCGCTCAGGTCATGGTGTTCCTCGGTTTCCGGCTCCGGCATGGCAGACGGGTCCGAATCCGGGCTTGCACTTGTCGAGGCCGTCCTGGCCGTGCTCGGCGAGCTTCTTGAGCTGCCGCATGCTGCGGTGGCGCTCCACAACTCGGCCGCCTGCGACCAGATCCTCGACGGCTTCCTGGTGCTCGCCGACGCCTATGGCACGTTCGATTCGGCGCTGCTTGAGCTCAAGCAGAGCGTGGCGGAGCTGCAGGCCGGCGTTCGGCGCGGGGACGGCTCGACGGTCGCCGCGTCGCTCCACGCCCACAGACGAACGGAGAAGGAACTCTGCCACCTCGTCGCCCCAATGAGACACGCCTCGAGGCACACGGTGGTGGTGTCGAGACAGGCGGCTGCCACGGGCAGTGAGGTGACCGACATGGTGGCGGAGGTGGCCGCGGCCATCGCGGCGGCGTTGGAAGCTATCTTCTTTGGGTGCGCGGCAATGTCGCCCGACGTATCAGCCATGGTCCAGATAGTGCCTTCGAATAAGTGGCTGGCGAGGCTGGGCGTCACGCCGGCGGCCAAGAAGGCAGCACCAGAGACGGCGGTGGCGGCATTGGAGAGGCTGGAGGAATGTATTGGCGTGCTGGAGAGCGGGAGCGAGAAGGTGTTTAGGAGTCTGCTGCTGACTAGAGTTTCACTCCTCAACATCCATAATCCCTTGTAATTCGAGTCAGGATTTTGGAGGAAGAAATAGAGAATTTGTAGAGTTTTACTGTGGTACACACGTTGTTTCAGTTGGGCATTCTCACTGTTTTTGCAGGGTAATCATACTTAAGCAATATAGGTCTCAGTTTTGGAAATCTGTGCTGAAAATTAAAAATCTGTTTGATATGGGAGTTAGGTATAAAATTTGTAATGGTTGTGGTACGTCTTTTTGGGAATGTCTGGTTGGGAGAATGGCAAGATCGCCAAGATCCTGATATTTGTGTTGCCAAGACTCTGGTGGAGGGTGTTTGGAAAATAAATTTTAACAGAAGTTTTGGGGAGATTGAGTTTCAACAGTGGGAGAACTTGAAGAAGTCTATCATGGACATTGACTTCACTGATGAATCTGATAATGTGGTTTGGTGTGTAGAGAAGACTGGGATCTTTTCTGTTCGTTCTCTTTATAGACATTTAGTGTTTGGAGGTGTAATCTGCAGGAAAAAAACAAAAATTGTGGAAAAGCAAACTTCCTTTGAAAGTTAAAATCTTTTTGTTGTTGTGTTTTCATGGCAGTATTCATACTTTAGACCAACTTAAGAAGAGGGGTTGGAAAGGAGAGAATAATGTTGTCTGTGTTGGGATGAAGAAAACCTTGACCATGTTTTATTTTCATGCATTTTAGCTAAATTTTTTTGGTGTTGTGTAAAAGTGGTGCTTAGATGGGATTGCATTCCTAGTTCTTTTGATGACTTCCATTTGAATTGGTTAGAGAGGAAGAGAGCTAATGATTACAATTTTACTCTATTAAGTTTTGCAACTTCAACTTAGACCTTATGGAAATTTAGGAACAAAATGGCGTTTGACAAGAATTTCTCTAAGCAACCTTTGGATGTGATTTTTAGTTTTTTTTTATCTTGTTTGCAGCAGTGAAGGATACTGATAAAAAATGATGATAATGAGAAGATGGGGTCTTTCTTAAAGATCTTTGAAGATTGGACTAAAGACTTTTGCGAGTTGGAAAAGACTGATCAAATCTGTAATAGGAAAGACTTTACTTTGTAGATTGGTAGTCTGGTAGCCTTATTTGGTTGCTTTCGGTTGTATTTGGACTCTGTAAGCTGGTCTCCCCAGCATCTTGCTTTCTTTCTCTGTTTGAACTGTTATGTGCTTTCTATTAAAAGCCGAG
The DNA here is from genome assembly GCA_036346255.1 of Ampelocalamus luodianensis. Classification (NCBI taxonomy): domain Eukaryota; kingdom Viridiplantae; phylum Streptophyta; class Magnoliopsida; order Poales; family Poaceae; genus Ampelocalamus; species Ampelocalamus luodianensis. The sequence goes on from CM070631.1 coordinate 13,937,980, forward strand.
TAATCCCCTTTCAAAAAAAAATCATACTTAAGCAACAGATTATTATTCGTTTGCCTGATAAAGCACCGCTCCAACAAATAATAAGTGCTAGCCCAAACCGAAGACTACTGAACCAATGCTCGGTAGAACACTCAGCAGAAACCGATCCAAGATGCAGTCAAGTGAACATACACTACGAAGCTACGCTCGGATGAAGCACAACACACGCAGAAAATCGATTAGAAGATGAACGCACATGCACATGCGCTGGATGAAGCACACATGTACACGTGCATTGGAACGAATTCACGTGATGGATGAAACACACACACATATGCTGGCTCGAAGCTGATCGACTAGATAAACATGCACACGAGCCTCAAACCCTTGTACACGGGGAAGCAAGAAAGGATTCCTTTTTCTGCCGCGTATCAACACGGCAGCGTTTTGCTTTTTTCTCTATTGCTTCAATCAAAACACATATGATTACACCTCCTTTTATAGACTACCTAATCAACTTGCTACTCAAGCTAAAAAACTAAATATGGAAAGCTTAAACATAGAAAGTCTAACAAAGGAAACAAACTAATTTGATTCGATCTTGATTGCACTAGGATCCTTACACCTATTTCTTGGCAAGTCTAGATTAATTTCCAACAATCTCCCCTAATCTAGACTCGCGACTCTAACTTGTTGCGGCGATCGATTTCAACTCGACTTGCCCAGCGATACTCGACACGGGGCGTCAAACATATCTCCTCAACGTCCCGGACTCAACTCCACGGACTCGACTCAGGACAGTGAACACATCTCTTCAACGTCTCGGACTCAACTTAACATCAAAGCAACGCCGGTTCGTCTTCAGCATCAGCCACAATTAAATGCGTCTCCGCTCTATCCTTCTTGGGATTACAGCATTCAGAAGCGAAGTACCCGTAGTCCTGACAATTGTAGTAATGAACCTTTGCCTTGTCAAACTTGCGATTCTTCATGCCAGAGTTGTTGGTGCCCTCTTTATTGGACCTGGATTCCCATTCGGCACGGCTGAGTAGTAGATGCTCACCTTCCCCGTCGCGCTGTCGTCCCTTCGTAGCAGCCTCGCACCGCCGGTTTCTCGTAGCGGCATCACACTGCCACTTCCATGAACACGGCCTCACACCATGGTTCATGGTCTTCACCGCGAGTGTGCCATCACAACATCCTCTCGCTGTCACATCTTTGCCACTAGTGACGCAACTTGTTAGTGACTCACCTCTTTTCCTCCGCCCATGACGCAGCTCGGCGACGAGACTCGAGCCTCAACACATGAGGCATAAACTTGCGCATAGGTGAGCATGGGGTATTGAAGAGAGACACTGCTTTCTCTTCCCGGTACCCTCGATGGACCACGGCCGGTGATGATGGTGCAACCCGATGGCAACAACGACTTCGTCCTCGGCATGGCTCACGATACCAATTCTTGGCCCAAACCGAAGACTACTAAACCAATGCTCGACAGAACACTCAGCAGGAAACCGATCCAAGATGTAGTCATGCGAACGTATGCTGCGAAGCTACGCTTGTGAAAAGCATCTAGGCCTCTAAAAATTGGTTTTGGTAATTTATGATAATATGTGATAATTGGACTAATGTGTGTGATGGAGCATTTGTAAGGTTAAGTTCAAATGGTGAGTATGATCGTAAAGCTGCATGCTAAAGGATATCATGAAGATCAAATTGGATCAAAGTCAAGGTACAAGTAAATTAGAAATCTTTTACCTTTTACCGGTCTTAGGAATTATGGTTGGAAGACCGGATTATAGGTTAAATACCGTACTATTAAGAGGGATCATGACTAGTATCTTGATAGCATGTTCTTGTGCCTTATGGATCAATCTAGGATCATGCATGCATCTAGATTGCTTTTATCTTTACCAAGTCCATTTTGTCAGGACAATCGGTAGTACCGGCATTGAACTTGCGGTACTACCGCTCCACGGTATGACCGGACTTATAGTGGCGGTATGTTTTTTACAGAGAGATCCTTTTATATTTTCGGTGCAAAACCCTCATCACGGTAGTACCGCAAGTATTTGCGCGGTATGACCAGAAAACGGTAGTACCGCATTGGTTAAGCGGAAGTACCGCACGCCGGTTATTCCGATCTTTACTTGGCGGTATATTTTTTCCAGCGCGCACCTCTTTTGTCTCTCTTGGAAAACGGTAGTACCGCACTCACCTTGCGGTATGACCGCTCTGCGGTAGTACCGCTCGACAGTTGGCGGTAGTACCGCTCTGCAAGTTAAAACGGCTATGTCAGGTCATTTAATGCCTCTGTTATAGCCGTTACTGTAGTGGTTGGAAAAGTGCGGTAGTACCGCCCGGTACTTGGCGGTAGTACCGCTCGAAGCTGAAAAGTGGGGTTTTCTTCCCTAACGGTTATAATTTTTGTTAGGGGGTATAAATACTCCCCCACCTGCTCAAGGACAGTGTGCTAGACCACATTTAACATCCTTTTAGCCTTGTGCATCCTTTCAACTCCTCAAATTTACTTGTTCACTCTTTGTGAGGTTGTTGAGCTCATTTAAGTGCATTCATCATTCTAGTTGATCCTCTTGCACTTGAGTGTCGTCAAGCGAAGGTCCTTGATTTGTTACTCTTGGAGTTTTGCCAAACTCCTAGACGGCTTGGCGGTGATTGCACGGTGATCTTTTCAAGAAGATTGTGAAGAGGCCCGATGCCCAAATTGTGAGTGGTTTGGTGTTCACCATCTCCGGAGCGGAGGAAGAACAACCAATAGTGATCGAGGAAAGGCTTAATACGTGGAGCCGGCTTGATTGGTTCAAGCTCCTCAACGTGGACTAGTGGCGGCAAGTCTTCGATACCACGGGAAAAACATCGTTGTCTCATTGTGGTTATTTCTAGTCTTTACTCTTCCGCACTTATATTTCTAGTTTGATCTTTCTGCTTGTATTGTTTAGCTAGAAGTATAACTTGTTTAGACTAAGTTATTAATTGACTTATCTCGTTAAATTGTTTAAAAGTTTAAAAACCTCCTATTCACCCCCCTCTAGTCGGTTATCCTTGATCCTACAAGTGGTATCAGTGCAAGGTCTCTCAATTTATTAGACTTTACCGTCTAAGAGAGAAAGGATGGCTAGTGAGGGTATGCATATAGGAAAGGCTCCTTTATTTGATGGCTCAAATTATTCTTATTGGAAAATTAGAATTTCCATTTTCTTAAAGGCCATGAGTCCGAACATATGGAAAATTGTAAATGAGGGTTATGCTATGTCTCTTGATCCTATAAATGTCATGGCTCAAGATGAACGTAATGCTCATTTGGATGCTCAAGCTATGAATGCTCTCTTTGGTGGTTTGAACGCGGATGAGTTCAATAGGGTGAGCAATTTGGAAACCGCTCACGCTATTTGGACCACCCTCTCCTAAATACATGAGGGCACATCCACGGTCAAAGAAGCCAAATTGCATAGGCTTCGGATTAAATATGAGACATTCATAATGTTGCCTCATGAAAACATCACCGAGATGTATTCAAGACTCAACAACATTGTGAATGAACTCAAAGGTCTTGGTACTAACCTTCTTGATGTTGATGTTGTGCGCAAGATGCTTAGGGCTCTCCCGGATAAATATGAGACGTTGGTGATATTATTTCTCAACTCTCCCGAGTTGCCAAGAATGACACCAACCGGACTTTTGGGCAACCTCATCACTAACGAACTATACAAGAAGGACAAGGAAGAACTCTTGGAGTCATCTTCATCCAAGAAGAAAATTACCGCCTTCAAAACTAAAACGGAGTCAAGTGACGACGAGGATGAAGAGGAAGACTCGGATGAAGAGTATGCTCTTCTTGTGAGGAGAATGAAGAAATTCATGAGAAGACGTCCACATCGAAACTTCAACTTCAACAAGTTTAAGAAATGACAATCCTCAAGTGACAACAAGTGATATAGCAACATTCGTTGTTATGGATATGATGAGAAGGGGCACATAATCTCAAATTGCCTCAACAAGAAGGATGACAAAGATAAATCATCAAAGAAGAAGGAATTTGATGGAAAGAAGAAGCTTTTCAAAAGGCTTCACAAAAGGGGCAAAAATGAAGCTCACATTGGAGAGTGGGATTCCGATGAAGAATATTCGGATTCCGACTCCGAATCAAGTGATGAAGAGTTTTCTAAGAAAAGAGGACTTGTCGGCATCGCCATAAAGGAAGCTCCTTCACTCTTCGCATCTCCTACATGTCTTATGGCAAAAGGAGATAAGGTAAAATCCCTTGATAATGATGCTCCTTCATATGATGAATTAATGGACATGGTTGAAGATTTAAATGAGTATATTGGAAAAGAGAAATAAAAATTTAAAGTCTTAAAGAAAGAGTATTTATGTGTATTCGGGAATCGTTATGTCCTACTAAGAACTGCTAATGACTTGTTGTCGAAAAGAAGTTTCCGAGTCACAACCGATTTTGCATGAACCTACAGGGTCATACACATAACGGATTGAAACAAACGAGTTCAGATAGGATCCGTTATAGGGATCTTTATATGGTGATGCATGGGGCTGTTGGGACATAAGAGTTGCTCTAAAAAATCCTAGCCGCCATCTCCCGAAGGTCCTACCATTCACGTTGGTGCTAGCATAACAGCGTATGACGTTCCACCCTGGAAGTGTGGATACTGTAGAGATGCTGCTGCGGTTGTTGCTACGCTGATTGAGGATGATCCACGATCTACGCAAGGAACATGATAGGTTTCTAGAGGAGACGATCGGTGCTGAGGATGTTAGATGATCGACTACGACCACTACATCGACGCACTTGACGTTGGACCAGGCTGCTCTAATTCTTCTTCTGTTGCACTACACATCTCACTCAATAATTTATTACAACAGGTAATTGAATTGATAAGAAGATTCAGATGGCCAACACTTCTCAGAATAATCCTTCTAATAAGAAGAATGATCAGCGAAGTGGTTTAATGAAAATTTGAAGTAGGCTGATAACAGTACTAAGTCAGAGGTTATGATATCTTGGTTAGCTTTTAGAGTTTAATTAAAAGTAAACCAGACTGAAGATAATTTAGCTAATGTCATCTCTGTCCAGAAGGACTTCTGCAAGGTAGATGAACATAGAAGAAAAACTAAAAATGTTTAGGAATGACGGTGAGCTAATAACATGTTTAAAAACAAGTAGTTAAAATTTTTCTTGATTCATTTAGCCTCTGGGCATTCATCTAACAGCAGAAAATCAAACTGAGAACAAACATTGATATGAATTCAAACCCAACAATGAACAACCAATGGTTTGGGGAACCAAGTAATCAAAGGTCAAAGAGTGCCTTGATTGGGAAAATATTTTGATAGGAAAAATTTAAGGATAACAGTAAGTAAACCACTAATGGAATCATCAAATTTGAAGACCACATGGTGATAACTAAGTCCAGAAATTGAAGATGTTTAATAGTGCTTGATAACCATTCACCGCTAAAGTAACAGGAGAAGCCAAAAATCATGAATTTCATAATGATCTCTGTAACAGTAGACCTTATGCCATGGCTTTGATAATAGTAATAGTGGCACTAGGTCAATGAGATAAAGATGGTAAGGAAATTAAAGAGTAAAAATCATTAAGATGTACTTAGCCAATATCACTAATGTCTAGGTTAAAATGGAGGTCAACTAAAAATAATCTTAGTACATATTCTAGTTAAAAGTTAACCTAATATACTAGATGTACTTTAGTATAAGCTTAGTCATAATAATGACTATAAAAAGGACACACTCAAAACATGAAACTTCCTTGGTAAATAGAAAATACTAACAAAAAGAATCATTAACATGAACTGGACCTTCTATACAATTCATGGTAAGGTGCCCTCATTAGAACAGTAACAATTTAACAAATCGAAGCAAATTCATATAAAATCTTTCTCTGTAATAACATGCAAAAGTATTTGGATTTGCCTTCTGTTGGATTTATTTCTCCATTTGTGCTTTGTTTCTGATTCTTTCGAATAGACGCTGGAATTCGCGAGCAAGGTTATTGACGATCAAGCGGCCCCACTCTCTGAACAATATAAGCAAGGTAGGCACCTCCTTCGATCATATTGATCCCAGTATTTTACTTACTGTACTTTATTTTGCAAATCTATTATTGTATGTGTGTATGTTTGATATTAAACTGCTATGTTTGGGATGTCGGCAGAAGTTAATTGTAATACCCCAAATGTATTCAAAAGGATTATCGAGAGAGAATTAAGTTATTTAAAGAGAAGGACTATTTAGAAATTGAATTGAGGGAATGACCAATTAGAAAATAATTATTTAAGCAGTTAAAGAGGGGGTTTACAGCAAAATTTGGACAACCTGGGCTGGGGTCTCAGGCCCATTGGTATTTGGCCCAAAGGTGGGAGGTGGTGGCCATCCTTAAGCGAGGGAAATTAGCTATAGTGGCCCATGGCCCATGAGGAAATCAACCACCAACAAAGAAGGAAGGAAAACCCTAGGGTTTGCTACGATAATTCCGTGCTCTGCACGCCGCCAAGATCTTGAGCACACCCTCCCATTGATGCCGCCTCACCCTCCATGCCGTCCTCCTTGGCCAAGCCATGTCGCCTCGCCGCGGTCTTGGTGCTCCTCGCGCCGCCATTGGAGGAAGGAGCAAGGCGAGGAAGGAGATTAACTCGCGGGCAAGATCTTCAACCTTCTGCGATTCTACAAGGGTAACGTCGCGTGTTCTTCGTTGGTTGATGCGTAGTAGTTGCGGTTGATGTCGTTTGGTAGATTGAATTGCGTCGGTTTAATAGATCGCGTTCTGTCCATTAGTTTGGACGACGGTTTTCTTGATTTTAGAGGCAGAATATGGGGAGTTGACCTCTTAGAGATAGTTTTGTTATGTTCTTAGCTTTCGGTGGCCGCCAAGTTCACCGGATTCCGACATACGGATCAAAAGATATGAATTTTTTAGTGTCGCTGTCCTGCTGATCTGTCAGTATTTGGACAGTCTGTAGGAAACTGGGTTAAGCCATTAGTTAAAGACAAAATCAGAGGATCTCGATATAACAAAAAATGTAGGTAATTTCCATACCTTTTCAGAGAGATAAAGAACGCAAGATTGGGACTGTCGTAGCAAACGTTATGGTGGTTTTAGTGTACTGTCCAGAGAACCCGACGTGATAATTGTTGTTCTGTAGTTTGGCTTGGTAGAGGCAGTAAAGGGCAGAATCTGAAGGGCTCCCCAACTAAGTTTATTTAGATAATTTAATTACCTTTCAACGAAGTCCAAGAACATCTTATTTGGACTCCTGAGCAGAAAGTTATGTATTTTAGAAGTTGACTGTCCGGAGTGAACACCAAATCGATCGATAGAAATTAGAAGATTGGAAACATTTGGGAGTTTAGCGAGTTCAACTGTGTTGTTACTTATGCTTTTGGTCCAGTATATTGGTCTTAGATTGGGTTATATTTATGTTCGGTGTGGCGTGATTCCAGGGGCAGCGCCTCTTCGCATTCCCGTTCTCACGTGGTTAAGGCAAGTACATGTTTGCTCGTATTATGGTTAATTGTGATGTCTATGGATGCTAGAATGTTATAGATGTTGTTGACCATGATTATTAGTGTTGTGAAGATGTGAATGATGTATGGTTTCTTGAGTATTTGCATGTCTATGAACAAGTATGGTAGATGTAACACCCTGGCTATTCAGAAGCCAAAATGTTACCTCAAGACTCTAACATACAACCATAATTACGAAGATTGAAGCAAAACTCCAAGTTATAACGAATAAAACATGAATAACTCATAAGGCACAGTCGCACAATCATAAACTGAACTTAAGCAAATCGAGTATCACATCGGGAAATAAACATCCAACCCAAATAAAACACATCATCTGCATGAGACCTTATTTATTACAGTTTGACTCTAAACAATTAAAGGAATTCGACCAAGTTCAATTATTGAAACTTGAGTACGGTGGTGAGTGTTTGGTGCATATCTACTCCCTCCCGCTAGAATCATCATCAATGGTCACCTAAAACAAAACAACAAACAAGAGTGAGTCCGGGACTCAGCAAGTACAATGATTACAAGAACATGCTTCATGTAAAGACATAGCACATAAAAAAAAAACTATCTGAAAGAAAGAACTGTAATGCATGGATGCCATGAACTGGATGGACTGCACTCGAGCTTATACCGGTATAGCAAGTGACACACCCGTCGGTGTTCACTTAAGCCCGTATTTATCGAAATACGGATCCAATCGCCGTATGAAGAACGTTTCATACGGTGTCCAAACTGCCCACATTGGAATGGCGGGACTTCACTTGCCCATACTGGAATTGATGGGACTTTAGACTCCACTCCCGTGGATCTCCACTCCCGTGGACGGAACATGAACATGATTGCATGAATACAATTTATGAACACTGAATAAGATCATCACTACTCATAAGAAACAGCATACATAAAGAACAGGGTCATCATAACATTCCACTCCCGTGGATGGCACATGAATGTTTAAGCTTCTCATAATCAACAAAATACTAAATCAATCAACAAGCATCCGGGATTTTTAAACCACACATAAGTCACTGTACTTGCCTTTAGCGTAGCGGTGCGTTGGAAGGCAACGAAGAAGCCGCTAACCTTGGTGCCTCACCCCCTACACCAAAGTTACTCAATAAGAACTAAGTCATCAAGAAACTACTCGCATCGCACTAACTTATAATCCCAATTCCACCATCTAGATGATACCCGCCGCTTGAATTAACCCACATTCTAGCAAAAAGCATAAACGGACAGCAGCGGTATAAATAGCATAGCTTTCGATCTACAACTCGAAAAGGGATGCTCTCAGGCTTGAATGAAAGGTAATACAATTATCTACAACAACCTAGTTGATGGAAATCTCAAATTCTAAATGTATCAAACTCCCCAAGACCAACAAACCCTGTCTGTCCGAACTTCTGACAATTTCTGGACAGCAGCACGGAAAGTGCCAAAACTAATGACCTGAGACTCCAAACGAGGTGAGCCCAGATCCTACACGATCTTAACACATATATATACAACTTTGTAGTTGACGAGATAATCCAATTCGGCCAAATTAAATTGCTAACTACCAACCGAATCAGCAGAACAGAATCTGACTAAGCATTTAGAACAGCAGAAATGAAACGGCCATAACTTTTAATCTACAACTCCGAATTGGGAGTTCTTTATCAATATCAAAAACTAAGACCCAGGCCTACAATAACCTAGTTGGGTGGAAGCCCTGAATTTGCCATTAACACATCCCAAAATTAAAAGACAAACTGACAGTTTATTCTCGTCAGGATTCTGGACAGCAGAGACGAAAACTACCATAACTTTTGATTCGCATGTCGGAATTCAGTGTTCTTGGCGGCCACCGAAAGCTAAGAACAAAACCTACATATCTCTAGGAGACGGAAAACTCAGATTCGGCCTCTAACATCACGAAAAAGTCCACGCAACAATCTGGACAGAACCGACTTTCTGCTCGCAGCAATTCGTTCTAACCGAATATGAACCAAATCGCCTCTACCACTAATCAAAAGACGAGGGTCGGCATCCGATACCTTTGCAGCAACCAGGAAGTAGGCGGAAGAACCACGGAGAAGACGATCTCCCTCCTTCTCACCTCCTTTGCCCCAAGCAAGCTGCTGTCCTCCTCAACTCCTTGCGCATCCGGCAGCGGGGGAAGGTCCGAAGGCAAGAAGGGGAGGCAAGCCAACAGGGACCAGCAACCAGGGAGGTTGGGGGCAGCTCCTAGGGCAGGGCGTGAGGAGGAAGAGAGGAGGATGGGGGGGGCGGCCAAGAGGGGAAAGGGGGTTCGGCCACAAGGGGAAAAGGGGGCTGGTTAGGGTTAGGAGGAGGAGGGGAGGGGCGCATGGGCCAGGCCCAAGGGGGAGGTTTTTGGCCGGCCCCTAGGCAAGGGTGGCCTGGTCGGAGGCCCAAACCAAGAAACTACTCCAAAAGCCGGAAAAAGAACTTGCAATATTTCCCCGATTAAACTCCCTCTAAACGAAACACGGAGTATTACATTCTACCCCCCTTAACAGAATTCGACCCCGAATTCTAACCAGCGAGACGAACACAAGAATGGAATACTAACAGGTTGGAAGCAAGGGTTAGCACGTACCGGAAATGAATAGGTCAGGAAACTGCTCGCGCATGCGAGACTCTAACTCCCAAGTGGCTTCCCGTTCGGACTGATGAGACCAAAGAACCTTAACATACTTCAATGTCTTGCTCCTCAGAACCCGCTCTGACTCTTCCAGAATTTTCACCGGTCGGGACTCAAAAGTAAGGTCCTGCTCAATGCTCAAGGGCTCCAGCAGAATAGCATGCTCCGGGTCTCTCAAGAACTTCCTCAACATTGATACGTGGAACACATTATGAACTCCTTGCATGGATTCTGGAAGATCTAAGCGGTAAGCTAACTTCCCGACTCGTGCCAAGATTGGAAAGGGGCCAATATACCGCGGGTTAAGCTTCCCTTTGGTACCAAAACGCACCACACCTTTGGTAGGAGATACCCTCAATAGAACTTGGTCCCCCACCTCAAACTCCAAGTCTCGCCGTCTCACATCGGCGTAACTCTTCTGTCGGCTCTGAGCAGCTAACAGGTTTTTCCTTATCTCCGCTACCCTGGCCACGGTTTGTTGAACCCAATCGGGTCCCAAAACTGCTCGTTCCCCAACTGCATCCCAACACAACGGAGATCTACACTTCCTCCCATAAAGAACCTCAAATGGAGCGGCTCGAACGCTAGAGTGATAATGTTATTATAAGCGAACTCGCCAAAGGTAGGTGATCTTCCCAACTTCCCTTCGGGACAAAATACAACATCCGAGCATGTCCTCCGTGGTCCGAATTGTGCGCTCAGGCCGACCATCCGTTTGGGGATGAAATGCGGTGCTCAAACGGTTGTGTGCCGAGCATTCGCAAGCTCTCCCAAAACTTGGAGACAAACTTAGCATCTCGATCCGAAATAATTGTCTTGGCACCCATGCAACCGCACGATCTCTCGCACATAGAGAGGAGCCAAATCACTAGCCGAGTTGGTAGTACGTATAGGGATGAAATGTGCAGACTTGCTAAACCGATCCACTATGACCCAGATAGCGTCCTTCCCTCGCGGCGTGCGGGGTAAACCAACTACAAAGTCCATGGAGATATCATCCCACGGCCAAACGGGAACCTCTAACGGCTGCAACAATCCTGCTGGTCGCCTATGTTCAGCCTTGACTTTCTGGCATACTCCACAAGATGCCACATACCGAGCAATATCAACTTTCATCCTTTTCCACCAGAAACTCTTCTTCAAATCCTTGTACATCTTGGTCTCACCTGGATGTACAGTATATGGAGTACGATGTGCTTCCCTCAGAATCTCCTCCTTGACCTGAGCCTCCTGTGGCACACAGAGGCGGCCCTTAAATCTCAACGCACCAGAATCATCTATACTGAAGTGGCATTGCTTGCCCTCATCTAGGCGTTTCCTCACACGCTGGAGCATCTGATCATGCTGTTGTGCCTCCCGCACTCGAGCTGGCAAAGCTGTCTCAAGAAGCAAACATGTCTCAGCATGGGCGGTACCCGCGAAACAAAAGGAAATATCCATACGCTCAAAATCAGCAATAAGGCAACTGAGAGCGGAGGTGTCGCCTTGCGACTCAGGGCATGCTACAACATTAGCCTTGCCCGGGTGATACATGAATGGTGAGATCATAGTCCTTTATCAACTCCAACCATCTCCTCTGCCTCAAGTTCAAATCTTTCTTGAGTAAAGATGTATTTCAGACTCTTGTGATCAGTGAATATATCACAAGATTCGCCATACAAATAATGACGCCAAATCTTCAATGCAAGAACCATCGGCCAACTCTAAATCGTGAGTAGGATAATTCGCTCATGCTTTCTCAAGCGTCTCGATGCATAAGCAATCACCTTGCCGTCTGCATGAGCACACAACCAAGACCAACTCGGGCGCATTCGAATAAATTGTGAAACGCTTCCCTGGCTCGGGAAGGGTAAGAATTGGAGCGGTCACCAACCTCTCCTTCAGGGTACAAAAACTGTCTTATCGGGAAAGTGTGGAAAAACTGTCTTATCGGGAAAGTGTGGAAAATGGTTTGTGATTTATTTGTGATAACTGCCATGTTGTGGCTGAATGTGAAATGTTGCTCGCAGCCAAGGAAGACTGCGAGTTGTAGTTATTATTGTTGGATCATTCAAATATTTATTACTGTCCAGTATCTATTTAAAATTCTCTTGTGAATTCCGTTGCAAAGTATTACTATGAATATTGTAAATAAAATCTGCTTAATGCAAAATAACTTGTAGCATAGAGCCTTCTCTTTGATAGCCCTACATCTAATATAACTTTTACGATACACTACAAGTCTTGTTGAGTACACAAGTACTCAATCTTGCTTATGTTGTTGTTTAGAGTATGAGGAAGATACGACACCAGACGACGCTTTCTTCGCACACGGAACCGGAGAGTTCAGTGACAGAACTATCTAGGATTTGTTTCTTATCAGTTGCCTTTGGGTATGGATGGGCACACCACTGAAATTTATTTACTTTCACCACTTTTACTTCCGCTGCTATTTTCGTTACTCTGTTACTTGTGGTACTTAGGTCTCATTTGATCGGTCGGCCTTTGTAATATAAATACTGTAATCGTTTAAGTTAAGTACCATTTTGCTTTACCTTGTATATGTAAATGTATGGTTGTGAATACCAAATTGTGTGAATGTATGTGCTAGCTACTGATCCAGGGATCAGCACAGAATACACATAGGGTCTTCGGGTATTCCACGCCTGGGGCCCGACACCTACAACTACTATCACTACTAATTTTAACCATTTAACAAGAATCATTAGTAGTTAGACTCAAATAATAAACATTTTACCAATTGACAAGTCATAAGTTTCAGCAACTTAAATTCTATAAACCAAATGGAACAATTAACACATATCTACTTATCACTATCAACACTGGTAAACCTATCTAGTCAACAGATAAGCTTATCATCTAAGCATGTAACCAAGAGTTAAAAAGGTAATACAACCTCCATAGAAAGTAGCACCATGCGAAAATAGAAATTCCACAAGTTAACCATTTATTACATTTAAATTTGCTAACTGAACTTTAGCTAGGTGAAATAATTGTCTAGTGATGTGAAGTGCCCAAAAAAGCTATCATTCCATGATCTATTTCCATCCGATGCATGCCGTCTTCAACGATCACCTAAAACGAGAAACAACAAGAGTGAGTCTAAGACTCAGCAAGTACAAGTGAGAATAGCCATACACAAACATCATTTCATCAACAATACGTTCTCATCATAAAACATACAATTCATTTCTCATGAGTGCAATGTAATGCAAATCATGCTCATGCCACATCTTCTCTTTTGCATATACCGGTATAGCGTAGTGTTACACCCGTCAGTGTTCACTCATACCTGCATTATCAAATGCGGGGACCCATTGCCCATATCTTAAATATGGGGACCCATTGCCCATATCTTAAATATGGGGACCCATTGCCTATCCTTTTCAGATAGAGACCCATTGTCCATATCTCAAATATGGGGATCTCAATACCCACTCTCGTGGGTATATCATGCCAACATGCATGCTTGATATGAAATGAAATGAACAATCCATAATATGTTCTCATAAGAATTATCAATTATCAATCATCATAAACACAATGTGAAACAAATATTTTCATCATGCTTAATCATATTAAGCACGCATCAAATCAACAATATTGCCCAACACACAATATCGTGCAAAGATTGTACTTGCCTCAACTGTGTGATGAGTGACGACGAGTAGAAGGCTCTAACCCCAGTCTCACACCACCGCCTGACATTCGTAAAACATACAAAGAATACCATCCAAAAGCACACCACATTTCAATAAAAATAAATAGACAGATTCGCTCTTAATCGCAACCCAAAACGATACCATTCCTTCCCGAACACCATTCTGTCTAAAATAGGACAGTCACTTTAGAAGAATCATAACTTTTGATCTATAGTTCCAAAAATCATAAACTCAGACTTTCTGGAATCGATACACATATTCCCACAATTTCTCAGGTGATCAAAAGAACAGATTATTTTGTATAAACCCTTGTTTTTAACTTCAAAGACAGATCTATCATCTTCGGTAATACCGACTTAGAAATTTCATAACTTTTAATTAGTTCATCCAAAAACAGTTATCTAAGACATTATAGAATCCACAAGGAATTATATACCATAATAAATTAAGCTAAATTTTCTATTCTACATTTAATTTTGCAAACTTAATATTTTTCCCGACTGTTTCCAACAGAAAGTCGGAACTGAAATGCATACTTCAAAATTTCATAAATCCTATTTTACTTATCCAAAAATTGTGTTTTTGGTCTCTCTGGAATCATCACAAAGTTATCTATCTATTTCATGCAGATCAAAATCTCAAATTTGTCAATTTTACAATTTTAATCTATATAACCATGCCTGCTGCCAAAAACCAAAGAACTGAATAGGCAGCCGGATTGCAAAAATCATAACTTTCAATCTAGCAATCAAAAAATTGCGATCTAGAACTCTATAGAAAGCTAATGAAATAATCTACAAATCTATAGGAGACAACAAATCCAAATTGTGCAATTATGAAACCCAAAACTACAGAGCAATATGATCAGCAGAAAACTGATCTGCTACCCGAAACTACAGTTATGTCCCCTTTGGTTATTAAATCAGATCTCACGAACCACAGCTAATAATTGTACAAAAATTGGTAGGAATTTAGATACACAAGTTTTATACAATCTGTAAAAGTTTAAGCCCAAGCCGTGATCGTTTCAGGACTCAAACAGATCTCCTACCATCGCTGCTTTGTGCTAAAACTGTAGTAGTCCTGGCTGATAAAACCCCCTCTCAAAACAGGTGCTCTTCTGATCTAATCCTCAATCCAACCGTATAAATCAAATAGAAACAAGTCAAGAACACACTTACCAAGTTTGAGCTCGATCGGATGACGTTTGATGCTCCGATCGACGTTTTAATGAAGACTGCACAGAATCACTCGAGATGGAACAGGGAGGTGAGGGGTGGCGGCTGGTTTTGGGGAGAAGGAGAGGAGGGGGCGCAAGGGAGGGGAGAGGGAGCTAGGGTTGGCTGCCCCTCTCCCTAAAATCGGCCCACTAATAGTCCAAATGCCGTGGGTCGAAAGCCCACGGCCCAGGTACTCTTATTTTAGCGAACAAACCCTTCTGAAACCTCAAATTCTGATTTTTTTTTTCCTCTTTTCATTCCCTTAATTCCATCTTTAATCTTATTGCACTCACTAATGATAATCTGGATATTACAACTGGACCACTATTTGTCAGTTGCCACTATACTCCCTAAAAGATTTCATAATATGAATTGGTTACTTCTTTCACAAAAGAAGAGGCAAATAAAAATAGATTTTACCACACAGAAAAATGTTAACCACTTGCAGTAAGTACAAATCCAAGAAAAATAATTAAGAAGCAAGCAACCCTAAAAACAAAACACGGAAACACGGAACCATAGTTTAGTTGTACATGTCCCACAAGAAGAGATAATTAAACACCAACAAATAAGAATAATGGCTATTGAAACTCGAGAAACATTCATGCAGCAAAAAACAGAAAGGTTAAGCATACTCGAATGTGCCAAAATTCAAAAGACTTGACTACATCCTCAAATATTTCTACTATACATTTTCCTTTAACAAGGACAATCATTCTCTTTCATTACACCAGTACTTTGCCATCTCAAACAAGAAAAACTTCTAAGATGAAATCACTTATGAACCAAGGGAACTTTCCAACACATCGCTTCGATAAAAAAAACAAATTTCAACTACCACATAAGTCATGAACTCCAAAAAGATCACGAACACAAAAACTCAAAAAAATCTTATTTAAATGATGTCCTGAAGGATGATCAAATCCTTTTATTTCTAAAAGAATCAACACTGCTCTCACAATTTCCTTACTGACAATCTTACTAACATCAATATAATACACGTTTTACAATAATCATCATAATTCACTATCTCATCATAAAACTTTCCAAAAACACACAAAAATGTTTCATAATATATATTTTTTGTTATCCCAACCTTACTGCAACAATCAACTAGCCCTAGAGGAAATCCAGTGCACAACCCATAATATTGAAGCAAAACTCTTTTAGCAAGGACATACTATCACAAAACAATCTCACAGTGAACACAAATATAAATCACATATTAAATTTCAAACATTCAACTTTTAGTGATGCTCAACACCAATATTAGCGCACACACTAATATTGCACTCTAGTTATTCTCATTAACAATTTGCGATTATCTTAATCATCGAAGCATTTATTGTCCTACTTATATTGGTAATCACATAAACATTTATAAACACATATTCAACATTTCTACCTCATGTTCAGAAATTAGAAAAATATACCATTAAAACTTTAATAATATAATCTATATAAAACAATGTTTCACAAGGCGATACATCAACATTCATCTATTCATTTATACACGTTCCAAAAATTTAGCACGGCAAGAAACATGTAAATCTAGCATTTATATGTGATCATCAAGTATCCATATAGAAGATAAATTCAAACAATTAGATTAATCCATTGAGACTAAATGATCCAATTTTTTCAATAAGTTTAGCAAATTAAACAATCTTATAATGATCAAACCAGTTCAACAATATTCCACACTTCTTAATAACTGCATGGATTCCAATTAGGTATGTACATACTCTTAATTATAGTTCATCATGTAGCTACTCCAAGACAAATCAAATTAATCAACTTCACTTCCAATGATGTTGGTCAAGATTAATTATGCATTACACTACTCATCCAACTTGATATCCCATACGTTATGAATTAAATTATATGATTACAACCTTTCGCTTAAGCATAACAAGACATCACAAAAGGGTTTTAACACTTTCTTTCATAAAAGAGAGGCATTAAACTTTAACACTCAAAATACCCCCAAAGAAAAAAAATATGGTCAAAACTTCCACATGTTAGTGAACTTGCAAAAGATAACTTCTATTATCCAAAATACCAACCAAATAACGAGTCATATTTCCCAACAATAATGGTAAAACTTCCATGAAAATATTGATCTTGCAAATTAACAACATTCACAAGCAGCAAGAATAGATCAACACTCGGAAAGGCAATAGTTTTTTCATGGGACAGATAAAAACTAATTGAAACCCATCAACTGCATTGTAACCACTAACCAATGCAAACTCAAGGTAAAATAGTAACTTTTCTACATAACAAAATGATCAATGGAAACTCATCCCCAACATTGGTAGCTAAGTTACCCGTGGAAATCATTTACTATTCTATACCTCTCGGCATCGACTATCATCACAACTTAACAATCATGCAATCAAATCATAAGTAGTTAGAATCATCTCATAACATTAATAAGCATCATAACATTACCCATGGAGTCTCTACCAACGAGGTAGATATCATATGATCACCGGGATCATCCTCCTTTATGCAATGATTGTGCACGTGATGCAAGAATGCAATTTATATTCATTATTCATCAGTATGTCCATTATCATCGTTACCATGTCATCGCCATATCAAGTCATTTCCTGATGAACTCAACATTATCATAATATCATGGCATGTAAATAAGTGTAATGATAGCATAAATAAATAACATTATAGTGTAGCATCAAAGGCAATGACAATAAAACCATTGTCCACTGTTCTACCATGCACTTGCCTCTAGCCAAGACAATGCAACGATGGCATCGAACGCGAAGCGACACTCCCTATGCCAACAATCAATAATACACTCAACATATGCCACAACAGTACCAAAACATCCAACAAAAAACTATCACTCCTATACGCAAAACCGACATACTTAACTCAACTTCGCCAGACAACCTCTCGCTGTCCCGGCGATCAAACGACCATAACATTCACTTGTGGACTCTAAATATAGTAAAATTTATAATTTATAGAATCTACATGAAATTCCCCACAATATCTAAGTTGGGCATGCCCTCTTATTTTGCCATCTGGTTCCCCATTTCTAGCTCCGAAGGTCATACTGGAAATTAACAGAACAACAGTGTTCACTTTATCGTTACTATTTTTCTACATCATGAAAAATAGAAAACCATAATATTTATGGAATATACAGAGTATTATCTAGCTAATACTAGTTATGACTATAATTTAATTCCCACATCTAATACACGTAATTACGTGATCTTTACAAACTGCTATCATTAGTGACAGAGTTGTGGACAGCAATACTCCCGAGGACAAATTTGATGATCTTGTACTATATGCAAAACTAAGAAAATTATCTACAACTTTCCTAACTAGACGAAAGCATGATTCGTGACGTAGATACCCCAAACTCCCCCTTATGCTTTGTAGTGTAGTTTAACGAACAATGGCATAACGAATAATACGATTCCCTAATTTTTAAAAAAATAATGTGATTCCCGCGACCAAACCAATCTACAACGTGAATAAGCATTAATCTAAGATCAATCTAAGGCTGACCAGATTGTTACCCATGAAAATCGACAATGATCATGGGCAGAGCACGAACTCTAGCTTTTCCTTCCTTCTTCCCTTCCCTTCCTTCTCGCTCCTTTCTTCCGTCTTGTTTCTTCCCCTCGCTGGATCAGCTCCTTCGTCTCCTTGCTTGACGTCGGTACCAAGCACCACCACAGCGAGGCGGCATGGAGGGCGCAACATCGAGGGGAGGGGCACTAGTGCGGGTGCGGCAGGGCTAACTGGCAAGGACTGGTACGGTTCAGTTGCCCCTTGGCCCCTCTTTCATGCGGCCAACCATCCCCCTAGCCTAATCGGAGCCCAACTCGGCTAGGGTGGGCTAGCTCCTCTCCCCCCAAACCGAACCTCACTCGGTTTGGTTGGGCCTTGGGCCAGAGGCCCACCTCAATTTCCCCCTTTTATATTAATTTCTGAATTTTAGATCAAATTTCCAATGGGCAAATTGCTAACTCTGGTTAATAAACAGGATTTTGCAAATCATATAACTTTCTCACTGACCTCACTAGAATTGTTATATGACATCCTCACTGACCTGGCTCATGCAATCCTGTCATGGTGAATGCAATTGATGCAACGTTTTCTATTATCCATTAACATGATCTCGTATGATCATGTTAGCATCATCACTATGTCATCACCATGGTCATATCATCATCATTATCATATCATCACCATTACCATGTCCTCCTCATCATCATATCATCATCAATATCATATCATGGCATTGTACGAAGCATAGATAAAGCTTAAATATATAATGGCAAATTAATTGTAAAGACAAGTGGCAAACAAACCGATGTCCACCGCTCTACCATGCACTTGCCTTTTAGCAACAGAAATAGAGCAATGAAAAGGCGACACCAAACTCGAAGCAACACTCCATGTACAAATCCAATAATTCACCTAAAAAATATGCAACAACAGTACATGAACATAAAACAACTTAACCTTGCTCCTATGTGCAAACCCGACAATAAACCCCTCTTCACCGAACAACCCACCCACTGTCCCGGTGATCATCCAACTATAACGTTTACTCCTAGAATCCAAACATAGCAAAACTCTATGTTTTCTGGAATCTACACAATTTTTTTTATACTTTCCTAATTATGCAAATTCCCTAATTAAGCCATCTAAACCCTCATTTTTAACACCAAAGGTCAATCTGGAATATTACAGAACAACACGCTTAACAATTTTATATCTATTTTTCTACCACATAAAAAATATCAAACCCTACAACTTATAGAAACTATGAAAAATTATCTAACTAATAATAGTTATGACTATAATTTAATTCGATCATCTACTATTCGTAAATAAGCAATCTACACGAGTATGGTGGCTAGGGCAAGGGAAGGCGCCCCTCCCCTTTGTTTATGCAGCTCACATGGGTCCCCTCACCATGTCCATCTTGGATTCGGTTGGGCCTAGCTCAGCCCACTCCTTCCCCTCCTCTCTTTATTTCTTCTTTTCTTTTTTAAATAATTGCCAGGCTTTAATAATAAACAGGATATTACAGCGGTGGCAACGCATGACACACCTTGTCCGATGGCGAGGTCCCTGGCCCATGGAGCCCAATGATGTGCACAGAGGCGAGTGACAACGAGCCTGGTCCTCGTCGGTGGTGCGGTGTGGAGGCGACACCCTATTCGGTCGAGATGCAAAGAATGATCCAGTGACGGCGTGCCGTGGAGGCAGCACCAGTGCTCAGTTCACAACGATGACATGAAAGCAGAGGCGTGCTACCATTGCCAGGACAGTGGTTGCCAACAGCACGTGAGCGGAGACGCACGGTCGAACATCCCGTCGATGCCGATTGGCAAAGGTACACGGAGGCATACCAGAACCAAACTCAGCAGAGTCCAGAGACACATGTGCGGAGGCGCATGGCCGATCGGCTCGGTTGGCCGGTGGCCTACTGCAGAGGTGGCGCCCGATCGGCAGTGGCGACGGTGCGTATGCAGAGGTGTACGACCGGTGCGGTCGGGAGAAGGAGCTGTTGGCCCACACACAGAGGCATGCACCCCATCGACTAGCGGGATCGACGACAATGAACAGTAGAATAAAAACTAATCTACTAAAAAAACATTACCATTTAAATTGAAAATTTAGGTCAAAGGAATGTACCAAGAAGCCTTAGCTTAGAGTGTTATCGTGCTGATAACGTATTGTACTATATATCGAGGTCACGTTGCCGACGAGCGAAGCTCTCAACTCACAAGTAATAAACAATAGATAAGAACACAAGGATATAGTCTCAACCTTATTTCTTTATTGATCTCTTTGCCCGTAGGTTTGTGTGTACAACGAGAGCCCATGCACCCTTTATATAGGAGGAGGATGTCTCCCTTCATGCATGTATAAGCAATATGAGACTAAACTAACTAATAAGTTTTGTGGGTTGATAGCCACCTAATGGGTATTGTTTTGGTAAAGTGTCCACACATAATTGAGCCTTAGAAACAGACCTATATACAACAAACATAAGTAGGAAAAGTGTTGTTGGAATTTCTGTTTCCCCTTTAGGGGCCTAGGGCCCACACCTAATTGTCTTGTTTGGTTTTTTAATCTTATGGCTTATTGTGTTATCCTTCCTAACGCGTTATTCATTCATTTTATTTAGATTTATAACGTAACATGATTTTTATGCCTAAATTTCAATCCTTTGTCTTTATGAATATATTCTACTTAAAACTAATATTTTGAATGTTCAATTCTACTATATTTTAGGATATTTCTGTTAATGTTGTTCCGATATAAATGGTCATATTCTCTATCCCGTGGCCTTCCTTCACCTTTCATTTTTTGTGTGTCCTATCTTTATCTTGTGACCTGCGCATGTAATATGCATATTCGAATTTTAGGTGTAAACATAAAGCAAGTGTATATATGGATGCTTCACAATTGGAATCTCTTACAACATTTGTGCACATACGACATATCCAGCAGATCTATTGGTCTGTTTATTCTTTTTTTTTTTGGCACTACAATAAACATTTGGTCCATCCATTAATCACCATACATTCTCACTACTATAAAAAGGCTAATACTAGACATCTCATCACAGACGGTTTACCAAAACCTTCAATGTTAAATACAATCACAGACGGTTTTGGTTTAGCGACCGTCTGTGTTACCGGCTACGCTAAAAAAATGTCTGTAAAGTCTGCAATTATCATAGACGGTTCATGTTTAAAATGGTTCCGAACAAAAACCGTCTGTGATAATTGCATTTCGGGCTTTATTCGCTGATAATCACGAACCGTCTGATGCCGACAACGTCGCTTACAAAGTTTTAAAGATGGAGATAGCATGCTACCTCCGCCACTAGAAAAACTTTGATTATTTAAGTTTCTACTTACAAAAAAAATTGGTTGAATTTGTATTTGATTGTTGTCTTCTATATATGTAAATGGTCTCGGTATAACAACATGATGACATTACTAACCGGTGAAAAACAAGTAATACATATTTATGTATTATATGTTCTGAATTTGCATTTATGTATATGAGAATGTGTCATGTTCTAAGTTTCCATTTATGTATATATTATCACAGACGATTATTTATTGGAACAATCTGTGATGTGTATTTACCACAGACGGTTCACTTTAGAATTGTCTGTGATAATTATGTATCACAGACGGTTTATGGTTGAAATCGTCTGTGATATGTTCAATGCTTCAGCTCCCGCGTGATGTGTCTCTTCGTCTCGTGCGCCGACGTTACGATGCGTCGCACGATGCATCTCTTCGTCTTGCTCGCTGACGTTACGATGCATCTATTTGTCTCATACGCCGACGTTACTCTTTCTTTTATAAGAATGATCATCGCGCGCCATGGTAAGCATGCACGGTATTGAATACGTACGCAGCTAGCTAATATCGTCGCGTGCCATGGTGAGCACGCAGAGCATGACGACGAGGACCAAGGCGAGGAAGTCGGCGTTCGTCGTCTCCCTCTCGATGTCGTCGTCCACATCATTGGCCTCGTCGCCACGAGCTCTTCTCAGCCCATGGCTAGCCTCTATAGCCTACGAGCCACGTACATTTTTTTGATAAGTTCTTTTATTTTTGGTAGGTCTAAAAGGAGTCAGTATTCTATTCTATTTTTGTTTAGAGTCAGTTTCTGAAGATGATATTGTTGGAAAGCTTCAGGTGTTCGTTTCGATTTTAGAAACCGATAGAGAACCTTATTATAATTCCTCTGAAAATCTATAAAAAGAGAAAAACTGAAAAGTCGTATTAGTTGATACGGTGCAAAATAATCTTGTGTTGAATTTTAGTTGCAAGACCATGTACAAAATAATCTGGATAGTAGCAATGCTAACATTTGACTAAATTTCCAATTAATACATTAAATGCCCCCTTAAAAAATTCATTCCAAATATATTAACATGGTATCCAGCTAAAACTCACCAATATTATACCTTGTGTTCACATCAATACAACCTCATGCTTCCTATTAAATCTATATATATATATATCTCTCTATATAAACGTTTGTGTACTGTTCCACCACAACATAGTCATAGTAAATAAACAACACATTGCAACCTAGATGATGGTGAAGGATAAGAAAACGATGGGAAGGCAAAAGATTGAGATCAAGCCGATCCAGAATGAGGAGGCGCGCCAGGTATGTTTCTCCAAGCGCCGTCAAGGCCTATTCAAGAAGGCTAGCGAGATCTCTGTGCTATGCGGTGCAGAGGTTGCTGCTGTCTTCTTCTCCCCTGGCGGTAGGTCATTCTCATTCGGCCATCCTTCTGTTGATGTTGTTGCTGACCGCTTCCTCGCCATGGGCACTCCCAACGCCCCTGCCATGGTTGGTGGGAGCCATGGTAGTAGCGGGGTGACAAACATAGTGCATGAGTTGAATCTGCAGCATGCGGAATTGCAACAATTAATTGAAGCCGAGAAGAAGAGAAACGAGAGGCTGCAGGAGGCAATGGAGAGGGAGAGGGGGGGACGTGTGATGCAATGGCTTACTAATGGGGTTAATGTGTTGGGGCTAGATGAGTTGGAGGAGTTCCACAAGGATCTCGCAGCACTAGATGGCACTGTCAATATGAAGGTCTACCAGGTGCTGCAAGATGCCAAGCAAAATAAAAAAGCAACAGCCACAACCACATATGGACATGGCATCGACCTCACAGTTCCTGGTTGGAGGGCAGGGTGTCAACCCCATGTATAAATAATGATAAAGCATACATGCTGATATGCTTGCATGGATCATTTTCAATAAATCGCAGTTCTAGTAGTATAAGAATGTTTTACCTTCCTGATGCTGGATATAAAATCCAGATAAATCTTGAACTTGTTACTATGGTAATTCTGTCAACCTTTTTTTTAGATCCAGATGTCATGATGTAGTAGTGGTGGTTTCGTATTGAGCAGTCTTGCAACGTGACATTGAACCTCTCCCATTTTTGTTTTGCAATAGAACGGAGGATCACCAGATAGGGGATGTTCACAGATGTTGTGACGTTTTGGGAGCCATCTATACACCATGTATTGATAATTTGTGCGCCTATATATGTGTTGTGACGAGTAATATGACACAGAACCATTTGAAATATATTTATCAACTAACTTGGTAAAGATCCAATATATCTTCCATATGGGTTTCTATTTTATTATCAAGCACCTTGCAAGGAGTGGGACACCAAGGTCCATCATTGACCAAGATATATGCTATTCTGTTGAAGAACAATTTCTTTAGATTCTAGAACATGATGTCGATAAAATAGTAGAACTAGGTGTACTCCCCTTGCGTCGCTGCAGGGCTTGTTGCCAAATTCATACAGAACAAAGATACTCATCATTTCAAAGAAATGGATTAATCGCTGTAACGGCAAAACAGGAGACCAACATTTGACACAAAGGTTCCTTTCAGTTTGCACTTTTTTTTATTATAATTATCGACGCCAATATAAATCAAATTCGCACAAAGGGACTAATAGGCCTGAACCATTTTATCTGGAAACTCGTTCTACGATCATGCATTCATGCTGCAATAAATTGCCCAACCTTTTGAGTTAATCAAGATTTTGTTTTAGGGTACGCCATTCTATCAGCTTTTGTTGATTCGAATTTACATTAATAATATATGAGTAGTATGAAAAAGTTCGGAGTGAACACGAACATGTATGTTTAGCACCATGTATGCAATTTTGTATTACGACGTATGATAAATGAGCTATTGACAAATTATGCCATACATCCAGCCTCCCGAATCAGATGAACGACTTCTTTAGTTGCTTCTTGGACGAATATATGACAGTGAGTAGCGAAAAAGCAAACACTCACAATTGGTCCAAACAATACCAACGGGCACCGCAGGCCACTAAACCAACTTTGCCCGTTCAAATTGAGTTAGCGTTATCTCACCAGGAGTGATATCAACTAGGGGCCTGTGCGCAGTGGCGAATCTAGGATTTTGTCTAAGGGTATGCCCACAAAAAAAATTTCATATACAATTCGGTAAATCCATTTTACCAATTCGGTAATAATTGTAAAATTGACAACATGATTCGGTATATATGCACTAAATAACACAATAAGGCTTAAATTCATGAATTCAGTTCAAACCATCCACTAAATATAGTCCAAATAGTTCAAAAGTCATACCGATAATTGAAATATAGGCATAAAAAGGAACCGGAGACTTACAATGCTATTTTCTGACTATTTTATTCGACGCTTTCGAAGGGACATAAATGTCTTGATTATATCATCTTCATCAACTTCAAAAAAAATATCCCGCTCAATGAAAGTGACTAGACAATCATCCAAAAAACTATCTCTCATCTTATTTCTTAACTTTGTTTTCACTAGAACCATTGCAGAAAATACCCTTTCAACACTTGCCGTTGCCACGGGTAGAAGCAATACCAATTTGAGGAGCTCATAAACCATATCATACACTTTGTGCCTCTTCGTTTCAACAAGCTTAACTGAGAGATCAACAATATTGTCTAGATCTTTGAAGCTATCATTCGTCTAATGTCATCAATATAATTCTCAGTTTGCAATTCAAGTTTGAGCAAACTATTATTTGAGAACTCCTTTGGGTAAAACTCAGCTAGTCTACGTAGCTTCTGTGCATCAAAAGAAGCAAATGAATTGGAAGGACTGAAGGCCGACATACAAGACAACAACTTCATATTAATCTCGTCAAACCGAATATCAAGTTCTTGACTTATTTGATCAATGACACCAATATATACTTCTCTTCTGAAGTGGTCATCATTGGTTTGCTTTCGGGCACGAGCTTTCCTTGCTGATTTTCCATAAGGAACATAATAGCCATCCATAGCAGGAACTTCAACACCATTTTTATCGCAAAATGATGTGACCCTCTCAAGAAAATTATTCCAACCATCAGACCTCAATTCTTGCATTCTTTGCTTTGCCACATTAACAAGTGATATTGCATTAAGAATATCTTGGTCCCTTCTTTGTAAACACTCAGATAACTCATTTGTATATCCAAGAATAATATACATTAAGTGTGCAAAGAAAACAAACTCAAAGTTCTCAAAAGCACCTGTCACAAAATGTATTTTGGTCCAATCATCCTTATATGAAGGATCATCCCCAAGATCAACCAGTACATCATGGATTGCTTCATACATAGTAATGATGCTGCATATAGTTTTGTAATGAGATCCCCATCGAGTATCTCCAGGCCTAGGCAAACCCATCTCTTGATGTAATCCGGTTCGCATTCAATTTCACCACGTCAAGTGCTTTCTTGACATTCTCAAGCCTAGCATTTCTAAGCATGTCATGACGCTTACAAGAAACTCCAACAATATTCAACAAGATAGATATTTGATCAAAAAAAAGTCTTGCAATTAGTATTTCCCTTGGCAACAGCAACAAGAACCAATTGGAGTTGATGAGCAAAACAATGAATATAATAAGCAGAAGGTGATTCTTGTATGATCAATGTTTTCAACCCTTTAATATCTCCTTTCATGTTGCTAGCCCCATCATATCCTTGCCCACGGATTTGAGTCATAGTTAAGCCATGACTAACAAGTAAAGCTTCAATTGCATCCTTAAGTGATAAAGAGGTAGTATCATCTACATGAACAACTCCAATAAAATGCTCACATGGCCTCCCCAATTTATCAACATAACGCAAACAAAGAACTAGTTGTTCTTTATGTGATATATCACTTGACTCATCAGCTAAAATTGCATAGGGCTCATCTCCAAGTTCTTCAATTATTTTCTTTCTAGTTTCTATGGCACAATGATGAATAATTTGCTTTTGTATGTCCGGGCTAGTTAAGATCTGATTACAGAGTATTGTCCAAAACATACTTCTTCACTTCTTCACTATTTTGCAAGAAACTTCAAAAGTTCAATGAAGTTCCCTCTGTTGCTAGATTCTTCACTTTCATCATGTCCACGAAATGCCAACCCTTGATGCAAAAGAAACTTGATACACTTAAGTGAATAAGTCAACCTTTTCTTATAAAGACGAAGATCCTCATCACTCCACTTCTCAATATTATAATCAATTGCAACCTTGGGATTTCTAAAGCTAATGTATCTCTCTTGAGTCGCAACATGTGCCTTAGAACCCGGATGTTTGAGAAGTGCTTTCTCTCTATGTTCCAATTGTTCCGACCATCAACGATAAATGTGTCGACCCAGTACCCTTCTTGAACAAGTAGCATATAAAGCAAAACACGACATCCTTCTTAATACTATACTCAAGCCAATCATGATTGTACATCCAACAATAGTTGAATCCCCGATCCTTGCACTGAAATCTTTCTTTTGGAAAATCATGCGCAAAAGGTTTGAATGGACCTTTAATAATATATGCTCTTGAATTGCATCTTGATCATTAATGAATATTTTAGAATGGGGCGTCTTTCACTGGATCATGTGGAAGGCGATTGATGTCATAAAGCGGTGGCGTGAAGACGGTTGTGGCGGTGGCGGTGGCGGTGGCATAGGATTTAAAATTTATTCAACCACTCTCTCACGAGTGCGCTCTTCCACCATTGGTTCAACGGATCGAGAGCGATTAGAAGTAGCGCGGTGCTGCTGTCTTCTTCTTTCTTTGCATGCTTACGAAAAGAGATGCAATGTCCCCGTTTCTCTTCATAAGCGCATAGATATTACAAAGAACACAATGCCAAATAATTAAATAAATTGCGTTTGCGATTGAACTCTCACGTGCGATTATGGATCACTCACATGATACGTGTACTGAACAGTGGATCAATCTCGATCGACTTTGATGTTGGGACAAATCCTTGACCTCGCTGCGCGGTAGATGATTTTATAATTTTAGCGCTAAGCAATTAGCAATTAAAGTACACATGGATTTTTATACATAAAGCCAAAGAACAAAGATCGAATCTCACCTGAACAATTCAGATCATAAATTCTCCTAGACGGCGGTGCCGTCGTAGCCTCGTAGGGCAGGGCGAAGGCCGAATGGGACAAGGATGACTGTCGACGGACGACTGGTCCAGGACTGGTCGAATGGACCGGACAAGGACAGCAGCGAGCGACGGCCGTCGGCCGATGGCGTGGGCGCAATTGATCTCGATCCGTATTTTGCGATGGTCGAAGACTCGAAGTTGAGCGGATGCCGCAGCCCGATCCGTATTGCTGTATTGGCGTGATGCGTTGGCATTGTTGACTTGTTTCCGTCTCTGGCTGGCGCATGGGCGCAAGGGCCGATCGCGATGGCGCTCGTGGGCGCCTCGGGTATGCAGGCGGTAAGTGTTTTTTCTTCTTTTTTTGTAAATACGTATATGTATATACATGCACGCCAGAATTGCAGGGTATGCCGGGGCATACCCGGCATACCCTGTAGCTCCGCCACTGGTTAGCATGCATAAGCAACGAGGCTCGTGGGAGGGGGGAGCTACAACCGCATGAGGAACTTCATTGAGGTATCCCTGATTGAAGTAGTTTTCTGGTACAATCTGGATGGCATATAATTGAATTCAGTTAATAGCTTATGCTGGTTACAAAACATGTTGTGCATGGAAGCCATCCATACTCTTCCATCCAAACATATTATCATTCTACTATTTTTTGTTTTTGATACGTTTAACTTGTCTTGTTTACCTTACTCCTGAACTAAGCTTGTTAGTTGTGCAGGCAAGAGATTTTAAGCTTCTTAGCCTCTTCGGTCTTGATTTGGTTTAATCCAACTTGTACATTTCATAGAATGATAGAAGTGCTGAACTAGCAAGTCGATTTGATTCTGTTTTAGAAATGAGATGCAATTGCTATGTAAATAAAATATGAATCTATGAAGTTCCCACAAACATGATAACTGACTTGAACTGGGGTTTTATTTCATTTGTAACATATAGAAATTGTTTTCTGCCACTTGTGTGAATTTCCTTTGATGAATAATGTTGTGTAATTCTCTTTTTCACAAGTGAACAACATTGCTCCCAATAATCCTATACATGCTAGCTTACTAGCAGCAATTAGCAGTAACTGATCTAGAACTGGGAGGAAAATGTACGTTGCATCTATCAGTTAAATCTTACACCCCTTTTTGCTGTTCTTGCACGCACGATGCTGTGATTTTGCATGCCTTGCACACAAACGCATAAGAGGAGATTTTAGTGCAGCAGATAGTTTGCCAGACTTCATCCACTGACTTGATTTCAATATATCTTGCAATAGTTCATTTCCTTGTTTTCCATCAAGTTGTTCACTGTAGTAACAGTCCTGAGAAAGGATGCCCATGATGAAAACCTTCAATTTCAGGAGATTGGCTTAATTCCACATGTGGATTCTTACTCTATTTTTCCCTTGTAGATGGTTCATCACGACGGCGGGGGACATGTTGTTCAACTTGCCTTGGCTCGGAGTGGCTCGTCACGTGCTACATCATTACGGGCAACGACATCTACTTCCGCCGCACAACACGATGAAGAGGAGGAGGAGGAGGACGACAACGTAGATGCTAGGTTGCCTGACGAGATAGTCCTCTCGGACCTTGTTTGTGCACCTACCCCAACGCAGCCAACTCAGGCCATGCCTCCACGCCGTAAATGTCGTGATCGCACGGACATCAGCTCAGTCAACACCGTCGAGGGCATGCATGGGTAACATCCAGCTTCTAGGTTCACACCAGGAACGGGTGCGCGCCGAAAGCGCAAGTGATGTAATGAATGGGTATATGCATGTATGAACGATTGAATATTGATGAAATGATTGCATGAAATGGAATGATTGAATGACTCAATATGTGCATGATAGATTGAAAGTAGTTATTCTTATGGAATATGATTGCAACTTTTAATGTGCTTGCGTCGATTATCTTATGGAACACTATGAATATGATTGCCACTTTTTTGCATGTAATCCAGTGTTTGCGTCGATTATCTTATGGAACACTGTGAATATGATTGCCACTTTTTTGCATGTACTCCAGTGATTTTGTCCTATGTTATCTTGCCATGTTATTTTACATATGCTAATTGCATAATAAATACCTTTTTTTTAACTCTGAGAGTCTGTTTGCAAAGTGAGATGCATGACTATGGCGTGACAAAGTACTACTGTCATGCCAAGAGCCATGGCGTGACAAAGTGCTACTGTCATGCCAGGAGCCATGGCGTGACAGTACTTAAGCCACGCCAGGGGCCATGGCGTGATAGTACTTAACACCAGAAGCAATTACTAGACCTGCAACACCTCTGTAATTGCCCGAGCGCTAACACGGCGGCACGGTTTGGCCACACCAGTTACGTTGGCATGATAGAGAGGTACTATCACGCTAGGAGCCATGGCGTGACAGTACTTAGCACCAAAAGGGGGGCCTGGCTTGGAATGCCTCTGGAGTTGACCACGCACTGGCGTGGTGGCACGGTTCTATCACGCCAGTTCCCATGGCATGACAGACTGCTACTTGCATGTCAGAAGCCCTAGCATGATAGGACTTAGCACTAGAAGTGAGGACCAGGCTTGCAACGCCACTAGATTTGCCCACCCACTAGCGTGACAGCACGGTTATGCCACGCCAGTTCTCATGGCGTGACAGACTGGTGTCACACCAAGAGCCATGGCGTGAACCCATAATAGACCGAAACACTCCCTTGTGAGCTCTTCAGGCTAACAAGACCATACTCTGCTACGTAGGCTCATCACATGGAAATAACCACACTCTGCCGCCAGTTTTTCAAATCGACATGACAACACTCTGCCTCGCTAAATTTTCAAACCGAAAAGACTAGACTCTGCTGCGTAAACTTTTCAAAGCGACATGATAAGCTCTGCCGTGCAAACTTTTCAGAGCAAACTTTTCAGAGGAACATGACAACAATCTACAGCTTTTTAGACTGAAAAGACAACACACTTGGCTCCAAACTGGTCAGACATAAATGACCACACTGTCCCTGTCAAACCCCAAATTTGGAACTTGGGACCCACTGTATATATTTGTACTATTTCCTGGATCAGTAGCTGGCACACACAGTTACATTATTGGTTCAAACATATATCACGAAAATATAAAGCTATTGCGTAATATTAAACAAAACGTAAATATACCTTATGGCTTTTGACTTGCAGAATGACCAGGCAGGCCAAATACTTTTCAGAGAATAGCAACGGAAGCAGATTCAGAGTATAACACGTGGATCAGAGTATAACACGTGGAAGCCTCACGATATACCCATTGGTAATTGACTGTGGACTCACGACCTAGTCCTTGGTCTTCTTGATCTTCAGTCCTGTCCAATGCTCATAATTGTCCATGAAACCTTCTTTTATGCTTACTGACTAAAAGAATGTAAATAGCGAGCATGAGTATACAACTGTACTCGTGAGTCAACACACAATGCAATTATTATATATAGAAGGCTAATCAAGGAAAGGTTTATTGTTCTTTTATTTGCACAAAGCCATTTATTGAAATAAAGTAAGTAGTAGCAATTCCTAAGACTTAGCATTTTCAACTAACACATGTTTTTCATAAACTGAGTTTTGTTGTGAAGTACTAGTGGAGATCTCATCTCCTATACTATTGAGTGACCACAACCACCCAATGCTCAGGCTATCCCGTATTTACCACTGGTCCCCGACCAGGCTTTCTCAATTCCCAGGTTCCCAACCCCATCTTTCCATTCCAATCACAAATTGTTTTATAAAAGTGAAAGCTATATCAAGCAAGTTCTCAGCACCGCTCTTAATCGTGAGCGCAGCTATCCAGATAATTTTCTTACTCTGCAGAGTTCGTACACTTTACGTACAAGAGATATATCAACTTATACTGCCCCGACACTAATGTTGATTATCACAAAGCCTTTACAATGTCGCACCTCCTCGCACTTTCACGCCGCTAAGTATCACCTCCTTGGGCCGCGCCACCGGGAGGTCTCCCATTGGCGCCGTGCAGATCGGCGACTCTCTTGCCCTTTGTACACTCCACATACCTACCAGCGGTGAAATTGCGAGGCGGTAGACAAATTAGTTAGTCAGGTCGTAGGTGATACCGACTTGTGGTTGCACTGTTTTTACATGAGAGGTCATTACCAGATTTGGTCCTTAATTGACTCGAGTAGTACATCCACATACAAACATTCTCGTGTGCACCTAGCACCAGCCACTCTTTTCAACCACCCAAGTCTAAATCTGTTTTTCAAGTTTTATTTTGTTTTTAAACATAACCTTTCTAGCCAACATATCAGTCAGGTTCCAGCCTTAGCTGCCCAATATTATTTTCAAATGTTTTTAATGATATCGAGCAATTTAATGCCCAAATAACAATGTATCTAAGCAAAACTAAGCATAACACTAGCTACAAACTTTTTAACTAGTATGTTAACCATTAATTCTAGAGTGATAAGGATAATATCCAAGTTCAAGAATTAGAAGTTTACACATAATTATTATTGAGGCATTAACTATGAACTAGACCAATATAGTTGTATAAAATATAGTAATGCAATTTCATAATTTAAAGCAATATAATTGCAAAAATTAGATGCAATATGATCAAAGTATTGATTCGTCCTGCTCAATATTCTGATAACCTCGGTCTTCTTCTCGCCCAATGTTCTGATAATTATCTCGCGCAATATGCTGATAATCATCCTGTTTAATGCTTGGACAATCTTGATTCCGGCCTCGTTTTTATTGGGATTGTTGTCCCATCACAGCTTTAGAGCTACTAAAAAAGGTAATACTAGACACCTCATCACAGTCGGTTGGACAAAACCATCTGTATTCACTCTATACATCTTCTGCTAGCATCTAGATTTACATCTTAATTAGCATGAGTACTACAGAGAGAGATATGAGGGGCCCACCTGTCATGCTTACCAACAGAGAGCCAGAGAAGAAAGAGAGAACAGAGGAGGGCCGAGTGGCTTAGGATATGCTCAACGCCGGCGAGGAGGGTCGACGGCAGTGGGCTAGCATGGGCAAAAATGGATTTGTGGTAGCATGGCAATCGTATGGGCTGTAGTGGTACACCCAGAGGGGGACTGGAGCGGCCGGACAGTGGCAAGTGGCGGCCGGAGCCAGGAGAGGAAGTGGGGCGACGGCGCACCGGTGAGGGAGAAGGGGATTTCGGGCGAGCGTGAGCATGAGGAGACCCAGGGGGACTCACCTAGACTGACAGCGGCGGCGGGGAGGAGCTGGAGCAGGCTGGCGGCGGAAGCCCATGGCGGCGTCGAGGGCTCGGCGTGGCGACGGTGACCTGGCGAGGGGGTGCTTCAATCGACATTTGAGGGAGGTCGGGGGAGGTGCATGGATGCTCCACGTGCAGGGAATTGAGCCGGGGATCACCGGAGATGGAGTATCGACCGTGGCGGCGGCTTCGGCCGGCTTTGAAGATGACGACGGGGCAACGACGCTCCTGTGGAGGCAAGCCAAAATCAGCATGGGGGAAAAAGATGAGAGGGCTTGGGAACGTGCCTTGACGCGAGGAGAAGTGGGAAGGGTTCACTGAGATGGCGGTGCGGTGAGGACGGCTCTGGCGGCTTGGCGGCCGAGCGGGCGCGGCGTGAGTTCTGTGCTTGGCTCGGGTGTTTGATTGAAGAAAGGGGAGAGATGGCAGGAAGGGGCAGGGGCTGTGGCACTAGCCTTAAATAGGCGATATGCGAAGGAGCCGATGGTGGTCGCTGACCATGCGGCATGGGAGCTGTGCCGAGGATGCGACACCGGCAGTTGGGCGATGGCTACTGGCAGGATGGGCAGGCGCGGGATGGGTAGTGGGACTCCGAGCGATGGGCGAGCAACAGCTCTGGTTGCATGGCCGCAACGTGGCAAGATTTTCCAAAGCGATGGACGTCGGGAGAGAGAGCTGGCGACGCTGGCTCTGGCTCAGCCGAAGAAAAGGAGGGAGAAGAAAGGGGACTGTGCGCGATGTTTGACTCAAGAGGTTTGGCTGCAACGCTCAGCTTGATTGATTCAGCCGAAGGAACAGTAAGAGGAAGAAAGGAATGGGTTAAGGAGAACCAAATGACAGAATTCTATGTTTTGCTAAAATTCTGATATTTACCTGAAGGACTTCTCATGGTAATAGATAAATTTTGATGCTTGT
Organism: Ampelocalamus luodianensis; assembly: GCA_036346255.1. Classification (NCBI taxonomy): domain Eukaryota; kingdom Viridiplantae; phylum Streptophyta; class Magnoliopsida; order Poales; family Poaceae; genus Ampelocalamus; species Ampelocalamus luodianensis. The sequence goes on from CM070631.1 coordinate 13,972,170, forward strand.
TAGGTAATTCTAATTGGCTTTTGCACATTCGAAAAATTAGGTTTCAAATAGGTCTTTGATTTTAGGGTTTCATATTCCTTGCAATATTTTAAAAGGGCACACCTTAAGTCTATTTTACTTTTGTATTTTATGTTTCTAGGGTTTCTGTAATTAGGGTTTTCGTATTTTGGGTTTCTGCTTTACATCACTCGCACGAGCAAAAAGGTAAATATAAATCAAATAACTCTAAAAAAGACAAGCAAATAGAACGACAACAGAAACATACTAAAAAGTTTTTAAAATCCCCTTTTTTTGCATTTAGGAGTTTTTGGGATGTTACAGTCCCACGCTTCCTTTTCAGACGGAAGTAACAATACACTGCGACGCTACTTTTTAAGAATTGAACACAGTCCACGCATCTGTTTCTTATGTGTTCTCCCTCCACCATGAGCATTACACCCTATCTACTTATAAAAAGAGGTAAAAAAGATCTAGGGAAGCTTAGTTCACACAACTGAGAGGAAAGAGATGGAGGACTCGACAAACTTCTATGTGAGGATACTGCAGAAGCACAAGTAGCTTGCCGAGAGGGCTAAACTCTACCTGGATAATTCTACAAAGGATGTGCCGGTACTACCAGAGTTCCCACGCCCGCAATGTGTGTGCGAAGAACCGACAAAGATCATCCAGTCCACACACCCGACGACGACCGCTCGGGCGTACTATACGTACGGCCACCACCATGTAAGCGTATCTTGTACACACAAAGATTTTTCACATCATACATTCCATTCCACAAATCCCCTGAGTACACCCACACATAATGGCAGCTGAAGATGCAATGCAACTTCTTCCAATGGATCGACAGCCCGGAGATATACGATAGGGTGTTCATCCAGCAGAAGTACATGTTGAACTATGCAATGCGAGCCAAGACCTTCAAGCACTGGACACCTTATATACCCGACCCCGACTCAACTAAAAAGGCATCGGACGAGTACAAGAAAGCACATCAGTACGACAGGGCCAAGAGGGCGGCAGACAAAGGGAAGGCTCCGGCAAGTGAGAACGTCGGCCGTACTAACGCTCCCCGTCACCCGGGCGCACTCCGAATCGAAGAGGTAAGTTAGGTTCAATATATATCATAATTATTAATTTGACCCGACGTTGTGTTATCCTAACGTCATTCAAGCGTCTAGCCTATCTCGTAGGACATGGCTGATTTTGAGACTGGTTGTTGCTGCCGCAGCAGTAAGGAGACAAGAGGAAGGGGCGATGGGCCACCGAAACCAATGATCTTTATTCCAATCGACTTTATTTCCATTTCAAAAAGGCGCATATGTATCGTAGGTGTATTTCGGTTTGTTTGCATCGTGCATGATGTCATTCCTTATGCACGTAACCAAACCATGTGCGCTATGTAATTTGCAACCTTATTATAAAGTCTATTTTAATTCGCAACTGCGTTGTAAAGCTGACTTCAAATCTCGTTCTCTTTTTGCATTCAAGTCTTGGCGTAGCAAGGTAGGGAATAACGTAAAAGTAAAGGTCCAAAAGGCGCGTTCTCAAAATAGGCACCAAACGAGATTTTTGTAAAGGGGGGGAGGTTTTGTAACAGCCCAAATTTGGGTTTGTGTTTCAAATGTAAAAAAATGTGTAGAAATTAAAAACTTTTCTTGCATCTTGAAGTTTTTGAACTTTTCTGCAATTCTTGTAATAGAATTATGGGAAATCAAAAACCAAAATCTTCAAATTGACTAAAGTCATGACCCTTCTTAGCCAACTCTTGTCAAACCTAGTGATCATCCACTGGAAATAATTTTCCTGGGTTTTAAGGTTGTTGTGTGACACCTCTGAAAAATTTCAAAATTTTTAGAAATTGTTTGAATATTTTTAAAAGGCAGTCAAACCTGTTGACCCTTGGTCAAACCCTAAAATAAATCATTGTAGAATTTCTGGAGAAAAATGCATTGCATAAAAACCTCTCGAAAATTTATACAAGGTTCATCCTAGAGCTAGAAACCTCCAGTCAAAATTTTAGAATTTTGGAGCTAGTTTGCTACATCTAAAAATCCTTCCAAGATTCAGCTCATTTCAAAATCCTAAGTCAAATATCAAGAGCATGCACTTAAAATAAATTTTGGGAAAAGAAATTACTTCAAGTAAAACTCTGGAATTAATTTATTTAAATTTTATGATATTTATCATGAATAAACATAATTTGTCCCAAATTTTCGGGGTTAAACTCAATCCACATAAAATTCAAACTTAATTCAATAACCTATTGTAAGTTTGAATTTAAAATAAGCAAATAACTCATGAACAATGAGATTTAAAATTTTATTGGGTCACTAAGTCATCCCAGGAACCTCTATGAAAAATTTTAGATTTTTATGAATTTAATTTCTATATTTTGAAGCTCGGTCAAAGTAGGAGCTTTGAATTAAGAACCCAGTCAAACCTCCTTTTACTGTTCCTCCGACCGGACCCAACCCCAACTCGAGCCACTTGTTTGGGTCGAACCTCCTAGCTGCACCTGGCTCAGCCGCACCGGCCTAGCGCATCGCGAGCCGTCCGTTTTAAAATCAACGGCCTGGATGGATTGGCTGTTCAGGCTGCCGATCGTCCCCATCGCCATGGACCGTCCGATTTGCGATCAACGGTCACCCAGCCCTTTCTCTTGTGTCACTGGCAGCTCGGGCCCGCCGGCCTGTTCTTCTTCTCCTCGCGGCCGAGGGCGCCTCGCCAGCTCGCCGCGACTTCCGCTTAGCTTCGTCGCCAACGGTCGGCCCCGTTGTCCGCACCCACCCCATGCTCCCATCACCTCTCCCACTTGCCCTAGTCGCCTCACGCTCAGCGTCGCGCATGGGCTTCAGCGCACAGAGCGCGTCGTCTCCATGCCGCGGGAGCTCCCCTCGTGCTCGCCGCCTCCAGCTATAAAAGAAACCCTAGAGCTTCCTCTACCCCTTTTTCACCTCCTCCTGCCTCTCCACTCCACTTCTTCCTTCTTCCTTCGAGCTCAAACCGAGGAAGAGCACAAGCTCCTCGCTTCGGCCAACACGCCACCCCACCGTTCCGGCCACTCAGGTGACCCCCTTCCACTCTCGACCGCATCACGGCGCGTCTCACCATTCCAGGAGGCGAACCCCTCCATCAATTTGAAGAATCCCCGACCGAAGAGCCGCCCGCACGCCATCTTCTTCGGGTCCGGCCAAATCCGCCGCCACCACCGCCGCGTCTCCTCCAGCGAGCCCGAGCTCGATTCCTACCTCCGTGAGCATCCTCTAGTTCCCCTTTACCCCTCCCTAGCACTCATTTGTGCTCTATTCCTCTCCAAGAACCCCTCCACGGTGGCCTTCCTGCGTCGCCCTTGCTCGTCGTCGTCGGCACGCTCCGGCCACCCTCCGCCTCCGCCGGCCACCCTGGCGTGTTCTAGGTGCGCTGCCGGTGCCTATGCTTCCCCTAACTCCCTCTCTACTCCACCCGAGCACTACCGTACCTTGTCTCCCCAGTAGGCCCTTTGCCGCCCTAGCTCTGCCGCCATGGCGCGCTCGAGCCATGTTGTCGCTACCCCTAGCTCTAGTAGACCTCGGGGAACCCATTTTTGGGGGCCACCATCACCACACAGCCGGCTAACCGCCGGCGATGAATGCCACCCACAACCCCCTCTCTGTTCCTGTAGTTAGTTTTCTAAAGAGCTAACTCTCTGCCCCTGAAAATGCAATCACTTGTCCGGAATTGAGAACAACTATTTTGTCTGGCAATGGTATCACTTTTAAATATAACTAACAAATTTGAAGTATGAATTGTAGAGGAAGTTAGTTAGCAGCAACTCATTTCAGAAAATTTTAGTGTTGAACAGAGAAGAGGAAGGTTTAGAACAAGATTTGTATAGTCAGTGAAACCACTTGTTGAATCAAACATCTTTGCTAACAAATCTGATGGATGCCTTTTGAATCACTTAGTGAGTAACAAACTGGAAGTTTGAATTTACAGGAAGTTCTTATAGCTAGTTAGTTCAGGAGATTTCTTGCTACTGTATGCACAGTGGTCTGAAGAATTTCTGTTTTGGCATAAGGTTAGCAAAATGACCAAATCTGACAATCAGTATGAAAAGGGGGACTTTTAGAAACTAGCAGAGAATTAGCAAACTTGAAGTTGAGTTAAAGAAAGTTCAGTCAATAGCCAGTCAATAGCATTTTAGTTCAGAATATGTTGATGTTGTAGGCTATAGGGTCAGTGTTCTGAAATCATGTTTTATCAGGAAACTCAATTGCTAGCCCAATCTAGTGTTTTGTAGCTAATGTTGTAAATGTCTTTTGCTAGCAGATTTTTTTTTGTGTGTAGGAGAAGTTGGTCACATCACGGAGTTAACAAAGATTAATACTTAAACTTGTAAAGAAGTTTAGCACTTTAATTCTGATAATTCTTGCTATGTAAGTTGATTAATAATATAAAAACCAATTCGAGATGAAAATTTTCAGAAAAACAAACAAACAAAGGAAGTGTGTAGATAAAACTCTGAATTGGCAGTAGGAGATGACCTTGCTTAGTCTAGTAGCTAAAAAGGTTATTGATTCATTTAGCCTTTTGAACACTTAAGCTTTTGGGAACAACCTTAATTGATAGCACTTTCTGAGCATCAGTCAAGCTAATAAGATAAATAGTTAAGGATTAGTAAGTAGTATAAGATGTTTTACCTAGATACTTAGAGTTAGCTAAAAACAATCTTGTCCTTAGCAATCCGAGAACGCCTTGTTAGGCAAAGAATTAATGAAGGGAAATATTTGAGATTAGGATTTGCGTCCAAACTAATAACTTCTGGGCTAAAAGAGGGAGCTAAGCTCAGAACCTTTTTTTGAAGAAGATTTCTTCAAAATGAACAGGAGGTCCTAGTGGTCAATAGTAGCCCTAGGTTAACAAGTTAGATAAATACCGATTGGTAAAGCAAATAAAGATAAAAACTCATAAGTTGTTCTTAGCATCAAGTCATCATATCATGCTCCCAGTTAAAATCCATAATAAGTTGTTTACAACATAAAATTGGTTAAAATTCATAACTAATTCAAATCAACCCCAAATCCAATGATTTTGTTCCTAAATTATCTAAGGTCATTATCTTCCTTCTGTTTTAAGTTCTCAATATTTTGAGACTTTTTGAATTTTGGTGTTTATTCGATGTTATTCGTTCTTATTGGTTTTTCTCGTGCGTTCGATAGGTTTCGACGATTCGGTTGAGTACGAGAGTGATCCTCTGCAGCATATTAAGTATCTCCAGCAAGGCAAGCAGTGTAACATCATTTGATCATATTGCTCCCATTACTTTTAAATTCTAATCTATTGTTTACAAAAACTAAGTATGCATGCTTCTTGTGTCAAAGTTAATTTTGTCGATTAGAGGTAGCTAAGCCTATTGCATTGTTTCCCTGAAATTATTCACCTCTGCCACTACCATAGGTTATTATTCTCACTGGTGAATTAGAGCCCGGTGAATGATTTATGGTCTTTTTATTGCCTTTGCGGTATGATGCTTAGCCATGCTTAGTTACCGGTAGAATTGGGCGGTTATCGACTTGGTCGGTAACCTTGATCACACAAACTTATTATGACTCTATGTTTCAACCTTTGTGCTATGTTTATTTGTGAAAACTAAAAATGAAAACAAAATGATTTGGACTTGGGCATAATGGTAAGATAATGTGCTTTTGGGTGTGACTGGAATGGTGCTCGAGTCATTAAGGATCGAGTTACTTGCGCCACCGTACTGAGCATTTTACGTGCTAACCACATTAGAGGGAAATGAGACCTCTCTTGACTAAGTACTTTGGAGGGGTGTTAATTAATGAGTCGCATGGTGGGTTGCATATGGGGTATATGCAACACGGACATGTTTGTGGGGGAGGGGAGCACCCGCCGAGGCCGATGTATCCTACTCCACGTATGGGTCCTTGTGATCTATATTTCGCCGGCAGATCATTAAGGGTTAACCCCCATACGTGCGGCTCTTGATTAGCTCAATCCATTGGAAATGTCCCGTAGGACTTAGCCGTGTCGGCATACCAAAGGAAGTGTGCTTAATAGCTTGGCAAAAAGGCGGTCTGAAGTGTGGGTACATTGGTACACCCCTGCAGGATTTGATCTATTCGAATAGCCTCGTCCTAGGTTATGGACACGCTCGGATACGCCCCGTGAGAACTAGACTACAACCTTTTAATTAAAGCTTGACATGGGTGGTACGAATGAGTGATTCGTGCTATGGTCGTGATGGCTATTGGGTTAGTTATCTCCAGGTTGTTGTTATGTTATTACTTATTGTATCGCTGTTATTTATGCAAATAAAATTCAGATTGTTAAAACTACTTTCAACATATTATCTATTGCAAATAAAATTTGCTTTATGCTGAAAATAACCTTTGAGCCTTCTCCTTTGATTAAAGCCTGCATGTAGTAGTAATTAGGTTTGTTATCCGTAAGTCTTGCAAGTACATTTTTGTACTTATTTGATTTGCTTAATTGTTGTAGAGGAAGAGGGTAAACCCCAAGGGCCTCACTTTTGTGAGTTGTGCTGTGGCGGTATTTAGGACGACTAGCTTGGCGGCCCGATCGGATTGCTTTGTGGCTGTATGGCAAACCGGTTGTCTTTTGTTCTTAGCTATTTTATAGCATTTTGTTTCCGCTGCTGTTTAACTCTTTTTACTTGTCTTGGCCGGATGGCCTCTCTTTTGTAATAATTCTATTTTATGTACATTTTTTGCTAGATTTGTTACATTGTGATGTATGGAATTGATGCGTACTTTTGTAAAGATGTACGTGTGCTGCAATTCTGGGAAGCACATATCAATCGAGGCACAGTGTATTTTGTTTATGATGCTAGGGCCAAGGGAAGGCTAAGTATTACAAGCTAAATAAATCGGGGTATCACAAAGTCGTATTTGAAAATAAAGTTAGCGAAAATTAACTTTAAAATATTCTTAAAAAAGATTAAATAAAAAAAATTGCCCTCGTTTCTGCCGGTGTCCGACCGTATCGGATCCGCTTAGCCACCCCAGCGTCGGCCCAATTTCCAGTCTTTGACTGGGTACCCCTGGCCCTGGATCCGGCTCCCGTCTCCCACCTCACCCCTCGCCGCCGCCGCCGCCGCCGCCCATCTACTTCATCCCACCCTGGCAATGCCCACGGCGCCATAGCCCGCCGCGCTATGCCCCCGCCCATCCCGCTCCCCCGCCTCCTAGCGGCCATCTCCGCTGCCGCCTCCTCGCCCGCCGACCTCCGCCGCCTCTCCCACCTCCTCTTCTCCCCCTCCGCTCCACTCCCCCCACTCCGCTGCCTCAACACCCTCCTGATGTCTCTCGCGCGCCAACGCATGCTTCCGGACATGGAATCGCTCGCGTCCCGCATGCCCGCGCTCAACCTTCACACGTACACAACCCTCATCAACGCGTACTGCCTCGCCGGCAACCTCCCCGCCGCCAAGCGGCATCTTGCCTCCCTCCTCCGCGCCGGCCTTGCGCCGGACTCCCACGCCTACACCTCCTTCGTTCTTGGATACTGCCGTGCGGGGCTGCTGGCGCACGCCTGCAGGGTGTTCGTGCTAATGCCGCTCCGGGGATGCGCGCGAACTGCTTTCACGTACACGGCGCTGCTCCACGGGCTGTGCGGTGCCGGGATGGTGCGCGAGGCGATGGCAGTGTTCTCTGGGATGCGGGCGGACGGGTGTTCCCCTGACACGCATGTGTACGCCACGATTGTGCACGGGCTGTGTGGGGCGGGGCGAACTGTGGAGGCGGAGGCTCTGCTTGCAGAGGCAATGGTGGAGGGATTTGAGCCGAACGTGGTCGTCTACAACGCGCTGATTGATGCCCACTGTAATGCAGGAGACTTAGACCTTGCAGTTGAGGTCTTTGAGGGGATGGATGGCAAGGGATGCTCGCCAGACGTGCGGACGTATACCGAGCTTATATGTGGATTCTGTAAATCTGGGAAGGTGGAGAGAGCCATGGTGCTGTTCAGCCGGATGGTTGAGGCAGGTTTGGTGCCAAATGTGGTGACATACACGGCCTTAATTCAGGGGCAGTGCAATGAGGGGCAGTTGGAATGTGCTTTTCGGCTGCTTCATTCGATGGAGGCTAGTGGGCTGGTTCCTAATGAGTGGACTTGCTCGGTGTTGATTAATGCTCTGTGCAAACGTGGGAGAGTTGGGGAAGCTCAGTTGTTTCTTCGGTCTTTCCTCCAGAAGGGAATTAAGGTGAATGTGGTTGTGTACAGCAGCTTGATAGATGGATTGTGCAAGGCGGGAAAGGTTGATGCTGCTGATGAGTTGATGCAGAGAATGATTTCAGAGGGGTTTGTGCCTGACGCCCACACATACAGTTCACTGATTGATGGATTATGCAGGCAAAAGAAGTTGTCACAAGCGATATTGGTGTTGGATGACATGATGGAGAAAGGAGTACAAGCTAGTGCTGTCATGTATACCATTCTAATTGATGAATTAGTCAGGGTGATAGGATCTGAGGGTCCAAAGAAGATATTTGATAAGATGATCGCAGCTGGTATTATGCCTGATATTTTCACCTACACAGTATTTGTTCGCTCCTATTGTCGAGAGGGGAGGATGGAAGATGCTGAATACATGATGGTTCAAATGGTTGATCATGGCATTTACCCTAATTTAGTCACGTATAACACTTTGATTAGTGGGTATGCAAATCTAGGACTCGTCAGTCAATCATTTTCAACTTTCAAGCACATGGTTGCTAATGGGTGCATGCCAAATGAGGAGTCCTACACAGTTCTGCTTAGACTCTTGCTAAAGAAAAAGTCCTCTAATAACATCCCTGCCTGCTCTGTTGATATATGGAAAATAGCAGAGATGAAAGATATCCAGAGACTTTTGGAGGAGGTGGTTAAGCTTCAGTTGCCTCCAGCCATCGATATTTACAATTGTTTTATTAGATGTTTATGCCGAGTAGACAGATTGGAGGAAGCAAAATATTTGCTCGTTGGGATGCAAAGTGCTAACTTGACCCCTAGTGAGGATGTATATACTTCTATTATAGGGTGCTGTTGCAGACTAAAAATGCTAACAGAAGCTTTGACATTTCTTGATTCAATGACCAAAAGTGATTATTTACCACATTTAGAATCTTATAGGCATATTATTTCTGCTCTTTGTGAGGAAGGGAGCTTTCACACTGCTAAACAAGTTTTTGGTGACATGTTGTCCAAGGAGTACAATTATGATGAGATTGTTTGGAAGATTCTGATTGATGGTCTATTACAGAAGGGCAATGTTTCTGAGTGTTCAAGCCTGCTCTCAGTCATGGAGGAACAGGATTATCACCCTAGTGATGCAGTATATGCCAGGCTTACAGGTGAAATAACAGTTGCAAATGATATTCAGGAAATTGCTAGGTAAATTTGGACCAGCCAACCAACTGCTGTGTGTTGATGGTCTATTGCAGAAGGTATGCATTTTGATTTCAGCAAAATTCCGCCTATTACAACAGTTATTCAGTAAGAAATGTTGTTTGAATCCCACCTATAACAGTCACTTGCTCTTTCAGTTGGGTCTGCTTCATCTTTTGGAGTAAGCACATCATTTGAGAAGATCACACAAACTCCACATTGAATAGGCTCTCGAGTGTGTCCACAAATAGGTAGAGCTGGATGTGTCAAGCATCCAGCAAATTCTGAATGCTACTGGGAACTTCTCAACTTCATCTAAATTAGCTGAAAGAGTTAGAGCGGTCTGCATGCTGTTTTGCAGATGGCAAGGTAGCTGTTATCACAGTACTAAGAAGGTATCTTTCAAATAATCTTCTGTTTTATGTTGTCTTTAATTCCTAATTATTGATTCCTCATGTCATGCTTGTGATGCATGTTTTGCTCCATTATCTTATCACATTTGAGATAACTTTCATTTGTTGTTGAGTTACATTAATTGCACTTAATTTATTAGTGGACTGATATAAGCTTGTGCACTGAACTATTCATTTTTCTCCTTTTCTTTTCCCCCTTGTCTTTTGGTTGTCAGGGTGAATTTCCTGGTCCAAGAGATAATATGCAACGATGAAGTGGAATTGCTTGTGAAAATTGATCACTTGAACTTGATGAAATTACTAGGTTTTACTGATAAAGAACATGAGCATGTGATGATTACTGAGTATGTTACGATTTCCGAACTGCTCACTCTTGGATGGTAAGCTGCATTTGCTGATTTGCTCTCTCAGCCCTTCTTTTTGCCTTTTTTCTATTTGAATTCCAAGTATTTCTAATTTTTCATTCGGCAAGTATATAAGGTAATTAAGTCCTGGAAAATGCTACAGATGCTGCTCATGGCTCATGGACTGACTGAGCTCCATGCATATGCAAGGTGGGCTATCTACCTTAATGAATGAATGGAACATCGATTGTTTTGTCCATACTTCAAAATAATGATGTTTAGTGAATAATTTATTATTCGAATTTAGGGCTATACTACTATAATTATTCAAGTCCAAGATATACATTGGTCATTCTGTTTCTGTTTTAGTACTCTACTACTCTTTCTAGTTTTAGAAACCTTGGATGGCAATTCGAATTATTTTTCAAAGTAAATGTTGCTATGTAGGACAGCTTTCTGATAAGATTCGTTGTGAGGGCGTTTTTTCCAGACCTAATTGTGTTGGAATGATTGCCGCTATTTAAAACCTTGATCCTAATAATATCCCAGTGTTTGTATATAATTTAGGTGGTCTTTTTTTATGAAATTTTAAATATGTAAATTTTTCATCTGGCACACATAAGACACCAGTATTTCCCCAATACTTAATCCAATATATCTTGAAGTCATGTCAACATTATCAAATTGTGAATGATGTCATGTGGGGTAGCTACTACCAACTCCACTACAAGAGCCACCAATGATTTGCCGGTGCACTAGACAAGTCAGGAGCATATATCATTTACTAAGTTTCTTATCCTTCAAGTTAAAGATTAGATTGGTTTGTTAGCTTCTTGCTCGTTAGTTGTTCCTCAGTCATCGATTGTTAGGAGGCGGGTTTATTAAGCTATGCTATTTACCTTTGAGAATCAAGCACGAATTATCAGGAGTTTACTCCTATACCTTTTCTTTCTGAGCCTTGCGTTTGGGACGATGCTGCCATCATGCAACTGCCCAAACGCAGGCATCCGGGTGCTCGTCCGCCTACTTCTCATGACTACAATCTCCATTCCCTATGTACCAGTACTGACACCATGTCAGAGGGTTTTTTTTTTCTCTGATGCAGCACCAACAGTTCCATGTAGAAAAAGTTAGTTCCATAACTGCAGAGGACCACTCAAATGTTCCATTTTATAATTATGATTTTTACCATTATGAGCTAACAGATATTAACGTGTACAATTTTATCCCTATTTAAAGCACTTCCTCGGCAACCCTTCTTGTGTGAGATTACACCCTAATGCATTGCTCTCATGAAATATATCAAATGTCAGGTTGACAACCCAAGCCATTTCATAATACTTTAATTCTTAATAGTCTCCTTTCTTGTTTCAAATCTAAATATCTAAATACTAAGAAAATTCTCTGTTGACAGTAATATTTGCTTCACAGTAATATATATTTCTCTGTTGAAGCCCTACTGCCCTAGATAGGATAATAGGCACATATCCTTCATAAAAGGTGAAATCTATATGAAAAATGATTGATTGAAATCATTGAACTTCACAATTGATCTATTCCATGAGTAAATGATTTATTGAACTTTTCTCATTGAATTAACTAACTAATTTTCTTTTGACTTGGTTATTTATTTAGATTTCATTTGGCATTGTTCACCAACTAAAAATTCAGAAAAATCAAATGAACCCATGTAATTCCATATGTAGCCTTGTAATAAATAAGAATAAATTGAGTGTTTGAAGCCAAAAACTGTTCCCACTAATCAAATAACGACCACAGCTTTTTACCCAACTGATTGCAAAAGCACACTCAGGATCTACTGCACACAGCATGTTCAATGTTGGCAGTGGTTTGGGTTCTTGGTGCTCAGTCGACCATGCCGTCAACTAATCAAGTTCTTATTCAACCCTCCCAAGTTACTCAAACCAAGTACCTCGCCAACTGGAAGACAAGTTTGGCACATCACTGCGATTGACAATGTGTGGGCGTGGGGCAAGGACCCTTGCAGCTGCTTGCCATTGTGGGAACCTGGTTGACATGCAAGGCGAAGGAGAGGGAAAGGACTAGGAGAGAGAAATAGATGCGAAGAGGACCCTTCATTCTTTTATTCAAATTCAAAGCAATCTGCCATCCCTTCTTTTGCAGAGGCTGGTGTTGACAACTTACTTTAAAGAGATAAGGAATGACAAACTGAATCTAGGGAGATAAACAGATAATTAATGGATAACTAAACAAAGCCTCAGGAATCTTATATGTTATATCAAGTCCTCATGTTATCGCCGTGGGCTTCCCTGCTGTTCCTGCAGTTGCCTCATGTGCCCGGCTTGCCCTGTACCGGCACCCATAGGCCATATCTCAGGCCCCACATGACAGATGCAAGGAAGGACAAGGCAAAGAAGATTCTATTGAGTCAAATTCTTAAAGTAACTTGGATATAATTGTAATTCCTGCAAATTTAATTTTGAAATAATATTTTTACAAATCAAACCAAACTGAATCTAGCAGAAGTGGTATAAACACAAATTATCATGCTTGACTAGGTCAAAACTTCAAGTGGCATTTCACTGATGTGACATTTTTTAGAGTGTTGTGAAGTTAAAATTTCTATTATTATGTTCATGTTGTTGTTAATGCAGTTAATTAGCCTTCTAAGTTCTAATTGTTATATATTTGATGAGAATTGCTAAGGAGTACTCAGGTGTTTTGTTGGGTTGAGAGTACTCAATTTTTTTTTACCTTAGGATCTTCATCAAGATTCATGCTCAAAATGGTTGGAAAAAACTTCCAATTCGAAAAGCACTCAAATGATTCGGAAAAACTTTCAACTGGTTCAAAAAAACTACAATTTGAAAACTTTCAACTGCTTCGTTAACTTTCCGTTCGAAAACTTTCAACTGGTTCAAAAAACTTTCGGTTCGAAAACTTTCAAATGATTCAAAAATCTTTCAATTCGAAAACTTTCATGTGATTTGGAAAAACTTTCATGTGAATCGAAAAAACTTTCAAGTGCTTCGAAATTTTGAACTCAAAACTTTGCTCTTTTTCAATTAGATTATTTAAGAAATGATTTGGGGTGATGAAATCCATTGGATGCAAAATTTGGGTACTCTCTATTCTTTAACAAAAGAGGTACTCAAGTGCTCCCTAGACACCTCCATATTTCATATGTAACTCACCTGTAGTTTATATGAAAATGTAACAGAATATATTATTAGAAACAACAGTCTGAATGTTACATATTTGATATATAAAAGAAATTGTGAATCACTGCAGCATTGGTAGAGGAGTTGGTAAGTAATCGCATCTGTTTATTTCTTTATGTAGGATGTCAGTGCTGATATTTTCTTGCTGATGTTCAGTGTCCTTTATTGAACGGTGCAAATTCCAGCACTTTTCTTAGCATTAATTGTACTGCTTGATTCCATAAAGAATTGAATTTCATTATGGTTGGGTAACTGGAAGATATTAATGATCACATTAGGAGTTTCTGATATTGTGTAACAGAAAAGACTTTAAATAATTATGATTTGAAGTCAGCCCACGTCCCAATGAAGGACAGCTACAGAACCACAGTTTCAACACTTGATTTGCAAGAACTGGTCCTATTTGTTAGTGCTGGTCGTACTTACACACAGAAGATTCACATGTTAACATAAATGGGAGGAATGGTTTACTACCTGAGCCAGAGTACCTGAGAACATACAGCGATCCTAAGAGCAATTTCTTGTTTGGTACACTAAACGTTGTTCGTGGTGACTGGCACCAACTTCGTGCAGGGAAAAGTATGAATTTCGGTTTTACAAATATAATTACCTATAATCACATAAATATTCAGTGACATGAATTCATTCCAGAGTTCCGTGCACGCACTTGTTACTATATATTTATTTTAATGTTATGATAATCTTCATAAAGGTTATATGAACATGTTTACCTTCTGTTTGTGCAGAGTTTCAAGAAATGTTATGGAAGGCAACGAATCTCCCATTATTGCAGAATCATGTGGATATATATAGGTGCTTGAAAAGTTTCGCACCTTGGTGTACAGAAAAATATTAACAACTATGAGGAAGGCGGTGCTATGCTTTATATGACCAACGATACTCAAAACGTTCAAGTTCTTTGTGCTGTTGCGAAAATGAATCAAGTGATAGATATGGTTAGGCACGGACTAATATGCTACTGGACAATGTATAGAGAGAGAAATACGAGCAATTGTATCTTTGTAGGATGCCAAAAATAAATACAGATAGGTGAGCACACCAGTTTGAAAATTTCTGATACAATACTCCATTTCATATTACTATCGTTATAGCTCGTGGACAGAGAATTAATGTTTGGTAAGATAACGTTTAAGATCACCGATCAGAAGAGCATCGATTGTTGGGCAGGATACCGGCACATTGCACTTAGAGTATCTACAATAGTCTATTTTTTAGTTTGTTACTAAGAGAAGAGAGAGTGCTCAATCTAAGAAAAAGTAACAAGTCTTCTAATAAATTGTTTTTTAAACTTGTATTTAACTTTAATTACTGCAAGTATATATGATGATTCTTGATATCAACAAAACGTGTTTTTAGATAACAAGCAAGTCTTCAATAGCTATTTTGTTGTTTCTTATGTCTTAGTATTAACAATTTGTTTGTTTCTTCGTCTAGAAACAAGTTCAATTTTTTCTCCATCATCTCTCCTTCATATTATCAAAATGCTGATGTGTCTATCTTGTAGTAACAAGTGATATGGACTATTGTAGATACTCTTATTTACAATACTCTTAAGTGAAGGGTATTATACTATTATAGATTTTTTTTAGTGGATACTATTATGGATGAACGTAGTATAGTTTGTCTTGGAAACGGGAAAGGGTAATTTGGGGGGTATTTTTCCTATTCTACTGGTGCTGAAGAGTAAGTCAAGTAGGCTTAGTTTCTGTCATGTGCAGCCCATTAGGGCCCATTAGGTATTGCTCACGTTCGCATTGGTTAGATTTTAAAACAACCTATTCAGACCGTTCTAGGGCATTCTTGATCCTAAAGTTGTTTAGATGCGAAAAAAATAAAATCCAAATTACCCTTTCCTGTTTCCGAGAAAAACTACCCATCACTTAAGTGCAATGTGCCAACAATAGATTCTCCTCTGCCCGGAGATCTTAAACGTCATCTTACCAAACATCATAAGCCACTCCAAAGTTGTCTAATGCACAAAATGCTGTACTAGCCCCTTTTTTTGCGTTTTGCACCATTTTCCAAATTTTGAGCCGTGCGGAATGTCACTTTTTCAGGCTTGGACCGAGCCAGGTAGAGATTAGGAGGGCGCGGCAGCTCCCCTCTGGATTTGAACCAAAACCGGCCAAGTTCGGTCCTGGAAGCGCAAAATGCTATTTCCCACTAGGGGCTTGTTTGGATATATTATAATCCAACTTAATCTCATCAAATTGACTCGAAATTTAAACTAAAATCTCTTTCAATCCGAATAGATTGGTTCTAATCCCTCCCTATCCAAACAAGCCCTAGGATGAGTCCAACCCAAGTAGGGGCAAAAGTGACATTGATTTGGGGGGATTGTTGCCCGATCTTCACGGCGTAGAATTGGAGATAACTGAACCCGTACAATCTGATGAATGACACTGTCAACCACCGTCTCTACTACGGCAAACTGCGACACTCGATTCCCAACCACACGCTTCAATCCTTTGTCTACTCACTTATGTGGAGTAAACGTGTTCTAGCAATCACCGAGGCAACCACAAGAATGACCAGACAAGAACTCTCAGATAATTCCTAATTCTAAGGGGCGGAGTTTCATCTCACACAAACCCTAGAACAAAGAAGTGTTTATGTTTTAAAATTCAACTATAATATACATGGGAGGGTACACCCCTCCTTATATAGCCCTTTTAAACGACACTACAGTAGGCCAGTTACTACAGTACGGCGGTTGCTATAGTGTTTACACGAGTAAATTTCAAAAAACCCTAGATTTTGGGGCATTAGTAGCACAAAACCCCATGTTTTGAGATTTTTTTTCAGAAAACCCCGGGTTTTGAGGCATTAGTAACACAAAACCCCACGTTTTGAGATTTTTTCACAAAACCCTAGGTTTTGAGGTATTAGTAACACAAAACCCCACGTCGTAACCGGATATGAACTGGTTGTAACCTAGGTTTTTTTGGAAAAAAAACTCAAAACATGGAGTTTTGTGTTACTAATGCCTCAAAACCTAGGGTTTTTTTTTTTAAAAAAAAATCTCAAAACATGGGGTTTTGTGTTACTAATGCCCCCAAAACTTAGGGTTTTCTGAAATTTACTCATTCTTTGTATAGCAAGCAAGCTAGTTGGTAGCACGCCTTCCGACAACAATCAAAAGGAAGCTAGAAAGGTATGCAAGCTCCAGAAATCCATTTATGGATTGAAGCAAGCATATCGGAGTTGGAACATTCGTTTTGATAAAGTAGTCAAAGGGTTTGATTTCATCAAGAACAAAGAAGAACCTTGTGTTTACAAGAAGGTTAGTGGGAGCAAACTTGTGTTTCTGATCTTATATATGGATAACATATTACTGGTCGAAAATGATATTCCAATACTTGAATATGTTAAAACTTCATTTAAAAAAATAGTTTTTTAATGAAAGATTTAGATGATGCAACGTATGTTTTTGGTATAAGGATCTATAGAGATAGATCTAAAAGGCTAATTGGATTAAGCTAGGATATGTACATAGATAAGGTGTTGAAACAATTCAACATGCAAGATTCTAAGAAAGGTTTCTTGCCCATGGCATATGGCATTAATCTTAGCATGACTCAGTGTTCTTCGACCACTAATGAGCGAGACAAAATGAGTAGAATCCCATATGCTTCGGCTATATGATCTATCATATATGTCATGCTGTATACACGACCAGATGTGTCGTATGCTCTAAGTGTTATGAGCAGATATCAATTAGATCCAAGTGAAGGTCACTTGATAGTAGTCAAGAATATATTTAAGTACTTAAGAAGGACTAAGGATGCATTCCTTGTTTATGGGGGTAAGAAAGAGCTGGTCGTAAATAGTTACACTGATGCTAGCTTCCAAACCGACAAGAATGATTTCAGATCGTAATCTGGGTTTGTGTTTTGTCTTAATGGAGGAGCAGTAAGCTGAAAAAGTTTCAAGTAAGGAACAGTTGCTGATTCTACAATAGAGGCTAAGTACATTGTTGCTTCAGAAGCTACAAAAGAGGCTGTATGGATAAGGAAGTTCATTTGTGAACTAGGTGTTGTTTCTAGTGCTTCCAGTCCAATGGATCTCTATTGTGATAATAGTGGAACCATTGCACAAGCTAAAGAGCCTAGATCACATCAAAAGTCTAAGCACATACTTCGACGATATCATATTATTCATGAGATTGTTGAGAGAGGTGATGTGAAGATATGCAAAATGCACACGGATTTGAATATTTCTGATTCATTGACAAAGCCTCTCCCACAACCTATGCATAAGGCGCATACAAGAGCTATGGGTATTTGAATATTTCTGATTCATCTAGTTTGCTGACACATGCGATGACATCATTATACTTCTTGGCTAAGTATGCTGACACATGCGATGACTTCATCATGATGTTGACATGTGATGATATTATATGTTTGCCAACATAAGCGATGACATCCATTGATGCTATGTTGATGTGGAGTTGTTCATCTTATCTTCATATGGCGGTTGAGGCTACATGTACCAAAGAGTACACACAACTTTAAAGCAGCAACTTAAGACAGAGAAGATGTACATGTGCTAGGTGTGTCCTCATCAGACATTTCGCATGGATAAAAAATGGGAAATGCTACAAAACATAAAAAAAGAGACAGTGATGGCATTTTGTGCATCTAAACCTCTTTTGGAGTGGCTTATGACGCAGTGCTATTTCAAGCCATGCCATTCTTTATAGTAGTACAATATTAATTATCCCTTATAAATAAGGTGGCACCAGCATTATTTTCATTAAGCAAGAAGAATAAATTAAGTTTCTCTCTCCAAAAAGTTCATCATCTTAGCCTATGGTCTCATCTTTCTCCTAACAACTTTCCTCTTCAACTATCGTCATCCTCTGTGCAGTCGTTTAGTGTAACATCCCAATTCTTGGCTTATGTTTCAAATGTAAGAAAATGAGAAGAAATTAAAACTTTTTCTTGCATCTTAAGTTTCTGAACTTTTCTGTAATTCTGGTAAGGGAATTGTGGGAAATCAAAAACCTAAATCTCCAATTGACTAAAGTCATAACTTCCTTGTTAAAAATCTTGTGATCATCCTCTGGAAATAATTTTTCTTGGTTCTAGGGATGTTGTGTGACTCCTCTGAAAAATTTCACAATTTTTAGAAATTGTTTGAATATTTTAAGAGGCCAGTCAAACCAGTTTGACTGTTGGTCAAACCCTAGAATAAGCTTTGGGAAATTTTTGGAGAAAAATGCTCTTCACAAAACCTCTAAAATTTTTGTACCAAGTAAGTCCTGGAGTTGGGGACCTCTTGTAAAAATTTTAGAATTTTTGGAGTTAGTTTGCTCCATCTAAAAATCCCTCCAAATTTCAGCTCAAATTTCTAAACCTTGGTCAAAGTCACTGTTGGGCTGAAGTCAGACTCGAGCCTCACGGTTGAACCCAACCTCTTAGCACACTTAGGCTCGGTCCTTTGGGTACGTTTCTTTCAACCGTTGGATCTCCTATCTACCGCTGAGATCTTCGGGAGCGCTCGGACCTCCCCCTCGTTTAGACCACCCTTGGTCACGACCACCTCGTGTATTTTTGCAAATACCACCCCAAAGACCTCCCCTAAGACCACCCTCAGACCACCTTCTGCGTTTTTGCAAAGACCACCCCGTTGGTCTTTTGCAAAGATAACCCTCCAGACCACCCTTGGCTACCACCACTGTCTTGTGGCGTGCACTTTAAACCTTGTGCGTGCGCGTGTAGTGTAACATCCCAAGTATAGGCTTGTGTTTCAAATGTAAGAAAATGCGTAGAAATTAAAAACTTTTCTTACATCTTGTATTTCCTACAAGTTCTAAAAAATTCTTGTAAAGGAATTATAGGAATACAACGTCACAAGTCATTTTGACCTAAACCTTGCCCATCAAAAACTTTCTTACCAAATCTTGTGATCATTCCCTCAGAATATTTTTCCTAAGTTCTAGGGTTGGTGTGTGTGACCCCTCTGAAAAATTTCACAATTTTTAGAAATTGTTTGAATATATTTGGAGATCAGTCAAACCAGTTTGACTGTTAGTCAAACCCTAGCTCAGCACCTTGTAAAATTTTTGGAGGAAGATGTACAGCATAAAAACCTCTGAAATTTTTATACAAGGTCAATACCTAAGTTAGCAAGCTCCTGTAAATTTTTTCTAAATTTTGGAGTTGGTTTGCTACCTCAAACAATTCCACAAAGTCTCAGCTGTAATTAAAGCCCTAAACTCAAATAACTGTTGGGCTCGAGTCAGACCCGAGCCCAACCGCGTGACTCAGTCGAACCCAGTCTAGAAGTCGCACTCGGACTCAGTCTTGAGCGCACGTGTGCGAGCCGTTGGATTTCAATCCGACGCTCACGACCTACCCTGCTGCTCTAAACCTCTGGAGCTCTCGAGCACTCTGAGCCGTCCGAATCTCATCGAACCGCTCACGACCTCCCCGTCGACCTCCTCTATTCTTCTTCTTCCTCGGCGTGCCCGTGCACGTGCGTGTGCCTTGGCAGGTGAGTAGTGCAGGCTCTCATCGTGTCATGGGGCCCCTCAACGGCTCTGAGCATCCTTTTCAGCTTTGTCAGCGTTTAGGTCTGCTAATACCTGCTCCTGTCGCCTCTGTTCCGTTCCAAACCCACTTTTGGTCACTTCCACCATTAAACGTTGTCCTCGTGCTATCGTTGACCCCTCCGCTACTTGAGCATCTCCGAGCTCTCCTGGAGTTCCTCTTCCACATTCACATGCACCCTCAGCCCTCTCTCTGTGTGTTTGAGCGCAAAGCACCGAGAGCCTCCTCTTCTGCCATTTTCGACCCTCCAAGCTCGGTGGTGGCTTTGGTGCTCCAGTGTTCCTCTTGCCCAGCATCTTGCTTCGTCTTGGACCTCTGCTGGTCGCAAAGCTATCCCCTAACTCTATTTTGGGTCGCCTTCGCATGATTTGACCAATTTGGAGTTTGCGCGGATTTCGGCCGAAAGTGGACTCCTTCGTCCCCATCTCCGGTAAGGGCCTTCTTAGTTCTTTTGGTAGCTCCTGGACCACATCTGAGCCATCGCGAAGCTATCCTTACCATTCTTTTTGCTTCTGGTCGCTCAGGAGCTCTGGTCGTCGTTGTCTTCCTCCACTCCGGCATCGGTCTCTGCCGCCAAAACTCCTCCGGCTTCCCTCGGACCTCCTCTGTGCCCTAGTAAGTTCGCATTAACCCCGTAGTGCTCGAGAACCAGTTAGATTAGCCCGTAGCGGCGCTTTTAGCTGTTTTCAATTTTTCCAAGCGCTCCT